>JANUYF010000001.1:278619850-278949850 GCA_026167975.1 Phrynosoma blainvillii
TGGCTAATGGGTACAACAAAGGACAGAGTAGACAGGGAGTGAGATATGATTCTTACTATTTTGCTTGGTGTTGGTAAAATGCAACAATCAGTTTGATGCATGTCTGCTCAGGAGTAAAGCCCTGAGCAAAAGGCATTGAGGCATGCAAAGCACTGTTCAGTTCTATGTATGGCTAACTGGAGGAAGGTTTCAGGCCTGGAAAACACTGCTCCATTCTAAGCACTACTAATCAGAAGAAGTCCCCATACAACTGGTTTTAAGCATACAAAAAGCATTGTTCAGTGTCACATGTATCTACTCCAAAGTATAAACACCTGGCTTTTAAAAATGTAAATATTTCTTTAAAAGAAGAATATTTAAAATTTAAATGCCATTAAATATGCCCTTATCTCTAGTGTCTGACTGGAAATAGTAGCAAGGTTTCCCTCCATAGCACTAAGCAAAGGCTGTTTTGTGTCATCTCTTTGCTCACCAGAGGGAAGCTAGAGCCCTTGCTTAAGAAGTACATGGATTATGTTCAACAAGGCTTGACCCCTGCCTCTCTAGCTTCTCTCTGATGACCACCTACATGAGTCCCATGGGCTGGACCTGACCCATGGACCAAATGGCCATTCCTGTAGTAGAAGGATACAAGTCTTGCTCCAAGTGTTAAGGGAACCAGAGAAATCCGCCATGGAGAAGGGCCTTAGCTTAGTAGTTGAGCATTTACTTGTCATGGAGCTTGTCAAAGAGCCCTGGTGGTGCAAAAGAGTTCTGGTGGCACAGTGGTTAAATGCCTGTACTGCAGCTACTCACTCATAAACCACAAGGCTGTGAGTTCAGTCCCAGACAGTGGCTCAGGGTCGACTCAGCCTGGCATCCTTCCAAGTCACTAAAATGAGTACCCAGCTTGTTGGGGGCAATTAGCTTACAGTTGTAAACTGCTTAGGAAGTGCTTAAGTGCACTGATAAGCAGTATAGAAATGCAATTGCTCTTGCTATCGCTATATCCCAGGGTCATTTGCTGTCATCCCCAGTTAAGAATGGGAAATGTTTCTCTCTGAAATCTTGGAAAGTTGCTTCTAGTCCAGAATCTACTCTGTAGATACCGAACTAGTGGACCACTGGCCTAATTCAAGGGTGAACAACTTCTATGGTTTTCAGAGGGTGG
Organism: Phrynosoma blainvillii; assembly: GCA_026167975.1. NCBI lineage: Eukaryota > Metazoa > Chordata > Lepidosauria > Squamata > Phrynosomatidae > Phrynosoma > Phrynosoma blainvillii. The sequence goes on from JANUYF010000001.1 coordinate 278,621,001, forward strand.
GGCAGGGGATAACCTGCCATCCATGAACCACAGGGACTTTCCAAAAGGCCAAAAACATGAAGAAGAAACACATGAAACAAGTGTTCAGCTTTCTTATTGCTGAGGTGTAAAAATGTCAGCTTTCTTTTTGCTGAAGAGTGAAAAAAGAGTGTTGTGATATCCAGAGGACTTTGGACATCCAGAAGCCATAGAAACAACCAGTGGAATATGCATGTCACCCCTGGGCTGGAGTTTGTCCACCCTAGTATAAGACAATGGCTTATTTTCTTAGGTGTTCCTTCTTGCTTTAAGTGAAACTGGCTTTTAAAAAATGATATGTTTCTTCTTCTTTTTTATAGTTTTTTTTTATAGTTCTCTCAACTTTTTCCATATTTTTGATTTAGGAAAACAACCCACAATTTGTCAAAGAATTCAGATTTTGTTTTTGGGATTTTTTTAAAAAAACAATAGCAAATTCCTACTACAAGGCAAATTATTCAGTTAGAGGCCTGGGTTGGAAAAATTGTATGGATTTTGTGGCTTTCCCAACTGCAATAATATCATGTTTTATCTTTTCAGGATCGAGACATAGATTACAACTTCTAACGAGCCTTTTGATATATCAAGAAAGACATCTCCACTTTCCTTAAAAAGTTTATAATACATCTGCACTTTCACTCCAGGCCTTTGATTGACATAAGGCTCAACAATAATTTCCTTTTCCTGTCCCCATGCTGTTGAATGAAACCCAAGGAAAATGTAATGATTTAGCAAGGGAAAAGAATGTTTACAAGCACAACTTCTGAAACCCTTGCACTATGCACATCATTAACATGAAACATAAGGCAGTCATCCTATGCACAAGAATATGAGAGTTCCTGCTTCAATAGGTCACTGTTCTTCCTCACTTTTGTTGCCACTGTCCAAACACTAACTTCTAGTGAAAGATCCAGTTCAATGCTGGTAAAAGAAAGTCCCTTTCTCCTTCCCATCTGGCTGTATCTTCACTTCAGAAATATTCCAGTTTCACACCACTTTAACTGCCATGGCTCAATGCTATGGAATTCTGGGAATTGTAGTTTGTTGTGGCCCCAGAGCTCTCTGACAGAAAAGGCTAAAAGTCTCACAAAACTGCAATTCCCAGAATTCCATAGCATTGGGCTATGGCTATTAAAGTGATGTGAAACTGGATTATTTCTGCATTGCAGTTGCAGCCATAGTTACACAGGACTGGCTTCCCCTCCCATTCTTATTCCAGAAGTCACCTGTTATTGTTGCTATCCAGTACACCTCCCTAAATGCAAGTCCTTAAAACATGCCAGACACTTGGAAAGGCTAGCACTTCTGCAGAAAAGGATGACCAGTCAGGAAGCCAACACTACAAGCTGTTAGTGTAGATGATTTCCAAAAGGAAAGGGAAAAGCATTTACTCAACAGTGGAACTCTACTTCTCTCCCTGGTCCTCTGATATAATATCTGCCAGAGATAAGCACCTGCCAAGCTACCAAAGTGTACACAAGGGATGTGAAGAGGAAGAGGAGTTATGGAAGATAGTTAGAGAGGGAGAAAGGAAACAACCTTCACAAGGAAGCATTGAATGTCAGGCTTATGCAAGTTGCCAAATAACACATCACTTGTGAAACAAGAGTTGCATAAGTTAATGATACATTTGGATCCAGGCATTCTGCTCTATCTGCTTGATGGATCTTGCCCACAGTCTTCCGTCTCCAAGATAACCCTGATTTCCCATAATTCCATGAAATTTCCTATCTTCTATCACCTTTCACCCTATCTATTCAACTTGTATGTATAACATATTATAAGAAAAACAGGTTTGGACACAGAAGAAGTGAAATAGAAGGAAAGAATATCAACAATCTAAGACATACTGATGACACCATAGTACTAGCAGAAAACCTCACAGACCTGGAACACCTACTAAGGAAGATCAAAGAAGAAAGTGCAAAGGCAGGCTCAAACATTGATAAAAATGGGGACTACAGTCAAGAAATCAGAAGAAGACTAAGGACATTATCACACGGGGCAAATCTGCTGGTTAATCCACATAAATCCCAAACAAAAACTGGATTTGTGCCTTGCATTTTCACATGACGTCGCACAGAAACTGGACAGAAAGTGGACAGAAACTGGTGTTATCCGAGACCTTTTGAAATTTGGTAGTTTTGAGGAAATGCAAATGCGAAATTAAGGCAATTTCGCATTTACCATAATGTGAAAAGCAAATGCGCATTTGGAAGCATTTCCCCGCATTTTCCCATGGTTCCATGGGTTTTCCCATGGGTCATCAAGGCAGCGTCTCCTTATTACGTTTACTTCCGGGTTTGCTTGGGCGACAAACCTGCCGGCCAGACATGAGCCTCTCTGCTTCGTCTTTCTAAATATATCTGTCTTTTACTAGAGATATCGGGCCATGGTTGATGTGGGGTTTGTGAAGTAACACAATTGGGGCCAAAACACGCAGCCAAAGCAATGATGAAATGGGGAAAAGGAAGTGGCGAAAACAACATCCGCCAGCCGCGGCGAGGGCTTTTCTCACTTGTGTGTGAACGTTAAATGCGCTTACTGTAATTTCTCATTTAAGGTAATTACGTGTGAAAGCCATTTGCAGAATCAAGGTTTATTTTCGGGATTTCTCATTTCCACTTTATTATCGCTTCATGGCCCACGTGTGATAACGTCCTAAGAATGGGGAGTGTGGCTATGAACGAACTAGAAAAGATTCCAAAATGCAAAGATATACAACTCAGCACAAAAGTTAGAAACATACAAGCCACTGTATTCCCTATTACCATGTATGGATGTGAGAGCTGGACAGTTAAGAAAGATGATAGCAAGAAAATCAATTCCTTTGAGATGTGGTGCTGGAGAAGAGTGCTGAAGATCCCATGGACAGCCAAAATAACAAACAAGTGGGTCCCAGAACAGATCACATCAGAAACCTCCCTGGAAGCCAAGATGACCAAACTGAGATTGGCATGCTTTGGACATATCATGAGAAGAGGGGACTCTTTGGAAAAAAATAATAATGCTGGGGAAGGTGGAGGGAAGTAGGAAGAGAGAAAGGCCACATGCTAGATTAAGGAGCTCATGGGTATGGGGTTGCAGGATTTAAGCAGAGCAGTGGAGGACAGAGGGTCTTGGAGATGTCTCAACAATAGAGTCACCATGAGTCAAGATCGACTTGAGGGCAGTTAACAACAACAAATCACCCACACTGCCTTTATCTGTGAACAAAGATCATCTCATAACTGAGTCCTTTTCTCACACATCACCAAAAAACTGTTGCCCAATGACCATGAATGAAGCTGTTACAGGGGTCAAGACAATCACATGAGATCTTCCCATCACGGTTAGAACCATCTCTAATGGCACACTGTTCCAATTCCAATCATGGCAAGGGAGTGTTTCAAAGTGCCATTAGAGAAAACCAAGGATTGTTAACAGTCAAGCAGACACACACACAGTATTTATGCAATTGCCTCCTAATGCATCTACATAGATTATGTGGCATCATAGTAAGGCACTGGTGACAATATATTGGGAGTAGGCAGTTGTGTAGTCCTTATACTTGGCAGTAATTGTTTTAGTTTTCAAAAGGTATGCTACAAAGAGCACTTTCCATGCTTTATGTTTCTGTTTGTACTCATGTAATTTAATACCCACATATCTTTAATATTTATAGCACAAGCTGAAAAGATTTAACATGTGTAGTGATTTTCACCCAGTAACTTCATACCCTTCCTGAATACAAAGATGCTATTTGTCGCCATTAATGCAACCTGATTAAAATAAAACCTTGGTACTAAGTCATGCCAATGACTCTTCCCCTCCTTAAAAATGTAAACTAAGGAGCTTATTGCTCCACTAAATAAGCCAGCTTACCTTTGCCGGCTTCAATCTTCTTCCAAGATATCCCTCAATATTATCATAAGTAAATCATCACCAATTTAACCAGGATGCCACCAGCTGGGTCAGACTCAGACCGAAGCCATGCTCAGCCAGCACTTTTTAGAAGTTGGAAGTTTTCGACTTCTAAAATTTGGCAACTGAACACAGTTTCGACCTGAGTCTGACCCAGGCTGTATTTGGCTGGTGGCATCACAGCTAAATCAGTGGCGATTTACATATGATAAGATCCAGGGGTATCCAGGAAAAATGATGAAGCTGGCAAAAGTAAGCCGGCTTATTTAGTGGAGCAATAAGCTCCTAAAACACAAACATTTTGCTTTCTCCAGCAGTGTATCAATTTGAACCTGTAGCTCTGTCTTTGCCTGAACATCAACCAAGATGCTGTAGGGACATGAGAACCACCGATATTAGTATTCATACTAACATCTAGTAAAATATTAAACCTGGGCCATACCCACTTTTCTTAAGCAGAAGTCACTGATGTAGAATTACTCTTAGGACTTTATCACATCAACCTTCTGTCTTGCCATAATCATGCTAGTTTAAGAATGGAAGCATATTGGTCTGGCATCAATTCTTATCCCATTTTTCCTCACAATAGCACTTTGGTGATATATGGTTACATGTTCTGTTTTCCACATTGTCAAATACCACATTCTAGAAAGAAGGGTGGGAATGAGTGATTGCAGCTGCCAACTGCTCTCAAAGCTGGCTGCTGTTTGAACGTGCACACAACAGCCAGCTTTAGAGAGATGTTGGCGACTGCAATCCATTCTTTATCACACAACTCTAGAAAAGCAGAATTTTAACAGGATAAAAGCCTCTTTGCCCAGTACTTATCACATATTGCCGTATCCGTCCTGCAGCTGTCTTGCCTTCCATTTCTTCTGCATTGGACCTCCATCATTCTCCCAATGCACAGGACTGCTGCATGCCCATTCACACAACAACCTTGTGGAATTGCATGTGCCAGCTACCTCCTGAAGCCAGCTGCTGTGTGAATGTGCACTCATCAGCTGGTTTTGTGAAGGTGTTCACTATCACAATCACTGTGAGAGGGGATGAAAAGCAGAATCATGGCCACTCACACTACATAATAGCCTGAGAAAGCAAAACTATAGCTGACATGGCCTATCAAACAAAGGCTGTAATGGAATAGCAGCAAGATTGGGAGCCTATTGACAGATTTTACCCATCAGTGAAAAGGTCCAAATACAGAACAAATGGAATGCAAGGCAGCTGCAGGATAGATATGACACTGTGTGATAAGTAGGAGCCCTGGTGGTGCAGTAGTTAAATGCCAGTACTGCAGCCACAAGGTTGTGAGTTTGATCCCAGGCAGGGCTCTAGGGTCCACTCAGCCTTCTATCCATTCATAGGTCAGTAAAATGAGTACCCAGCTTATTGGGGGCAATTGGCTTACACATTGTAAACCACTCAGGGAATGCTAGTTCACTGATAAGCGGTATCGAAATGTACTTGTTATTGCTATATTGATATGTGATAAGTACCAGCTAAAGACACATTTATCCTGTTAAAATTCTGTTTTTCTAGACTCGTATTATAAAGTCTTTACAATAATGATATCATGAGATGGATCATTTAATTCAATGTTGGTAAGAGGCTACCTTCCACCATGTTGATCTATGTAGCTCAGTACTGTCTACATTGATTGGCAGCAGTTCTCCAAGATCTCAGAGAGGAATGTTTTCCCTGGTAAGGCCAGAGGTTGAACCTGGGATCATCCACACACAAAACATATGTTCCGCTAATGAGCTATAGTCCTTCCTCCTATTACTATTGGGAGATTCCACATGGCAACAGCCATACATTCTTTATCATCTAGTCTAAGAGTCAGCTTGATGTGGTGGTTTGAGCATTGGACAGGGTGACCAGATGTTATATCCAAAAGGAGGACAAGGCACCAAAACATGTAGGACATACAAGAAAAATGTAGGGCATTACAAAATAAAAGCTAAAAACATTCATATAAATATAAATTCATTTCATAGGTTTATTTACAGCTATATTATATATACTGTATTTTATTATATACTCAACTGTACTTTTATGCAGAACCTCTTTGTTAAAATACCCTGTTGGCATTATCCAATGTTAACACCTTTTCCTTCTCCCTCTCTGGACCTCTTCCAGCCATCTTACTTGCTTCCACCTCCTTCCATTCTGTATCTGATATTAAAACCTTCTTCTTCCATCATCCTCTTTGGACCATTATAACACCACTTCCCTCCAGTTCCCTCCATTTTGAAGGTGATGTTAAAATCGACGTTAAAATGGAAGGAACTAGTCAGATTGCTGGTTGAGAGAAGTTTGGAGAGCGAGAAGGATGATAAGGGAAAAGTTTTAACATCAGATTCAGAATGGAAGGAACTGGAGGGTAGTGGTGTTAGATGGCTAGGGGAGGTACCAGCAGACTGTAGGGACATTTCATGGTGTTTCTCAAAGGGCTTCTTTCCTTTTCCCCTCTGACAAACAAACACCTGAGCTCTGGGGGCAAGTCTTGCATGCTGCTACTTCTAGGAAAAAAGAAGTTTAGAAGGATCCATCCCACCTCACCACCCTACTTTTTTCAGTAAAGACAGGCTGAAAAATAGACATTTGTTGAAAGGGAAGCACAAGTGGTGTTAATCAATGGGTTTCATAGTCATCCTCATAATGGAGGACATTCTGGAGTTCCTCCCGGACCTCAGACAGAAGGTTCAAATGACACATCTGGGAAAAGGAGGATGTCTGGTCACCCTGGCATTTGGACTATTTTATTTATTTATTTATTTATTTATTTTAGGGGTTTATATCCCACCTTTTTCCCACAGTGAGATTCAAGGAAGGTTACAATAATTTTAAAAGATAAAAGTAAAAATGTTAATTTACAAAAGTTAAAAAAATTATTAAACATGATTAATATTAAAACATCAGTTAAAACACACTTAGAACCACCGCAAGTAAAATTCACCCACCAAATGCCTGCCTAAATAAAAATGTCTTCAGTTGCTGGTGGAAAGAGAGCAGGGAGGCCACAACTGAAACCTGACCATCCAGGCTCAGATCTGAATCTGACTTTAGAAAGCAGAGTTCAAATCGCCACTTGGCCAGGAAAACCCACTAGGTGACCTTGGGCAAGTCATACTCTCTCAGGATGGTAATAGCAAACCCCCTCTGAAGAAACCTGCCAAGAAAACAGTGTTTTCTTAAGGTTACCATAAGTCAGAAATAACTTGAAGGCACAAAGAAACAACAAATTCCCTAATTAGAGTATCCTATTGTATGAATTGCTTAATTTAAAAAAAAATACAACCAAAGATAGTCTGTATATAATTGAATATGCTGGATGAGATTCAGATTTAGACCAATCCATACCACTGAAATAAAGCAGTTTGACACCACCATGAGATTTGTAGTTTTGTGAGATATTTAGCCTTCTTTGTCAGAGAGCTCTGGTACCACAACAACATGACCATTAAAACAATGTCAAACTGCATTATTTCTGCAGTGCAGATGCTTTGAGTAGACTCACTGAAATATGCTTTCCTTTAATTTAGCCAAGTGTTGGTCCACACTGACTGGAAAGTCACAGATTTTGTTCCTATTATTTGTGATTGTATACTGTGTTAAAATAAACCAAATGGGGAATTGGTATAAAAAGTCTTTGATCATACTGGAAGGTGATAGAAAATATTCTGGAAAATACAAATTGTGTATGGATCACCAAAATAAAATTACAGTTTATTTGTGACAACCAGCCATCAAATTACCATCTTAGAAAAATGATTAACACCTTTTAAAACTTTTACAAGCACAATTGGCTCTATAAAATATAAAACAAAATGTTTAAACAAAAATTACAAAAATGATTCATACTAAGCACATCACACCAAAATAAAATTAGAAAGAACAGGATAAATATCTGGAACTTTCTGTTCTTTTTAGTCCGTCTGAATACACCCCAAGACTTACCTATCCCATTGGTTTCAACAAGTCTAAATTTAAGCCTCCAACTCATTCTTTTTTTTTTTAAAGATATCCTTCTAAAATGTATATAACAAAATAATCATTACTTTTGACCTGATAGAATAAAGTAATATTTGCATGCAATCTCTTATTTAAGAAAAGCATAAAAAGAGATGGGTAAGGCTATAAAAACTATACTAAATTGCTGAGAAAAGGGCAGAAGGTTTGTGTGCTTTAAGAAAAGTTAGTGCTCTCCCAAGAATACCACAAGGAGCTTTTTTTAGAAAGGAATCCATAAAACAGGAAATTTACCGTAAAATTGAAACTGTATCTCACATGGGATCTGGTGGTTGTTTCAAAGTGACTGTACGTGCTTCATTCAGTGGAGGAAATATAGGAAATGTTACTTGTGAAGGGCTTCTTAGGGAAGGGCAAGGAAAACAGCTTTAAAATGTATTCTTCTCAGTAGGTACGATGGTTTCTATAGCCTTAGGAGCCTTCCAAGCTAATGAGAGGTTAAAGCAGTCACTTTTGGAGACTTGGATTTACATATATATTCATATATTGACACTGCATACTTGCTTACATAAAGGCACAAACTAAAGGCTCAATTCTGCTTTAGGTGCACAAGAGGAATTCCAATTAACATCAATGAAAGTTGCAAAGAAAGGCCAAATCCACACTGTATCTCTCCAAGTCACTGTAATGTATTTCTTACGTTGGTGGAAATCTCCCTGGAATAAAAATGAAAGTGATAATAGGAATGCTTTATAATGAAATAACTGTAATCTCTGGAGGCCTTAAGATCACATTCTTTGTTTCCCTAAAGCCTTTTCAGTAACTTTTCACTTCTTAATGCTTTCCATTGTTTAACCTATTTTATTTTTATACGGCACCTTTTAACGTAAGTCAGTACTTCGTTGGTCATGAAATTTTAAAGATCAAACAGATATATTGAGTCCTGTTTATAAAATACCTCAGAAGCTACAAATACACAGAGGTAGTGAAGTATATTAACAGCTAAACACCAGTGTGGTAGGGTTATCATATATCCTTCTTTTCCTGGACATGTTCTTTTTTTGGAAATAAAATGTCTGTCCTGATGGGTTTTTTAAAAGCTGGGGGGGGGGATTTAAAATGTCTACTGCTGCTTTGCCTCGTGCTATCAACACTGTCTTCTCACCTCCACCTCACCATCTTCATTGAAATCTCTGCTAGGAGATGAAATGGAAGACAGACTGGCAGAATGCTCAGAAAAAGAGAAATAGTGACTCAAGGGTGTGGGAGGAGAAAGGAAACAGACCCAGAGAGGGAACATGAGCTCACTGGAGCTGCATCTACACTGTTGAAATAATGCAGTTTGATACCACTTTAAGTACCAAGTCTCAATGATCTGGAATCCTGAAATTTTTAGTCTGTTGTGGCATCAGAGTTGGTCACCTCATTTGCCTCAGAGTGATGGGTGATCCAGCAGCACTAGTGTTTCCAAGGGAGGAGGAAAGATTAAAGGTGACAGCAGTGGAGGCAAGGATGGCAGCAGGTACAGCATGGTGTGGCCTGGCAGAAGCAGTGGCGGTGGACCCAGAAAACTCTACTGGGACAGTGCCCAATGTCCCTGTGGAGAAAAAGGTACACGGAATGAGTCTGGAGCAGGTGTGGGGGTAGCAGTTCATTTGGATTTTTGCCCCAAGTATAGATTAGACCCTAAAGGACTGCTGTGGGAAGAAAGTGGGGAGAAAAGAGCCATATATGCTGCTTTCAGCTGTTGGAGAAAAAGCTGTGTATTGCTGGCAGTGTTGGTGAGAATGATAATAATAGACTGTACTGTAAATCAGGAATGCACTAGCTTGAACTTCATGTCCCCATGAACTCATTCCAACAGGAAACAATTCTTACTTTTCAACTTTTCAAAATATCAAAACCTTAAATACACATTAGACAAATGAGAATGCATGGAAAATAATTCCAGTAAATTGTTCCAGTTTATAATCAAAATATTAAAAGAGAATGTATCACACACTCATTTCTTGTATTCAGCAAGTGCTTGTGAACCCTGTTAATTTTGAGAAGGAAAAATGTAAGCACCCTTTAAACCCTTCAGTTGAAAATCATAGGACATAAAGGGTCTCAACTTTAGATCATGCCCAGAGGTTGCAAATGTATATATTCTCCAGAATGACCGTTCTGACCTCAGTGCAACATACCTCTGACTAAGCCTCCAGAGAATTAGGTTGTAAAGTTTTAAAGTCTGAGAATTTTAATTTTGTTTAAAAAAAAAATAACGTGTTAATTTCCTGTAGCTCTTCTAGAGAAACACTTTAGGTTCCATTTCACCATTTTCTTGTCATATTTTATACTATCAAGAAAGATGATTCATGATTTTTGGAAACTTCCACAAAATAGAGCAAAAGAATCCATTGGGCAATTCTAAAAGTATGCATTCCTTCAGCATTGTCACAGCAATATGGTAAGCACAATTCTTACAAGACTTCTTTTCTGACATGTTTCTCATTTGTCCAGCCAAATCAAATGGCTATTAACTGTTCTTTGCCAGAAATATTCAATCATTTAAGTTAGCCGTTCATGTTTGTGAGGCTGTTTCCTCACTCAGTTCTGGGTACTGAATCAGTGATATGGCACTGTGATGGATCACTGGTACCATATGTCCTACGCATAACAAGTAGCTTAACAAGGAGGATGAGGACAAGATGAAGAAGATCATCATCAGTATCCTAGGATGAAACATCCTTTCTCTAGAAAGCAAGGGCTTTTTGCTCTTGGCTTCAGCCTCCATTTTAGCATTGGGAATGAGAATGAGCCGAATTACTGTGGATTCAAAGTAAGTTACCATTAACTGGGCTGCTGAAGTGGCTTCCAGGTTTCTGGGAAGGAAGTCTCAGGCAGTGTTAGCATATTTCTTGTATTCTGCACTCCTGAGGGAAAGGTGACCTTATTTTCATTTTCCCACTGAATGTCTCTTTGGTGTGCTGTGGAATTCCAGGAAGAGCATCCTGCAAGAGAACAATATTTGGCACTTATTTAGCTGACTAAGTAAATGAGCTAAACACTAAGCAATATGCTTGCTCTAAAGGAGAGGTCAGATTCTAGACAAATCCTTGAAGATAAAAACCAAAAACCTCTCAGGAAATAGGCAGAGGGTTGAGGACTCTTCCTGAGGTATGCAGTATAAATAGCAAATGGACAGAAAGTTCTGAACATAAATAGTATGTATACTGTATTACTACTAGCTACAGTAATACCACAGTGCTTTACAGAATATCCTCTGCATGATAACAGTGTTCTACCAACTCTGTATTCTGTACAGATATTCTACACTCCTAAATAATAAAATACTCTCCTTCATTTTCTTTGCATGTGTGTGTTGGGTTCTTTACAAAAAAATTCTGATTTTAAGTTGATATATTTTGTTATAGATAACATAGCAAAAACATAATTGTGACAACTTTTAGTTATCAAAATGTCCATATATGGTCTGCATTTGGGAAATAAACAATTCATCATAGTCTATGTAGAGTAGAGGTCTATGTTGGTAATTTCTAGATTTTAAGAGCTTGTGGTTCATCCATATGATAGCGTTTGATAGCAATTTTGTCATGTAAAATAAAATACAATGGTACACAGAAGAGCTTAGGAGAATGAAGCGGGTTGGACAATGACTACAGCTCACCTGGCGGAAAACTCGTTATCTGACAGAACTCGTCATAGGAACTTTCTTTGGTCCTATCGAGAGGCAATATGTACAGCGCAGAAATCTTTCTCTTCTGCACGTATTGAGTCTGCAGAGTCTTGTCCAGCAGAGCTGTTTAGGGTGGTAAGGGAACTGATGCAGGTTCCACCTGTACAGAACCCATTACTTAACCCTACAGTGGCCTGCTGTGATGCATTTAACAACTGCTTCGTGGATAAAATCTCTCAGATAGGAGCCTACTTCGACACCAGTATAATAACAGAATCAATAGATGAGGTATCCAACAGCTCCATTGATGTAATTTTACTGGATCATTTTCAATCTGTGAGTACCGAGGATGTGGACAAGCTACTTGGAAGATTGAGGAAGACAACCTGTCCTATTGATCCTTGCCTTTCATGACTGGCTGTCCGGGGGGGGGGGGGGGGGATGCCTTGATGGTGTTCCTTAAGAACATCATCAAAGCATCCCTCAGGGAAGGATGTGTTCCATCCTGTTTAAAGGAAGCGGCTGTTAGGCCGCTTCTGAAAAAAACTTCCCTGGACCCCCTGGAGATGAACAACTATAGGCCGGTGTCTATGTAACCATTCTTGAGCAAAGTGATTGAGAGGGCGGTTGCTCTTCAACTCTAAGCGGTCTTGGATGAAACCGATTATCTAGACCCATTTCAAACTGGTTTTAGGACAGGATTTGAAGTTGAGACTGCCATGGTTGCCTTGACCGATGACCTGCATCTCTGTATTGACAGGGGTAGTGTGACCCTGCTGGTGCTCTTAGACCTCTCAGCAGCTTTTGATTCGAGCAGCATCCTCCTGGACTGACTGAGTGGGTTAGGAATTGGAGGCACTGCTCTGCAGTGGTTCCGTTCCTTCCTCTCAGGTAGGTCCCAGAGGGTGCTGCTCGGGGACAGTTGTTCAGCCAAAAAGGACCTCACGTGTGGCATCCCTCAGGGTCCCATCCTGTCCCTGATGCTGTTTAACATCTATATGAAGCTGCTGGGTGAGATCATTCAGAGTTATGGGGCTGGGTGTTATCAGTACGCTGACGACACCCAGATCTATTTCTCCATGTCTCGATCGTCGGCCTCGAATTCCGATGGCGTCTCTCCTCTCAATGACTGTCTTAAGGCAGTAATGGGCTGGATGAGAAAAACAGATTGAGATTAAATCCAGACAAAATGGAGGTGCTCACAGTAGAGGCCCTGAAACCGGGAATTGGGCTGCAACGGCCAGTCCTGGACGGGGTCACACTCTCTGTGAAGGACTGTGTTCGCAGCCTGGGGGTGCTCTTGGATTCATTGCTCCTGATGACTAATCAGGTAAATGTGACAGTCAGGAGCGCCTGTTATCAGCTTCGGCTGATATGCCAGCTGAGCCTTTTCCTGGAAGTAAGAGACCTTGAGACTGTGGTGCACGCACTGGTAACCTCCTGTCTGCATTACTGTAATGTGCTCTACATGGGGCTACCCTCGTGCTTGGTCCAGAAACTGCAATTAGTACAAAACATGGCAGCCAGAGTGGTCTCGAGAACATCTAGGAGAGACCACATAACACCAGTACTAAAGTCTCTCCACTGGCTGCCTATTAGTTTCCGGGCCCAGTATAAAATGTTGGTTATGACCTTTAAAGCCCTAAATGGCTTGGGTCCAACCTATCTTCGGGACCGCCTCCTCCCATATAATCCTCCCCGTGTTCTCTGGTCCTCTGGGAGAAACTTGCTTCAGCTACTATAATCTAGGCTGTCCGCAACCTCCCAGAGGGCATTTTCGGTAATCGCCCCCAGCTTGTGGAATGGCCTGTCGGATGAGATCTGTCAAATTAAGCCCTTAAGCAGCTTTTAAAAAGCCATTAAGATGGATCTCTTCCAGCAGGCCTTTCCTGATTGACTTCCCAGCCTCAGAAATCCCCCCATGCTGCCTCCTCCCTCCTTGGGTGTAGCCGCTTCTCTGCTTGTTTAATTCATATTTGTCTAGAAGTTTGTCAGTTAGAATCATAATTTATTTACAATGTTTAATTAAGATGTTTTAAGATATTTTTAGTTTAATTACTTTTTAAGGGGAGAGTGGGATTAGGGTTGTGTTTTACATACACTGTATGGAATTTTAACTGTTTTTAGCCAACATGATTGTTGACAAAGGGACAGGATATAAATAAATTGTATTATTATTATTATTATACAAGTATAGACTTTGGGTCATTTCAAACAAATGTTGTTGTTGTTAATTGCCTTCAAGACAGCCTTGACTCATAGTGATCCTATGAATGAGATACCTCCAAGCCCCCCTGTTGTCAACAGTCCTGCTCAGGTCCTCCAGGCTCATGGCCATGGTTTCCTTAATTGAGTTTATCCATCTAATATGTAGTCTTCCTCTCATTCTACTTTCCTCCACCTTCCCTAGCATGATTGCCTTTTCTAGTGAGCCATCTCTTCTGATGATGTGGCCAAAGTGTGACAACCTCAATGTGAAGTTGAAGGCTTTCACAGCTGGCATCCATAGTTTTTTGTGGGTTTTTCATTTCTCTGAAGATGCCAGCCACAGATGCTGGCAAAACATCAGGAATAAACTCTTCTAGAACACAGCCACATAGCCCAAAAAACCCACAAAAAACCTATGACAACCTCAGTTTAGTGATCTTCGCTTCCAAGGAGATTTCAGGTTTAATCTGTTCTTGGTTCCATTTATTTGTTTTGTTTGCTGTCCATGGTATCCTCAGCACTCTTCTCCAGCCCCACATCTCAAAGAGTTAATTTTCTTTCTATCAGCTTTCTTCACTGTCCATCTCTCACATCCATACACAATGTTGGGAAATTCAATGGCTTGGACAATCCTAACTTTGGCATTCACCTTGAAATCTTTGCACTTTAAGATCTTGTTTAGTTCGTTCATAGCTGCCCTTCTCAGTCCTAGTCTTCTTTTGATTTCTTGACTGCAATCCCCATTCTGATGAACGATTAATCTAAGGTACAGGAACTCTTTAAATATTAACATATAATTTAAGATCTCTTGAATCATGGTGATAAGGCAATCTGAAATTTAAATTCAAGTAGGAGTCTTTTATTTACAGAAGATATGTACATAACAGTAAATATCCTGTGTGCTTCAAATAACCTTCTGAACAATTCAGAACTACCTCAACAATTATATTTGTATTGTCTAACAGATATATTATCAGCAGCTGTGCTGTGTATCACCACAGACCAATATCATTCCTTGAACCATTGGATGCCAGTTGAGTTTCCAGAAAATTATGCCTATATGATAATCACATGGCACAAATATGGTACCAATTCCTGGCATATGGGGGCTGGGTGGGGTCACCACATCAGACAGTTGTCACTACATCACATAATTTAAGAAACATTCATCTACAGTGGATCAGCTTGACTTCAGTCTTAATGTCCTGACCCCAAAGTGTACATCAAAGCTGGGCAAGTGCAGCCCTCCAGATAGATGGGAGTCCAGAAGAGGGTAATAATAATAATAATAATAATAATAATAATAATAATAATAATAATTTTTATCCCACCCCTCTGCAGCGCAATCAAGGCGGCATACAACAAGTTAAAAACATTGCAACAAGTTAAAACAAGATGCAATAACTCATTCCCTAACTCACCCACCCCTTAAAAATATGTTAAACTAATGCAAATTTAAAATACCAAATGAGTAAAACATACAATTCTTTAAAATAGCAGCTTAGCTAAACAATGGCAGTTGGAGGAGCGAATAGCCTGAGTCCTGTTTTTGTCTTCACTTCCGGGGCGGGACATTATTCAGGGAAGGCCTGCCGGAAAAGATCTGTCTTTACTGCTTTTTTAAAGCAGTCAAGAATGGAAATGAGACAGATCTCATCTGACAGGCCAAAATGGTGAAAGGTCTGGAAACCATGCCCTATGAGGAACAACTTAGGGAGCTGGGTATATTTAGCCTAGAGAAGAGATGATTAAGAGGTGATATGATAGCTCTGTTTTAATATTTGAAGGGCTGTCACACTGAGGATGGATCAAGCTTGTTTTCTCCTACTCCAGAGACTAGGACATAGAGCAATGGGTTCAAACTACAAGAAAAGAGATTCACCTAAATGTTAAGAGGAACTTCCTGACAGTAAGAGCAATTTGGCAGTGGAACACATTCCCTTAGAGTGTGGCGGAGTCTCCTTTTTTGGAGGTTTTAAAAGTGAGGTTGGATGGCCATCTGTTGGGAGTGCTTTGATTGTTTCTTCCTGCATGGTAGGGGGTTGGATTGGATGCCCTTGAGGTCTCTCTTCTAGCTCTATGATTCTATGCTGTTGGACTGAACCCTCATCAACCCTAATAATCATAGCTAAATGGTGAAGAATACTGGGAGTAGTATTCAAAAAACATCTGGAGAGCCACACTGTCCATCCCAGCCATACATGCTGAGGAAAGGCATCCAAGACAGGTGGAAGCATTGATGCCTATAACCACACTATGGGCCAAACTGAATGCTATATGGAAAGCATTCTAGGCCTATGGAGTAGAAAATTTAAATTTTGTTAAAGCAAAACAATTTCAAAATGCTAATAAAATTGGAAAATAGTTGTTGTGGAAGTTGAGGAAAGAAAAAGACAAAAACATAATTGTTAAAATAAGAAGTGGAGACAAGACTTTTACAGAACAAAAAAAAATATTAAAGAGGTGTTTTATAACCATTTTAGCAAAATCTTTAAAGCAAAGGAAATAAATGAAAGGGAAATAGAGAAATATTTAGACCAATGTAAAATCCCAACATTAAAAGAAGAACTTAGCTTAAAACTAGAACAACCTATCACAAGATAACTTTTGGAAGCTATAAAAAGGCAAAACGTGATAAAACACCTGGTCTGGATGGATTTACATCCAAATACTATACAGTGTTCAGGGAGGAAACTGGTAATCCTTTAGGGGCACACGCATCGCCAGCAGAGCTGTTGGAGGACTCAGGCCCCTGAAGGACTCTCTTGTCCCTTACCATCACCTGGGGGCCAGGAGCAGCTGTGGACGGGTCGGAACCAGGGAGAATGCCAGCAGGTTTTAAAACCCTGCCCAGGACCATCCTTCCCTGGCACACGCGGCGCCGGCAGCGCTCTTGGAGGACTCAGGCCCCTGAAGGACTCTCTTGCCCCTTACCATCACCTGGGGGCCAGGAGCAGCTGTGGACGGGGCAGAACTGGGGAGAACGCTGGCAGGTTTAAAACCCTGCCCAGGACCATCCTTCCCTGGCACACGCATCGCCGGCAGCGCTCTTGGAGGACTCGGGCCCCTGAAGGACTCTCTTGCCCCTTACCATCACCTGGGGGCCGGGAGCAGCTGTGGACGGGGCGGAACTGGGGAGAACGCCAGTGGGTTTTTAAAATTATTGTTTAATTGTTGTTTATTGTTTAATTGTTTAATTGCTTAATTATTGTTATTAATCTGTTTAGTTTTGATTTGTTTTTAGGGGTTGGGTGGGTGTGGGAAGGAGGGATGGGATTTGAACTGATTTTATTTGTTCTTATGTTTTGAAATGTTGTACGCCGCCCCGATTGCCTGGCAGAGGGGCGGGATATAAATAAAAATTATTATTATTATTATTATTATTATTATTATTATTATTATTAACAATGAATAATATCAGAGAAGGGAAAACTCCACCCACATGGGAGGAAGCAAATGTAGTATTAATTTTAAAGGAAGGAAGAGGTCAAGAAGATCTGAATAGTTACAGACCTATCTCCCTATTGAACACGAATTATAAACTTTTTGCACATATATTATCAAATAGGCTTAAAAATATAGTAAAGGGAATAATTTCAGAAGAACAATGTGGTTTTGTATAGAATAAGCAATTGAGAGAAAATACAAGACAAATATTGAACGTAATAGAATATTTTGAATTCCATAATGGGGAAAAAATAGCATTGATCCTATTAGATTTGGAAAAAGCATTTGACAATTTAGATTGGAAATTAATGAAAAAAAAATCTAAAACGAATGAAAATAGGACCAAACTTTCAAAATTGGATCAACACAATTTACAAAAAACAAGCGGCCCTCTAATTTGGAGGTCCCTTGGGTAGCTAGGCTCTTAATCCTTATTGTCTAGCCTAGTATTTCCCAACCTTGGGTCCCAAAGTGTTGGTGGACTATCACTCTCTTGATCACTAGCCAGATGATTAGGGATGATGGGTGTTGTTGGAGAACAAGATCTAGGAACACAAGTTTGAGAGCCACTGCTGTGTTCAATGACTTGCTTATTCATTTATGTATATTTTCCTCCCACCCTCAGACTGGCAGATAGCAGCAATTGAAGAAAAAAGTGAAATAAAAACAGAATGTCATATACATCATGTGTATTTTACACCAGTAACAGTTCACTGGTACTGGAAGGAAAAGCAAGAAGATTTGATTTGCTGACATTTCACCTTGTGCCATTGCTATTATTTTGTCATGACAGCAAAGATACCTGAATCCTGAAAAAGCTGCTTCAGGTAGTAGGCAAAGACAAGAAACAGTGGCTAACAACCTAGTGAAAGAGAGAGAAAAAAGTATCATAGCCTACATCAGAAAGATTAAATTGTTCCCCTATCACACTTTGGAAACAGGTATGTGTGTTTATGTTGAGGTTTGTAATGAGACTCTTTAAAAAGCCATCATTACATACACCTGCTTCTTTCAATTTCAGTTTGCATTCCAGTAAACAAATGAGATTGAGAAGTTAGCAAGGACCATCCAAATAGTGCCCATGAAGGTCTTTTTCTCTTTTTTCAAACCTCGTAGCACCACCATGAGACTAACTTCAGCAGTGAAGTTGTCTGGCTGTGTGGGTCTCCAGGAGACGCTTAATGCAGCACCAGCCCCCCACCCTTCTCCATAGCTCTTGCCAAGCAAGGATGTAAAATCATAAAGCACTTGGAAAACCTGGCTACCATAGCAGTCTTTTGTATTAGGTCCATGATATATTTGTAAAGCAGATTAAAAATGAGCATACCTACATGGTTATACAACATTATTGGTTTCTCTTGTCTCTGTGTGTACAGGTAGTCACTGTTCCTTATTTCTGTCAAAAGAAGTGAGATGAATATAGCCAGATGTCTTCCAGGAAACAGGTTTAATTTGAATGTATCATTTGAAAAGATCCTGTTTGTTGACTGAAGAAGGTCTTTTAACTGGGGTATATTGCATTTTTATCATTATTGCTGTGCTTTGGCTGCCTAATTTGAAATTAATGTTTTATGTTTGTTTAATTGTTTTCTTACTTTTTCTATTATATATTGTTTTACAACTTACATTCGGAGTCATTTTGGGTCCCATCTTGGTAGAAAGGTGGGATAGAAAATAAATAAATAAATATTTATCAAGGCCAGATTACAACCTGCTGAAAAAGATTAAGAGGTCATACAGCACCACCCTCCCAAGTATATTATTCCAACTGGTATGTAAAAACTTTTTAGTTAGGTTTTCTATATCAAGAGGCATTAAGCTATATCTTTCTGAACTTGTGAGTAAATCAAGCACTGGTACCTCATAATTTCATCAATTTGAGTACATAATTTATTTATTCAAAACAAGAAACATAACTGGAAATTGTCCCTTTTTTCCTAGTAACTGGTTTTGGGTTTTTTTAAACATCTGAAAGGTAGAACAAATTGAGAATAAATTCACAGGACTGCAAAAGGCTAAAGGCGCATGACATATCCACCTGGAGATGGTCAAGTTTGGATGGAATATTGTCTGGGGGCTGGAGATTCAAAAAGAAAGAAAGACCTAATTTTTGGAAATCAGTAAACTTTTATGCTAAAGTTATGTACTATTGCCCACAAAGATGTGAGGTTTGGAGAAGCTCCACTGCTAGTAGCAGTGTATCTTTGATACATTGGGGAATTATCTAACTTGGCTTCAGAGAGGGGAATAACATCAGGACCAATTATACTAGTACACACTGATGGAGACTCTAGGCATGGGACAAGTAAGAGAATTTTTATTTGGAAAGAATATGAAAGAACACACATATGAGAATGCCTCACTCATATATCTGGCATAGAGAGCTAAAACAGAAAAGTGAAAGGGGATAGCAGAGTCTGATGTTGGACTGATGGGTAATATCTACCTGTCTTGAAGAATGGCCTGCAGAAAGCAGGAGTGGCTCAGACTGGGAATCTGAGGGTGATCGCCATCAGACATAGTGGGGGGGGGGGTCAATGGGGCACGGTAGCTAGGTTTTCCTAGTCATATTTATACTTTCAAACTACCTCCAGACTATGGGAAACAAATACTTGATAGCCCTTCAGAAGGACCATAAGGTTTCCGAAGTAGTGGACTGCTTTGATATCTAGAATATGAAAAATACTAATTTGATTGACTCAAATTAGCTTCATTGACTTTACAACACATTGACAAGAGCTTGAGTACTCAAAAATGCATAGAAGGTAACACAACAGGGGATTAAAAGGAATCTGGTCTTGTTTGATCAGTTGGCAAGAACTTATCTTTGACTTTTGGTTTTCATAAGAAATGCAAAGCATGGTGGGGGTGCATCCTCTATCAAATTCCTACATCCTTTGTTTTCAGCCGTCTACATGTCTGGGGTCTACATGCCATATTCAAAATACTACCATTCCCAGTGTTTTCTAGGTCATTGCAGCCTCTATAGCCCATGCTAGCATCCAGCAATGTAATATGAAAATATATCTGGATCATGGGGATATTAGGGCACTTTCAGTATGCTGATTTGACAGTTCATCTATGAGTGGGTTAAGTATAAATGTATTCTATTACAGAATGCTTTCTGTATGTTACTTTGCATCTCTTAATGAAATATTTTAAATATTTTAATATTTTAAAAACATGGATAGTGACTTTTGGTTGTTCAGAAGAGAATAGGTTGGGGTAGGCAAAGTTCAGCTCTGAAGCTCTGGCCAAAAAAGAGCATGTTACTTCTCTTGAAAGCTTCCAAGACAATGATTTCACCTTTGAAATTAGTCTCAGCCCCTGCACTGTTTAACATCAAAAATATACCTGTTTTTGAAAGCCAGTGGGCATGCAGCAATTTCTTTCTGTCTCATTTCTTTGGGGATTTTGGCATGTTTGACAGTCTGTGAAACAGAGACTCCTAGGGAGAGAAAACTGGCCCCTGGACCTGCCAAATCTGTCCACCCCTAGAAGAAGAGCTGCTTTAGTCTTCTTGGGGCTCATTCCCACTTGCATTTAAACCACTTTGAGAGTCGAATTGACACCGGGTTGCTGAATCGATTCAGGCCGATGCGTAGTTCCCACTATGGAAGCAAATTATTTCCTTACTCCATGGATTCATGTCTTTTTGACATGATTGTCATTCCCACTAGATTTGCACGGCTACAAAATGCATGCCAAATATCGATTATGTTACTGAAATCATGTTTGTTGAAAAAAGATCCATCCCAGTCTTTTTTTTTTTTTTATAAAATGTGAATCATCTACATGTCATTGATGATTCAAGAAAGGAGGAGGAAGGGAGAAGGGAGGGCTGGGAGGACCAGGCAACCCCCCCCCCAAAAAAATGGAAGACTGTCCAGAAATATATATATATGGAGGACAACCCCAAATCAAAGCCCAAAACACTGCTAGGAATGTCAATGCATGCCTCTTGGTCCTGCTCAAAATGGAGGACATTTTCAAACCAAAGCCCAAAGCTCTCCTAGGAATGTCAGTGCATGGTTCTTAGTCCTGCTCAAAATAGATGACCTTCCAGAGGGTATATATATGGAGAATGTTCCCAAATCAAACCCAAAAGATCACTCCTAGGAATGTTGATTCAGGGCATCTCTAAGTGATGGTCAGAATGAAGGACATTCAGGGAAGGACTTACCACATGGAGGGGACGGGTGGTGCCCTCCCAGCCTCACAGGACTTTGAGGACATGGAGAGTTGAGGTGCTGCCCTCCCAGCCTTGCAGGACTTCGAGGACATGGGGAGTTGAGGTGGTGACCTCTCAGCCTTGCAGGACTTGGAATACATGAGGAGTTGAGGTCCTGCCCTCCCAGCCTTACAGGACTTGGAGGGGGAGCTTTTTGAAATTCCTCCTGGACAAAAGGAAGTTAAAATGGAGGGCAGATCCTGGAGGAGGAGGCCATTGGGTCCTCCCCAGAGCTGGGGGTCTCTGTGCCTGCCCCTAGTCCCTCCTTGCAGAGGGAGCCTCCAGAGGGGCACCCCTCTGTCAACCCTCTGCTCTAGTCCATCCCATCCACTGAGATGTGATTGAGACCTGAACATCATTCACGTTTGTTGAACACACTTGCAAAGCAATTCTTTTCAAAAGAACCACCAAAAGATCTGTCTATAAAAAGAGTAATTCTTTTGCATTTGCCTCACTTCACCATAATTAAGGGGATGGAAGGGTTGGATTGCGGGATGAGGGAATGTTTTAACTTTGTCTGTTTTAAATGCTGTAACCCACCCCGATTGCCACGCAGAGGGGTGGGCTATAAATAAATTATTATTATTATTATTATTATTATTATTATTATTATATACTTTTTATTTGATATCCCGCCCCTCTGAGGTCAATCGGGGCAGCTTACATAATAAAATCATAATACAACATTTAAGAACTATTTCCCCCCCACACACACCTCTTAAAAAGTTATTAAATCCAACAATTTAAAAAACAACATATAAAAAGAGGATATGTGCCTCTATATAAACATCAAAAAAACAATACTAGATTATTATTATTATTATTATTATTATTATTAATTTGCCACAATTCAGAACGAACACAGTTGGGTCTGAAATCAGTTTAAATCATAGTGGGAATGAGCCCTTGATTTCCCTTCCCTATTACTGATCAGCACTCATACACTTTTAGAAGCATGATCCTCCCTATTGGGTCAAGAAATCAGAGCAAGTTGTGTGTAACCATTGGCAGCTAGTGGCTCCTGTGTCAAGTGGGTTGGTGAATCTTATAGTCAGAACTTAAAGATTCTGAATCAATTGGAGTCAACCCCACAATAGATCAGTGCCATCATGGTCACAAACTTCAAGGAAGTTGCCTATGAGACCTTTTCAGCTTTACCTGGAAAGGGGATAGGACCTGATCATTCGTATACACCTCTTCCAGGTGACCCAATTGTTGAAGATGATCATGAGGAGAAAATAAAGCCATCTGAAAAGACTGGTTGAAGCAGCTTTCTTTTTAAAATCAGTGACACTTTTTAAAATGCTAGATACAGCTCTATTTCATGTCAATTTCACATTCTATAAGAAGCATAATGCACAAGTCCTGTTTTGTCATCTTTCCTCAAAAGAGCTTAGATGTGTATGAGAAGATGTGTTGAAGGTGTATGAACTTAGAATGGAAGACTTCTCCTGAGACCTTATTTAAAGTGGCTGGGAACTTGGTTGATTCTTTCCATTACAAGTATTTTAAACTGCGCCTTGAGACAGAAAGCAATGCCAACAAAAATGGTGAAAATTCAGAAACCACAATTGCATTCCTCTGAGTTTTTCCTTAATTACATGTCAGCTCAACAAGGATTACAAACAGAACAAAGAACAGTTATTATTATTATTATTAGCAGCAATTAGACTGTTGTGTTGTTGTTATGTTCCTGACAGTCATTTCCAATCTATACCAAAACTAATGCAGAGTTTTTCTGGCAAGATTTGTTCAGAAGGGGTTTGCCATTGTCTTACCTTAAGGCTGAGAGGATGTGACTTGCCCAAAGTCACCCAGTGGTTTCCATAGCTGAGCAGGGATTCAAACCCTGGTCTCCCAAAAACCTAATCCAACACTCAAAGCACTATACCAAATTGATTCTTTAAAATTTGTACAACTTGTACAACATCCAGAGGCAATTGTACTATTCTATACAATATGATAAGTCAATGGAGTTGTAGCCTGATTTGCTTTTAAGAACATGCTTCTCTTTCTTTAAATTGCCTTTGGAAGTTGAATTAATAATTACAGCTCCATTGCAGTGATAACCTAGCATGGGAAGGTAAGATATATTCTAGAGAGAGCAGTTGCCCTTGAGAGGAAGGAAGGAAGAAAAAAAGGGTTAAGATTCCCCTACTGAACCATAAGCATATGCTTCTTGCTGGAGTTGGGAAAGGAAGGGGGATGTTGGCACTCTCATGTCTCCCCTGAAGGTGAACAGCCAGCTGCATAACCCTTTGAAACCTGGCAGCCAATTTCTGGGTGAGGTTAATAAAGACACAGCCATCTCTTCTGTAGCTATGGCTTCAAAGTATTTTTTGCAAAGTGCCTCTCCCTCCTTTGCTAAATAGAACATATTGTATATTGCATGAGTTTTAATACTTTTACCAATTAAATCTCTTAGTTGCCTCACTTATAACTGGTTCATGCTAAAAAGAACAGACTGCTTCCTACATATGTCTCTGGGTTTGGTTTGCTTTTCTCTTTCCTCCCCCCTCCTTTTTTTTTTTTTTTTTTTTGGACAGATATGGTTAACTTTGGTTACTATATTTGGGACTGGTATAATATTATAACTGTCCTTAGTTATTTACTTTTAAGCACCTAGATCGAAATTGTTTAAACAAATTCATGATATTCTTATGACCATTAAATAGCATAAGCACCAGATCTAAACTTTTAACTTGATTGAGAACTGTGTACCAGTTGCTGAACATAAAACAGAATTCCATTTCTCCCAGAAATTCACACATTAAAGTCAATAAAACATCTAATAGCTTTGAAATCATGAAATGATGGAAAACAGGAGATGTTCAACTAAGCAACTGGTGGAAGAGGATACGGGCCACATGGCTGTCATAAAAGCTCTCCTACACCTTCAGGTCTTGCAATGGACAAAAGAAGGCACACCCATTTTTGGAGGATTGGTCTGTTTTTATTTAATATATTAATAACAACATGAACAATATTGGACCTCCAACCCACCAAACTATCTTTTGG
Organism: Phrynosoma blainvillii; assembly: GCA_026167975.1. NCBI lineage: Eukaryota > Metazoa > Chordata > Lepidosauria > Squamata > Phrynosomatidae > Phrynosoma > Phrynosoma blainvillii. The sequence continues at coordinate 278,645,480 of JANUYF010000001.1, forward strand.
AGAGACACTCTGGACTTGATTCCACCAGCTGCCTCAGAGTGAGATGACACCCTTGTCATGCACACTTTTTCTTTTCTTTCATTTGTGTCCACACCATGGACCCTTTTTGTCTCACAGCTGCCACCACCCTATGCAAAGAACCACTCCTTCGCCAACCTGCTCTTCTAAAACTCTTTGGTATAACCTATCTTGCATAAGGTTTAGTAGCATGGATATTTAGTCACACTGTAGACAAGTGTTTTATATAATAACAACAAAACTTTATTTACAGTACAAGTAACAATGTTTAACTTGGTCTTGCTGCACATGTTATAATTGGTTACAGTTACAAATAATAATACCCTAAAACAACCATTTCCTTGGAATCCTTTCAATTACCCCCACAAGACACTCTTAGCCCTTCTTTGGATACCTTTACCACTATTTCTTAACCAGCCTCTAAGGCTATCAATACCCCTCAGGATATATTCTTTATTAATTCTCTCCCTTGGAGTTTAGTATGGGTCTTAGGCCCCTCTCTTCTGGACCTTAACCCTCTTCCACTCTGGAACCTTCACCACCAGACCCTCACTCTCTGGAATCCAAACCCTAACTGACTTCCAAGTATTCCTAATGGAATTTCCCCCTTACAGCCCAACACTCTATTGGCTGTCAACAGCTCAGTCCTGATTGGCTGTCACCAGGGATGGCTGTAACCTGCCTTCTCTTCACATACCTCCCCCCCCCTTTAAAAGTTCATTGACACATAGAAGCTCCTTTTAAGATTATGTGTCAATGAAAACCATATTTTTCCCCGTTAAACAACTTATCAGTCCCTATACTTATTGTCTTCATCCCAACCATTCACAATATTAAATAACACTTTTTAAAACAGATTACACATTTTTATACTTACTTTACATTGTATATAATTGTACTATATATATATATCTTTCATTTTACCCATCTTCTGGCTGTCTTGACAAACTGTCAGCAACAATATTATCTTTACCTTTTACATTTTAATGGATCAATTCCAATCTGTGAGTACCGATGACGTGGACAAGCTGCTTGGAAGGGTGAGGAAGACGACTTGCCCCCTCGATCCTTGTCCATCTTGGCTGGTCCTCCAGGGAGGGGACGTGTTGAAAGTGTTCCTTCAGGACACAATCAATGCATCTTTCAGGGAGGGTAATATTCCATCTTGTTTAAAGGAGGCGGCAGTTAAGCCACTCCTTAAAAAACCTTCCCTGGACCCCCTGGATAGAAACAATTATAGACCAGTCTCCTTGCTTCCTTTTTTAAGCCAGGTGATCTAGAGGGCAGTTGTTCCTCAACTCCAGGCACTCTTGGATGAAACCGATTACCTTGATTCTTTTCAAACTTTCTGGCAAGTGTCACAAGACTTACAAAACTGTTTGATATCTTTTCCCATCTTTGGCCAATAGAAATTCAGAGATATCCTTTGGGTAGTTCTCTTTATTCCTAAATGACCTCAGAATGAGCTTGCATGGGCCAATTCTAATATCTTAGTTCTATATTTTAGGGGGACAACCAATTGTACTTCAAAGTTTCTCTGTATAGTTTATGCTGTATGATCCTGAATCTGTGAGGATGTTTGTCACTTATCTCTAAGTCTTCTTCCTCAGCTAGATTGAACAAAGGTTTAAAACTTTTATCATCTTTTTGATCCTGACTAAATTTTGTGATCTCTTTGGTATCGATCACCTCATTTACCTCTCCTTCATATGCATCAGTCATATTAACATTGTCCTTCATAAATATTTTTTTTCCTCGTCATGTATTAGATCAGCTTGTTCTGAGGAACTTTTTTTTTCTTTTTTTTTCTTTTTTTCTTTTAAGACAGACTTAAGGTATTTATCTAAATCATTTCCAATAAGACAGGGTACTGGAATATCATTGTGGACTGCAAACTTCCACTGTATCTCATATCCTCTAAATGTGATGTTTAACTGGGCTACCAGAACTGAAAATGCAGGTCCTCCTAAACCCTTTAAAACCATGGTCTCACCTGGGCACTTGTATTGGGGCTCTACTAAGTGTGGTTTAATTATACACACTTTTGCTCCCGAGCCTCTATAACCCCAAATAAAAGTATAATTTATTTGTATCACTTCTTTGTGCTCCTCTGAGCTAAGTTCCTGAGGTGCAGTCGATACTACCAAGCAAGCTCTTGGTAACTGTGAACTTGCAGAGTCAGTCACTCTCTCAACTGTCATTTCCATGGCAACTGCAGGCTTAGAACTCTCCTTGTGGCAATATTCTTTCTCTGTAGGCTTAACTCAGGGGTAGGCAACCTTTTTGAGCTGGGGGCCGGTCCTGCAAAGTCCTCCCCTCTGCTGGGCCAAGGGGGGGGAATGGCGGCACGCGCATGCGCACCCCCCTGCTGTGTGCCCCCCTGTGCACGCTGCCGCCACCGCCGCTGCGCAGCTGCCTCCACGCATGTCACGGCTGCCATTTTGATTTCCAAAATGGCAGCTGTGATGTGTTTGCGCATGCGCAGGAGTACTGCGCATGCGCAAACGAGTCGCGGCTGCCATTTTGGAAATCAAAATGGTGTTTGTGGAGCGCGCGCCCGCATGGCGGCCAAAACGCACGGCGGCGGTTGTGTGTGGCGGCGGCGGCAGTGGCGATCCGCCTGGGCTGGTAAGTACGGGAACCTGAGCATTAACCGGCCTGCAGGCCATAGGTTGCCAGCCCCTGGCTTAACTGATTTTACATAATATGCTGCTTTGACACTTGACTTTTTTTCTCTGTTATGGAACTTTGGACAATTATATTTCAAATGTCTTTGTTTACCACACTCATAACATGCTTTATAACTCATATCTGAGTGACTTTCGCTAGTCCAGTTGCTTCTATTTTTTTCTCAGAGTCACACTCTCTCAACCCAAAACTTTTCCTTTTAGCCTCATTTGTTCGTCCTTGTTGCCAGGGCTTAAAACTTCCCCCATCACAAAATCTATCCTTTGAAGCTTGCCAGTTTTTATAATTCTTTTTGTCATTCCCCTGAGATTTTACCTCAGGTTTCGATATTTTTCTGGCCCCTTCTTCTCTTATTAAAATTAAATCATCCATCATCTTGGCTGCTTCAGCCACTGTATGAGGCTTCCGATTTTGTACCAACCATTTATATTCTTGAGGGATGATATTGTAAAATTGCTCCAATTTGAAGTCACTTTTGATCCATCTATCCAACTCTTAGATAGTCCAATCAACATCCTAGCTGAGCATATGTTTCATCCTCTTTTCTTGTTAAACCTCTAAATTCCCTTCAATGGCATTCTGGGGTCAATCCAAATATCTGTTTTTCCATCTCTTTAAACAAATTATAGTCCTGTGCCTCTTCTGCCTTCATTTCAGCATATATTTTGGATAATCCTCCACAAATTTGTGATCTTAAATAATTCATTATTTCCTCAATCTTTATCTTCAGTTCTTCATAATTTCTCTCAAAGTTTGTGAAGAAGTCAATGTTATCTCTTTTATAATATCTTGGAAGCCTTTTCATGTCAACCTAATGCATCCGGTTTACCTCAGCATTAATCGGTATTTGAGGTGCTGGCTCTCCCATTTCCCTCAACCTCAACTGGTGTTCCATCTTTTCTCTTTCTTTTTCCAGTTCAGCTTGTCTTATTCTTTCCCTTTCAAACACTTTTTCTATTTCTTTTTCTCTTAAAAGCCTTTCATTTTCAAGTCTGGCTAATTCCATACTCTTTCTTTTTCTTTCTTTCTTTCTTTCTTTCTTTCTTTCTTTTTCCAAATCTCCACACTCTCCTGAGATTCAGATATGGAGGTTTCCAAACTCACTACCAATTCTCCCACCACTTCTGTTTCTGTCCCAGTGGGTTTTACTTTCTTAGGAGACATTTTTATAGTATTTCCTTACTATTACCCAAAACTTTTACCTCAGGAAATAGTCTTAACTACTTTTTAATCAGTTGTTTACTAAGGTAACATTTGGATCTTAATGGCAAACCAGTGATTTCCTACTTTACTCCAAATTTTTACCTCAGAAATCACTTTTCTAAGATATTTTCCTTCAATGTGCTCTTGCTTTGGTACTTTCTCAGCTGGAGTGACTTTACCCACTCTCACTCTGTTGTTTCTTCTCTTTTCTTCCACAGTCTCCTACAACTACCTCAGCAAATTACCTCAGGGACTGGTAATAATACTTTTTTCTCCAGCATGGTCAGTTTCCAAGTAATCTCTTACAAATTACCTTTCATAATTACCTCAGAGATTGCTCCCCTGACACTAATGCCTTTACTTTAAACTCAAACCTCTGAACTTTTTTCTCTCAAGTTCAGACCAAATCTTGGCTTTCTGGTTCCTTGAACTCAGACCCTGTAACACCGATCACCAAGCACACTTCTAAGCACTGGATTTTTTCGTATCCCGGCCTCTAAAACACTTTTAGCCACTGGATCTTTTTTTATCCCAATGCTTGCCACTAATTTATGTCACACACACTTTTTCTTTTCTTTCATTTGTGGCCACACCATCAACCTTTTTCGTCTCACACCTAATGGAAAGAGCCACTCCTTCTAAAACTCTTTGGTATAACCTACCTTGTACAAGGTTAAGTAGTGTGTGTGTTCATTCACACTGTAGACAAGTGTTTCATAAAATAACAAAATTTTATTTACTTTATTTAATTAATTAACTCCCTCACTTGGAGTTTAGTATGGGTCTTAGGCCCCTCTCTTCTGGACCTTTACCCTCTTCCACTCTGGAACCTTCTCCATCAGACCCTGACTGTCTGGAATCAAAACTCTAACTGACTTCCAACTGTTCCTAATGGAATTTCCCCTTACAGCCCAACAATCTATTGGCTGTCACCAGCTCAGTCCTGATTGGTTGTCACCAGGGCTGGCTCTAACATGCCTTCTCTCCACAATCCTGGACTCCTAGTGTTACCACTATCCCAGGATAAATCATCTTCCTGTAAAACTCTTTTTGTTGACCCCAAGGCTCATAGAATGTATTTTATGTTGATTATATTGATTGTTTGCAAAGCTATTAATAAAATCCATTAAAAACTAAAAATCTAATAGCTTTAAGCAAATTGCAGGGGTGCACAGTCTTACATTCAGCCATCAGAAATCAGGGTTTTTTTTTCCTGTGAATAAAAGACAGTGTTGACCTTAAAATTATTGAGCTATGCTATCAAAATGACAGTTCAAACAGTCAAAATTTCTTTTAGCATAACTCCTTCTAATAACAAACTCAGCTGGGAGTGCTGACAGGATTGGAGCAAAAAGTATGGCTGCTGCAAAACAACAGGAAAGTCTCAGCATGCTTGGGGAAACTCAGGGATTATAGATATATAACTTCTTTAAAATGCAAAGGGGATGAGATCCCAAAATAGTCCAATGTGGGCTGGGTTTATTCGGTAGCCATGAAGTAGGAACTACTGTAGATAAGAAGTTTCCCTCATCCTCAGTCACCTAACTCAGTATTTGTCAACAATGACTGTACTCCTGAGAATCCAAGGCAGTGATCTTTCCCAGACATCCTTGCAGATGCTGGAGACTAAAACTAGAATCTTTTGCATTTAAGGCATGTGCTCTCCTATTGAGCTATGATTCCTTCACTCACTGGAATGCTAACTGCCCACTGGAAATGAAAAACAGAAAGAGGGAGGAATGGCCAGCTTGAGCCCTTGTAGGTTATGGCAAAAGCAAAGGAGGTGGCAGGAACTTTGCGCACCTATGAGTACTTTGCAAAGGCACACTTGGAACATATACAGAAAAGTAGTCCTTTTTATGAGCTTTCCAGTAGTTTATCCAAAGGATTGATCCCTTTATAGATTGAAGATAGAGAGAATCACTTGCTCCCCTACTTGTATCTCTTCTCCAAGATTGGGCAAGATACGCGTCTGGTGTGTTTATTATATCAATTTACATCTGGTAAGTCCCATTCTCTATGTGTTAAGGAAAAACTATCCAAGTTTAAAGTAAATAATTTTTTTAAAAAAGGTAAAGGTAAAGATAGTCCTTTGACATGAATGTCTAGTTGCAACTGACTGTAGGGGGTGGTGCTCATCTCCATTACCAAGCCGAAGAGTCAGCATTGTCTAAAGGTGAATCTGGTGGTCATGTGGTCAGCATAACTGCACTGAACGCTGTTACCTTCCCAGTGAAGTGGTATCTATCTACTTGCATTTGCATACTTTCAAACTGCTAGTTTGGCAGAAGCTGGGTCTAGTGACAGGAGCTCACCCCATCATGCAGCACTTGTGCCTTGAACTGCCAACCTTCCAATCTTGCAAATTCTTAAATATTTTTCTTCAGTAATTTATATTAAACTATACAAAGCTGATTTGATCTTTACTGCCCAATATCATTGCCCGATCAATGAAATTTATTTCTGTAGACTATTATTTTCCTTCATTTGTTCAGCCCACAACTAAATTCACACTTGCCTGACAATAAGATCCAATCTGCACTGCAAAAATAATGCAGTTTGACATGGCTTTAACTGCCATGGCTCCGTCCTACAGAATCCTGAGATTTGTTGTAGCACCAGAGCTCTCCAAGAGAGAAAGCTAAATATCTCACAAAATTATTAATCCAAGAATTCCATAGCATTGAACCATGTCAATTCAAGTGGTGTCACACTGTATTGTTTCTGTAGTGTAGGTTAGACCTAAGTCCCACCAAACACAATGCAACTTATGTTTGAGTAGATGTGCATAGAATTGTTCTATAAGTACCACATTCTGTTTAGTCAGCTTTAACTGTCAGAGCACCTTAAGCCAAGAACTGCAAATTAAAACAGTGTTGTTCTTTATTATGCTTTAAATATTATTTAAATATTTAGATCATGGTGAGAAACTTTGGCAGGTCCAGAGGTCAATTTTGAGCCTGGCAGGGGTGTAGCTATGTTTGAGGTGGTGGCAAAATGAGAGCATTGCCCCTCAAGAAAGATTTCTACCCCCAATGAAATGTTCCTCCAGTCCCCAAATTTCTACCATTGAGTAACTTAATGTGCAGTTACACATTTAGAAATACAGTTTAGACATCCAAAGAAAAGGAACAGTGGCACAAAAAAGTGACTATAAGAGGCCAAAACCCTAAAGGCAACGGATCTTGTCTGATCTTGGAAGCTAAGCAGGATTGGCCCTGGCTAGTAATTGGATGGGAGACTGCCAGTGAATACCAGGTGCTGTAGGATATATTTCAGAGGAAGAAACTAGCAAAACAATCTCTGAGTATTCCTTGCTTAAGAAATCCCTATGAAATTCAAATGGGTACCAAAAGTTGAGAGGCACATACACACACAGGTATAAACCATTTTCAAAGTATCATTCTCTACAGTAATGGAAATGTGTGGACCATAGGAAAATTTCATTTGAAGAAGCAGATGGGAGGGGGGTTCATTTTGACCTTCTGTAGCTACACTACTGAAACAAGTAGGAAATGCCTTGTGGGGCAAGGGGTTCCTAGTTTATTGATGAAATTTCACAACTATGAAACCCTTTAAAGCAATCCTTTGCTGCCTGGTCCAAAGGCTTATGGCTGTTTGCCCTTGAATTTCAGCGAGACAATTCTGGAATCACAAAAACCTCCTAGCAGGCACATGTGACCCACAGATTACATGTCCTCTCCCTTCCAGTTTAGATATATAAAAGGTGTAAGTGTCCTGGTATCCCTATGATCCACCTACATTTTGATATTGTATTGCTGAAGGCCAGCATGGGTTGCAGACACTGAGATGACTTACAAAATACCAAGCCAGGTAGTAGTGTGAATATGGACCCGGACCCCAGACAGTTCTGGCCAACAGATCAAACAAGACCAGATTCCCCGTCATCCCCTGTTGTGTTCCCTGTCTGCTCATTTTGGTGTACTCCAGATCAGAGGTGTTGTGAAGCTACTATCATCCAAATTGCATCATTTGGATATCAAAGCAGGAATCCTTTTTGGTCCTTCCAAATGTCTATCAAGTCTTTCCCCCCATGAAATCACCTTAGCCTATAGCTAGTTTTAAAGTATAAATATGTATAAATATGACTAGGAAAACCTAGCCTCTTTGCTATAGTCAACACTCCTTTTTTGTCCAGTTACTGTTGCACTCATACTTTGGTCTGAGTCTCCATTCCACTCTCTTTGTTTTCAGCACTCCATCTGTTTCCAGTAGTGTATCTGAGCTCTCAAACTTCATGGTTTGAGTCATTCCTGCTTTCCATGGACCATTGTTCAGAACAGATGGATATTACCCCTCAGTCCAGTCCTTAGACCAGGGGTAGGCAACCTTTCCCCTTTAAGTGCTGAGGGACTTCAGCTCCCAGAATCCCAGGAGCTATTGGTCAACATGGGACTATTGGCCAACATGGCTGAGGCTTCTGGGGGCTGAAGCCCCTCGGCCCTTAAAGGGGAAAGGTTGCCTAGCCCTGCCTTAGACTCTGCTAACCTCTTTCACTTTAGCTCTATATGCTTAATATTTGAGTGATATTGGAGTGAGCCAATCTCGTATGTGTGTTCCTTCATATACTTTCCAATTATTTAGTTCACTTATGCCTGCAGTCTTCATCAATAAGTACTGGTATAGTTGGTGCTTTTGGTTGTAATGTCACCCCCTCTCACAAGCCAAGCTAAATTTCCCCAATTTATTAAAGATAGACTGCTACTAATGGTGGAAGATCTCCAAGCCTTACATCTTTGTGGGTAACAAAGGATAAATATTACAGACAGATTAGGTCTATGTTCATCAGATGATATGTTGATCAATAAAGCCCATCAACTAATAGCTGGTTCATAATCTGTGTATCATCTTCACTTTTTGATATATGGACACTGGTAACTAGGTTTCAGGAAAGACTTAGACACCAATATGGACGACACTTGTTTTCTGTAAGACAGGAGCTGCAAACACAGGAGTTGCAGCCCAGCATCCCCACAATGTAGCACAAATATCTGCACATAGATGTTGTAATTTTTTTCAGGCCATTTCTTCTGACCTTTGTAGTGTTTGTGACCAATAAATTATTCAATTCAATAATTCTTATCTATCTCCTAAAGTTTAAAATATGCTACCTACTACAATTCCTAAAAGATGAACGATGAGAAAGTAACAGATTCTGTTTTTAAGTAACTTTCTCTCTCTCTCTCTTACACATGCACACACACACACATCATGAAACACTCAAGCTTACTGATGCTTCTTACAACTGTTTTCTGGCATATTTTTACATTGTATGAATTTTCACTTCAAGCCAAAGCCATGAATCTAGCTTTTACCAAGACAGAAAATTGATAGTTGAGCCGAATATGCTAAACCAGGTAATGAAATAACACATGGAGGGAGGGGGATTTAACTTTCCCTTTAATTTCTAAATATAAGATCAGAGCAGCAAAGTGACCACAGCCATTTCAGCATTATGTAATATTAACGCACAAAAGGTACTTTTATGTAACATTCATAGGATAGAAATCTACGGAAGTGGAAAATTTCAAAGCTGACATTCTATCTATAGCTTGTTGCACAGTGCTTCTTCCTGCAGCACATATGGCACAAACTAGTGAAGAAGAATCTGCAAAGATTTCAAGTTAGATGATCAAAAGAGGGTTTGTGCCTCTCTCTCTCTCTCTCTCTCTCTCTCCAGCTCAGAGTACTGTGATTTTGGTGAAGCTTTAGCTGCCGATGATAGAACAATGGAAGTCAAAGCGGAGAATTGAACCTTGATCTCTAGAGTCATAGTCCAATTACTCAAACCACTACACCATGTTGGAACACCATATTAAGTAATACTTAGTAACATATTTGAACACACTTTAGTTATACGATTTTGCCATCCCTCATGCCACAATATACAAAATGGTTCCATGTTTTAGCCTGAATCAAGGCCAGAACTTGTACATCTGAATTTTGCCTGCCAAAGGTAACAATCTGAATTTAAGCCAGATCCTTGTGTTTACTTTTGAGTTAATGAAGGGCAATGATAACCAGAGGCATAGTGGAACCAGAGCTCATGGGGTTGAAGCACCAGGATTTTTTCATTAGCAGAAAAAATGTCATAGGCTGCCACCATCACCCCTCACGTTTACATGTCCCCTCAGATGTGGCTGGCAATAACCTCTGAAAGACAGATCAGTTCCTCCTCAGTTATCACACTAGGACTGGGTGAGGCCTGACCTAAGTTTTCCTCTTCCTTCTGAACTAAATGATGGATAACTGATGATTCATTGTGAACCAACCTGAGGTTGAAACAATAGTCCAACCAGTCCTGGATTTGTCCTGAAAGATATTTTCCCTACTAGCTTACAGAAGAAAGTTCATACTGTGCTATGCCAGCTGTTCTTTAAAAGCCATCAAATCAAATTGTAGCTTTTGGATATGTGATGAAAATATTTCAAATCTATGAAACAGTTCATTTGATTAAAAAAATGATTTGCATTTTTGCACAAGGGGACAAATATAAAGGCTCAGTAGTATTCATCAGTGGATTACCTATTATGGGGCGGGGGGGTGGCATTTGAGATTGGCTTTGAAAAGTTTTTTCTCCAAAAATTAAAAAAAATGCCCAAGTCAGAGTATCTGTAATAGTGCTAGAAAGTATTCCTCTCTGAAATCAACATGGCACATTTACATACAGTCCTAATGCATGGTAATGTATGTAATATAACTCAGTCAAAGGATGAATGAGATGAAGCCATTTCCTTGGCTCTGGACTGCTCTGATGAGGGTGTTATTATCACACAAATTAGTATGACTTGAATGTCTCCTTTTAAATGTATTAGGATAACAATAAAGACAGTTCACCCTAATGTGACCTCCTTCTTCCATAACATTTAACACAGTCAAATTAAAAGTGCAAATCTGTTACCACTGCCTATAAAAATAATGTACCTCATATTATTTTAAGACTCTATTTATTTTTGCAAAGAATGGAACAGGAACGACTGTAAAACCTATTTCCTTTCAACTGCAAAAAAGTAATTTATACTCTTTGAACACAGATAGATGCCATATTGTTATGTATAAGGTTTGTTGACTTTTAATAAACAGCCTAATTAAGAATTCATAGTTTTAATATATCTGCTTCACTTCAGTTCAAGCAACAGGCCATTTAGTGCCTTCTTCACTGTGACTTTAAATTTAAATTTAGTCCTACTTTGTTTACAACTGGTATAAAGATTTTGCTACTGTTCCCCCCCACATACACACAGGGGGGGGGGGGGAAATGGATGAAGTAGAAGATATTAATTTCTGTATTAAAATTCTTTGTTAACATGAAAATGTCAAACTAGGGCATGCCCCAGCAACCAAAACCGGAAGAGTCACCTTCCATATGCCAAATAAGATTTGACCCCTGCCTACCACTGACACCACCAGATGGAGGGAGAACTCTATTTTTCTGGCATTTTGACATTTTAATTTCTCACCCACAGGAGGGGGTGAGGGAGCCAGCAGATCTTGAAAGAGATGACATCTAGAGAGAGCTTGTGGTCTCAGTACTGGGGGGTAGGGCCAGCATGCAGTGGATAACCCCAGGGAGAAGAAAAATCTCTTAGTACTTGGGATCAATGGGCTACACTCTAAAGGGATGAGCCGAGCTCTAGAAACTTTTCCAGCCAAGAACAGTCTGTGTTGACTTCTAATAAGCACTAGAAGGATATGCTAGAACATGCTTAGTACAGTAAGACCTTTTCTTCAGCATGCAAACAAGTTGCTGGGTTAGTCTTCTAGTCCTATTGGAAATCTTATCAGGGCTTCTTATTTTGGAGGATTTGATGGATTTCTAGAGACATGTCTATATCTTTTGACCAATAGATAGCCATTGTTGTCTTATAGCAGTAATAATAACACAACTGCTTTGACTATTACTGTAAATTAGTTAATGTGTACTTATGGAAAGGAAAGCACCAGGATTTCTGCTCAAGGGCTAATTATTATATATAGATTATGGGTTCAGAATGCACATGCACAGAAGCTTGTACAGAAATTGTGTGTGTGTGTGTGTGTGAGAGAGAGAGAGAGAGAGAGAGAGAGAGAGAGTAAAGGTGAGACAAGCCACCAAGAAGCATCTCCATCCCATACATTTCTGCCCCCATAGTCCATCTGTACCAACCTTCCTCAGCCTGGTACTCCCCCTCCCCCCGGTGTGTTAAATTACAACTCTCATCATCTTCAGCCATTGTTGCCCAATCCAGAAGTAGCTGAACAAAGACAAAAATCTTCATCATCCCAGGACTAACTCTGAGTTATTGACCCTCATCCGTCTGATCAGTGTTGAACTCCATTAATTCTGCAGTGTGGCAGCAGACCAAGACAACTTCTGTCCCGCAATAAGGTCTTAAATGAGAGTAAAATAGTTTTAAATTATCTGTCTCACTCCAAAATACCTGGAGTTGTGCAGCCACTATTCACTTGATCATTTATTATCCAAGATGATCTGAGAAACCAGCTTATAATTCTTGTAAGCCTTGGCTCTAGGCAAGGTTTCTTTAGGAGCAGTCACAACCACCCTTTTCTAAGTGGCTGAGGCCACCTTAATTCATACAGAGGCACAAATCACCTCTGGGATCCAGCTTTGATTGTTGATTTTCCCACTTAGAGGAGTGTTGTGAAAGCAAATATATTTAAGGCAAAAGTCCTAAACATCAAGGTAGAAAGGTTAATGAAAGAGAGAGCACAAAAATTTCCAAAACATTTGGGGAGAGGGTATTGAAAACCACAATAATGCAACATATATGCCATAATATGGAAAGGCCTGAAAGGTCACCACTGTCACTAATGGAAGTGTCAGACACAAGTAAAGATCATTCATAAAATGAAAGTTTGGCTCAAAAAACAGAAAAGAGGCACTCAACCAAAAATGTGATCAATTGATATATCATGCCCCCCCCCCCACACACACACACACAGATAATTTCAGGAGCATAATGCTAAAAGTAGTGAGATCAATAATAACAAAATATAAATGTATGAGAGGAAGTAAAGTGGCTAGGAAGGTAGCTGGACCATAAACCTAAAAGATTATTGATAATGTGCAAAAGCAGGATAAGAGCCTGTGCTGTGTAGTGGTTTTGAGTGTTGGACTATAACTCTAAGAGACCAGGGTTCAAAACCATGGAAATCCACTGCGTGAGCTTGGGTAAGTCACACTCTTTCAGCTTCAGAGGAAGGCAAGAGCAAACCCAATCTCAACAAATCTTGCCAAGAAAACCCAGTGATATGATCCCATAAGTCACAAACCACTTGAAAGAACACAACAAAATCATAGGAAAAAAGATGATTTTTTTTTTTTAGTTCATCTTTACTGTGGAAGATGTAGGACGGATGTTTTCAGGAGAATAGAATGAGGAACTGAAAAAAATAGCAAAGGAAATACTTGGTTTATGAACAATTAAAAACTAAGAAATTTCATAGTCTGGATTATACCCATGCAAAAGTTCTTAAACAAGTCATACATAAAATTGCTAGCCTTCTAACTAGAGATTTAATATGATTTGATTTATATCCCACCTTTGTCCCAGCATAGGATTCAAGGAGGGTGTCCCAAAGATTAACTTGTCTCAAAGTTTAAGGGGCTCTACAGATTGCCCGAAAGGAGCAGCTCCATGCTGCCCCCAGGAGTGCACACTGCAGCCCCGATCCACTTTGCCATTCTAAAAATTGCTGGCAAATGCCACTCCTTTTGAGAGCAGCAAAAAGCCGCTCTTGCTGCCACGGCAGCGGCTTGTCTGAGCTCTTTTGGTGCAGCGCCCTGACACTGCTCACCATCTGTTTGAGTGGCCAGTGTGATGGTGGTATGGGGCAGAGTTGGGTGGCCAGCATGCAGCCGCCACATTCCCATTCCACACCCAGGCTGGTCCTTGTGGCCGGTCTGTACAGCCCCTAATTTCTTTATCAGAGGATTGGAAAGCACCCAAGGGAATGGCAATTACACTGGGAAATCAGGAAATTATACAAATCTGTTGTACAACTTGGCATGTAAATACCCTAAAAGGCAATAGATGCTGTCTCATATTGGAAGCTAAGCAGGATCAGCCCTGATTAATAATTGAATGAGAGACCATCAATGAATACCAGGTGCTGTAGGTTACATTTCTGAGGAAGGAACTGGTAAAACCACCTCTGAATCTTCCTTGCCTAAGAAATCCTTACAAAATTCATTGGGTCACCAGAAGTTGACAGGTGATTTGAAGGCGCACACACACATGCATTGTACAGCTATATTTGTAACACTATATACAGGTCTGGGTACTGTATTTCAAAAGGCTATCACAGAACTGGAAAGAAGCAATTATGTTGATGAAGAGACTAACTTACAAAATCCATCTCGAATCTCCCACTTACAGCCTAAGCAGACTGCCAGAAATAGTGCACATTAAATTGAGGCACTGCCCTGGCTCAGTGCTAGGGAATCATGGGAACTGTAATTTATTGTGGCACCAGAGCTCTCTGACAGAGAAGGCTCAATGTCCCAGAAAAAAATACAGTTCCCATGATTCCCTAGCACTGAGCCAGGGCAGTGCCTCAATTTAATGTGCACTATTTCTGGCAGTCTGCTTAGGCCTTTATACTCTCATCCTTAAGCCAAAGTTAACCACATGGCCAAAGGGGGAGGAGCCAGCCTGCAGATATTCATTCCCTAACATCTGAACTGAGATCACAAACAGAAAATGCAGGCCTAAGACTAACATCTTCAATTTTTTCCTCCTGTTTGCCTGATGAAGAAGCCAGTGTGACTTCAAAAGGTTACAACATGCAATTGTGTATTTGGCTGGCTCAATAAAGGTATTGTTGTTTAGATGTTACTGGGTTTGCTATATGGCCAACACGGCTACCCCTAGATTTTTTCTGAGCCAAAGGTTCTCAATATAGAACTTTTTACTCATCTTACAAGCCACCCAATACCTGGACTAAGCAGACTGAAAATTAAGCATAGCCTGTGCCAGCAAGCTTTCCTTCCTCCTTCCAGTCCTACATACAAAGGGAACTTGTAGCAACTTTGAAGCTAATTGTAGACATAGCATATGCTTTCATAGAGTTGGTCCACTCCTAGTTAGCCACCATTGCTCCTTCCAAAAGTCAAGCAAGTCAACCTCCCTTCCCAAAGGTGGGATGGGGCTGCTATCTTGGCTGAAAGATGAGAGAGGGGACTGGTTTATGTGGTGCAACAGCATATAAAATCCTCTGTGGCTTTACACAGTTCCATGTTCATTAAAAAAAAAAAATCATTGTCCATAGTACCTAGTGTGCATTCACACACTCTAAACAAAATCAGTGCAATTTTATTTCTTTTCTAATAACAATGGGACAAAGGAAAATCCACCTGTGAAATAAATGTGGCTTCCTCCCTGCTACCCCATACTCAGATGTGTCCCCAACTGGCTGCACTGGTTATTTTTCCACCAATCAGCATATGGAAATAGACACAGGGGAGTAGATAGTGTTTACACTGTGCTGGTTCTGAGCCATTCAGTGTTTAATAGGTCACTACTGCATCATTAATTGTGTCCGTATTTTAGAATATGGTTGCAAAGGGCCCCTAGGAATCATCTAACCTTCTTAGAAAGGCAGAAGGTGTCACGTTCTGTACTGGCTGAATCTTTCAAATGATTTTCAAAGACTTCCTCACACAGAGTGTAAAACTGCCAAGTTTTTGTATAAGGAAGTACAGCATCTACAGACCATTAGATCAAAATTTGTTTTATAAGGAAAAGAACTTTGAGATTTGCTTGCCTGATGAGAGACCATCTCCCTGAATTCAACAGAGATTTAGTTTTTTAAAAATGTAAATTGCACCCATTTTTGATGTGTGAAACAGAAGGGTTTGTTTGAACAGGATTTCTTGGGAACTAAATTGACTTAAAGCACTTTTGGAGAATGTTCAGGAAGGAAAAACGGTCAGCCTTGTAAAATCAGTGCCAGCAGATGGATGTTTGGCACACACCAATTGGGCAATTACATGCCTTGATACCCATTTGCACATGCTATTACCTAATTTGGACTTTTGGGGACTGGCCCTGTAGAGTACAATTGCCGAACCTTAACAAGAGCCTGGAATGACGCAAATGGGCAGAACATCAGGTCTTATATAAGTCCTATGCACACATAAAGTATATATGAAATATATTTCAAGCATAATGACACATGTTTAAGAGCACGGACGATTGCCTCTTGAAGACACTGAGAGAGATTACAGCCACACTGTAGTCATTTCCAGTATCACTTGAAAGTGTGAAATCCTTCTATTAAAACAGCACTCTTGGTTGGCTAATGGCTTTTGAAATGATGGAATATGTTTGGCTTTTCAAGAAAAGCTAAGTTTAGAAAAAATATTGCCCTGCTTCTATGGTTCTTTAAAAAAAGAAACGCTGGTCACATTTCTGTTCTCCAAATCTATGATTGGCCCCACCTGTGGAATATGTGGAATGCTCTGATAATTTTAGATCGCTTTGCATTGCCAGATGCCAGGTTCCCTGTCATTGTTTTCATACTAAAAAAACTTTGGATAAATATGAAAGGCCCCCCAATTTTTAAATCATTGTGTACTTTACATGCTCTGAACCACAACTGCTTCCAAATTCAAGGGCATATAAAAATTTGAAGAGCTTCAATTATTTTAAATCACCATGTGCAGTGTTAGAGAGTGATTTAAAATTGTTGTCATGCCTCACATTTTTTAAGCACTTCAGTTTGGAAGGGACTTAAGCAGTGGCCTAGTACTGGAGCTTAAGACATATTGGTCTTTGAATTTAACAAAATAACTCATCTCCCAAATGAAAATAGAAAGCAAGGAGGGGTTCTTGGTTAAGAAAAGTAGCATTCTTTTTTTAAAAAAAAATATTAAAAATATACATAGAGCAAAATTTGAATATAACACACATAAGGGTGATGCAGATGGGCGGCCCTGGGCTGCCCTGGGAAGCAGAGGATCGGAGCCACTGCTACCATATGCAGCGGCCCCGATTCTCCTTTTTTCTTCTGCGTCCCTTCTGGCGCAGCACATCAGAATGTCCTTGGGGAGGGTTGGGGCGGCCAGTGTGTGCTGCCCCTCCCCTCCCCTGCCTCCAAGAAGGCGCAAAGGGCTGTCTGTAGAGCACCAAAGACATATAAAATAAGATGCAATAAAACAAAATACAAAAACACTACAAACTATATTATTACAACATATAACTGGTTATTGTTGTTGTTCTTGTTATTTTTAAAAAGACATTGTTACAAAAAGCCCAAGGGGCATGTGTGCATCTGTAGTCATGATTCATACACACTATTTTGACTTTTCCTCCATTGTATAATGGCAAGTGTGTGTATGTGTCTTCAAGTTGCCTGTCGACTTATTGCGGCCCCTTGAATTTCATAGTGCATTCTTAGGCTAGGACTACTCAGAGGTGGGTTTGCCAGTTCCTTCCTCTAAAATATAGCCTATAGCACCTGGTATTTGTTGGCAGTCTCCCATCCAAGTACTAACCAGATTTGATCTTGCTTGGCTCCCAAGATCAGATGGGGTCTGGTGCCTTTAGGGCAGTGATGGCGAACCTTTTAGGCACAGAGTGCCCAAACTAAATGGCTTTCCGATACTACTGGAGACAGGACTTCTGAGGGAACAGGACTTCTGGGGTGGGACTTCTCCCCCCCCCCCCCCCCCCCGCACCTTCCTGGGAGGCTGCTGAAGGCCCAGGAGGAGGAAGAAAAGGTGCACAACTTTTGCACCTTTTCCTCCTCTTCCCCATTCCACGGGCCAGGGAAAATGGCTTTGCATGCAATCTCTGGCATGCGTGCCATAGGTTTGCCAACATGGTTTTAGGCTATTCAGGCCAGTATAGTGGAAGTATAGCAAGCCAGAATAGCGTAGTGGTTTGAGGATTGGACTTTGACTCTGGAGAGCAGGGTTAGAATCCCTGGTCAGCTATGAAAAGCTACTGGGTTATCTTGAGCTATTCACAGTCTCTCAGCCTCAGAGGATGGCAATGGCAAATCCCCTCTGAAGAAACCTGCCAAAAAACCCTTAGTCACCATAAGTCGGAAATGACTTGAAGGCAAACCGCATACAGAGTGGCCTAGGCTACAAAGTTTGCATTCTAAGTGACCTCCTATTTCCTTCACCAGCTATTTCCATTTCAAGATGGATGGTAGCAAATGAATAGGTCGAGCTTATTTTATCCCTTTGTCTCCCCCTTTAAAAAGAGTTATAGTATCTAGCACTTAAATTCTACAGAACTACAACTTAAAGAAAAAAAATAAAAATTCAGAGAGGAGTCTATTTCATAATATAGTATAATATTTCAACCTCAGCAAACCACACCTCTTGGGTTGTGTTTTTTTTTTTTTTTTAAAAAAAAGAACTTCTAATGCAGATCCAGCAATATAAACCACATCAACAATAACAAGAAACAGCCACCAAAAGAACAAATAAATAAATAAATAAATAATCTTATGCCAGGAACCAACTGAACTCAGAGATGATAACAGCCAGTGAAACTGAAGAAGTTATACTGCAAGAACTCAAGCATCTGTAGATTGATCAGGAAGAGCCCTAAAAGATGGGGTGGGTGGGCCTTTACAGACTGCCAGAAATAATGCAGCTTGAGGCCACTTTAACTGTCCTGGCTCAGTGCTAAGGAATAATGGGAACTGTAGTTTATTGTGGCACCAGAGCTCTCTGACAGAGAAGGCTCAATGTCCCAGAAAAAAATACAATTCCAATGATTCCCTAGCACTGAGCCAAGACAGTTAAAGTGGCCTCAAGCTGCATTATTTCTGGCAGTCTGTAAAGGCCCATAGATGGCTGGGCGGGGGGAAGAATGATCTCTTTTCTTCAGTAGATTATACACTACCTCATCTCTTCTTTGATCACAAATAACGGTCCACACTGCTTTTGGGGCAAAATAGGAATTTATTTAAATTTACTCAAATGAAGTAAATTTACCTAAATTTACTTAAAATGAATCGCAATTTTTCTTATGATTTAAGTGATCAACTTTTTTAAAAAAATGCTTTAAAAATTAGAAATGAGGACTATAGATATGGAGGAGGAATTAGCAGTGGTATTTTCTGTAGGGCTTAGAAAAATTACTTTCCTGGACTCCACCTCTCATAATCCTTCACTTCTGTGGATATTGGAAGCTGTGGTCCAAAAGAGTAACTTTTGCAAGTTTTGTTTTTCTATCTTTACATCCCTTCCCCCCCCCCACCCCCCTCTCTTACCTCATTTGTGACTCTACATATAACTGTACATAGCTGAGACAGAGAAAGAAAAGGAAGCAGTTCCATTTCTTCCGATGCTGCCTTTGGGCATCCGCATCAAGCTGTCCTGGCACTACCCAGCAATCAGGGCATTCTTCATAATTCTGCTTCACTGAAAACATACTGTCCTGCAGTTAGTAGGAAAAATGGAGGGGGGGGGCAAGAGAGTGAGTGCCTGAAGGCAGTGGAATAATTAAGCAAATGCAATGACAGCTGTGGCAGGTCCTGGGCAGGACTGGCTCCACTGAGCTGAATTAATGGCATCAACAGCCCAGCATCTCCATTAACATTTGATCATTAATTATTACCCTCTGACTGTAAGATTTGAAACCTTCTTATGAGGGCTCTGTTATTAATCTAGCTTACCTGCCCTAGAAGAGAGAGAGAAATAGAGGGAGAAGAGAGAGAGAGAGACAGAGATTTAGCTTGTCTACCACCTCAGTGGAAGACTCTAATTGTGTTCGTTCTCTCTCTTTCATTCACAAACATACATGCACACGCTGCCAACTGCTTTCTGAATTGTCCTAAGTAATACAGTATGTATCTATATAAACACAGCCATGCTTTTACATTATTCAGGCACAATCTTTTGACATCAGCAAAACTCCTCTCCTGTCACTTAACATATAATTGCTACTGCCTTTCTTATTAGCTCTTGCACTTTCACAGAAAGAAACAGTGCTCCTCATCCCCTGCAAAAGGGAGCAGAAGCAGGGGTGGGGAGACCACAGAAATCAAAGGCCAAGATTGAATCCTCCAGTTTCCCACTTTCTGAAGCCCATGTGCCCAATGCTTTCCACAACTGCTCCAGAGGGCTGGGAAGACTTTTGAAGCAAACTTTCAGGGGGAAAAAAGAAGAAATGGGGAAGAAAGGTCTAAAGTACATTGTTGATTACCATCAAGTTTACTGGAAAGTTACTTTTTGAAAGCAATTGGTTATGTAACTTGAAACAACACCAGCACCAAAGTGGTGTTAATGTTAACCATTGCGGACCTTATCCCACGCTGCTCTCAAAAGTGGCAAAGCGATATGAGCATCATTGCAGTACTATAGCGCTAGTATAAATATGGCGCTAGCGCTATAATAGCACTATGGATAAGCTCGCGCCATTGCAATGCCCGCTGAAACTGACATTCAAAAGAATGCGAATGATGTTGCATTCTGAGCGGTTTCTTGCTGGATTCTGAGCGATGTCGTGTAATCACACGGAAAACTATAGCGCTATAGCGCCTGATTCTTAGCTGATTCTGAGCAACGTCGTGTAATCACACGGAAAATTATAGCGCTATAGCGCCTGATTCTTAGCGGATTCTGAGCGACGTCGTGTAATCACTCGGGAAGATATAGCGCTATAGCACCTGATTCTTAGTGGATTCTTGCTGCTTTTGGCCCCGTGGGATAAGGTCTTATCTGTTAATATTGCACACACACACCACAGTAACTTGTTATTATTTCTCAGTACATTACATGTAACACCTTAATTTCATTTTTGGGTGTCTTTCTGGTTTTCTTAACAACAACAAAAAAAAGGGGGGAGGCTATGAATGTATCAGCATCTGTAATGTTTGGGGAATTGCTTAGCTCCAAGTATGCTTCTGAGAGGCTAGGTAATCTTAGGATCATTTTCACCTATGTATACCAGTACTAAATGATGGAGGACTCCAAATTTGATGAATAAAGAATATCTTGATGTAAAAACATGCAAGAGTTTCTTGATTGCTTTGCAGAGGGGCGGGTTAAAAATAAATTTTATTATTTTATTATTATTTATTATAGAGTGGAACCAAACATGCAATAGTAATTCATACAGACACACCATTCAGAGATAACCAAAACAGAGGTATGGAAATTTGGATAGCAGAGATTTAGGGGTGTAGAATGGAGTAATATTTACCTATACTTTAGAGGAGACCACAGAAACATGATGTGGCTCAGACAATGTCTGAGGAGACATGGTGAGTGGAAGAATCTCTCTGTGCACATGAGTGGGCTAGATTTGGGACTACTATTTATACCTGAGATCCTAGCTTCAAGGTGTGCTAGGTGTGATCTTGCAATGCAGGGGTAGGCAACTTTCCCCTTTAAGGGCTGAGGGACTTCAGCTCCCAGAAGCCTCAGCCATGTTGGCCAATAGTCCCATGTTGGCCAATAGCTCCTGGGATTCTGGGAGCTGAAGTCCCTCGGCCCTTAAAGGGGAAAGGTTGCCTACCCCTGTTGCAATGTAACAAAGACTTGATGGTCTTCTCATGGAACCAGCAATGGGATTCTGGAATGACTGATGGCTTTAACTTTGGAGTAACAAAAACAAAGATTGGATTTAGGACAATCCCAAAATAGAAGGATAGGGATTAGGTAGGAAATGTTGTTTTATGCACTTCTGCCATTTTCTTTAGTATGAGATGATAGGCAGAAAGCCTGAGGAGAGGGCAAAGGAATCAGCAAACTCATTCAACTTTTATTTTAGTATTACCTGGCTCCTTCATATGTCTTTGAGTCTATGCTCCTTTCTCATGGGAAATCTCCCTGAATTCACTGTGACCTCTTAAGAACATGCCTGGCAAAATATGAAAATATGGATGCCCCAAATAGAGTGTGCGGTATGTTGGGTGTGTTAACATTTTGATCTTTAGATTTCTCTCAATGTTCTTAAGGTTTTCAATTTCCATAATGTTTCATAATGTGCATGCTCATAGTAATTGCTGGGTATGCAACAGTCAACCTGGCTAATGAATTGCTAGATGAAAGCCACTGGGGATAAAAGCGCTGTGTTAGCCTTGCCTGAGTTGGGCCCTTCAAGAAATTTAGGATGACAACACACTTTGCAGCAAAGCAATGGTCATGCTGTCTAGAGGTGATGGGAGCCATAGTCTATACCAGGGGTAGGCAACCTTTCCCCTTTAAGGGCCGAGGGACTTCAACTCCCAGAATCCCAGGAGCTATTGGCCAACATGGGACTATTGGCCAACATGGCTGAGGCTTCTGGGAGCTGAAGTCCCTCGGCCCTTAAAGGGGAAAGGTTGCCTACCCCTGGTCTATACAATCTAGAGAAGCCAAGGATAAACCAGTTTGGTATATACAATCTTCCTCCTGATATACATGTGGAAGATGATGGATCATATATTTGGTCTGAAATACTGCAAAGTGTTTCTATGTCTAAAACAATGTAACTTACCCTCCAACTCTCCAAAAGTGATAGGAACAATGCCTATTAATTTTCTGTCATTCCACTTGTACAGCAGCTCAAAGTCCCAGTTTCTCTCTCCTCTCCTCAGCTTCTCTTTTTGTCTTTCCCTTACTTCCATTAGTGTAAACTGAGTTCAAAGTGCAAAAGTAGTAGTACTCAACTTAGCAGAGGGGAAAGGAGAGAAGAGGTAGAAACTGGCCTTTCCTAGTCAGTCCAGGCAAAAATAAACAGCTGAAGCCTCTCCTAGCTTGTTTGTTCTTCCTCATTCATAATTTTTGCCATCTTGACCACACTCTGAGATTGCTTAGCCACACCTCCCATTTGTCATCTGTGAAATCCTGGAGGGTATGGCAATATGCTTTTGTCATGAAAGCTAAACTTGGCTACATCTCCTTGCCTCTTTTACATGTGTAGCAAAGGTGCCTTCTCCAGCATAATATGTTGAATAAAACAAACTTAATCCAAATTCTAACTGTGACAAGATGAAAATTCAAAATAGTATGCTATTCAACCAGACACTGAAAATATTTTGAATTTGGCCCCAAAGAAAGATCAACATACTCTTTTCTGTCATGTTTGCTGCCAATACAAAGGCATAATCTGTGCAATTTTTAATTTTGGAGTTCAGTAAACAACTATTGCTTCATTTTGTATAATTATTAATATCCTGGGGGCTTTTATCTTACACAGGAACCTGGCTATGCACTGAGATGTGCTATGAAGGACCTTCTCCAAATATCCTGCCATGAGTCATGATGAGGATGAGGATCTGAAACAGGGTCTTTTCTGTAATAATGTCTCAGCTTTAGAAGGAGATTATCTCATTACCTTTGCTTCCAGCATAGATGAGGGATGTAACTTTAAGAAGGTGGATCTTATCGAATTCACCCATAACTGGGCAACAGGCAGCCTATTTGCAACCTGGGCTTCTCTCGCATCTTTTCATGAATAGGATTTTCCAGTCCTTGAAAAGCTGCATCAGAAGCCCTGCTTGTAAATGGGCTGCCTGCTGCCCAGTGACAGGTGAATGCGATAAGATCTGCCTTCTTAAAGTTACATTTCACATCTATGCCAGGAGCAAAGGTAATGCAATAATCTCCAAAGTCTCCCCCCAGATGTGTTCACACTGCTCTGAATCTTCTGTCACTCCAAAAAGGAGAAAAACCTTTCAGACATTTAGATTTGCCATTTTAATATATACTAAAAGCTCACCAACCTAAGAATGAAATGCCAAAATATGCCAATGCTTTGTATATGAAACCTGCTGGGTGGGGTGCAAGGCAACCACACGGAAAGATATCTTGAGCACAACTCAAATATTCAATGCACTCAGAGCAAATTGGGTATTTCCTGAAAGGGATAAGTTGCATGATTCATTAAATCCACAGCCAAATCAATGCCCACCCATCTTTGTCTGAAACCGGATCCTTTTGAAATACTTTGCATGGAAATAATAACAGAACTTAGAGTTATAAATATTGTTGTGCTGACAAAACAGAACAGATATTCAATTCTTCTCTTTTTCTCATAGAAAAAAAGGGGGGGAGAATCCTGTGTTGACTGCATCTGAAACACTTTTGTAACTACTCAACTGGATAAAAGCAGAGAATATACATGCACACTTTTTTCTGCTTGAGTTTTCTTGGACTGAATGAAGAAATCCAATCCAGAAACAGAAGCTATATTAGGTTGTCAAAACAGAGCTGCAACCATCTATAAAGGAACCAAAGGGGCAAAGAGGAGTGCAAGATTTAACCTGAGGATCAGAATAAAATAAAATTTCATGCTAGGTCATATTCAAATAACAGCTGGCTTGTATAATTTCCCATTTTCATGTCCCCATGATATAATTTCAAAAGGAGAATGGACCTTGCTTCTGTGTCCCAGAAGGCTTCAGTACAACCTTTGTTCTTTTGCAGGAACATATGTTAGCCTGCAAAAAATGTTCCAGAATTACAATCTTGCAGCTCAAGGATGGAGATCACACAGCCTTCTAGATATCGTTGGCATTTCCCAGAGTTCCTTGCCATTGACTAGCAGTCTCAGGAGTTGCAGCCCCAAAACATCAGGAGGGCCAAATCATTCTCATCCCTATTGTAGCTGTAATCCTACACACTCTTACTCTGAGGTCAATGTAGCTTGCTCTTTAACAGACTTCTATAGAATTGCACAATATGACTGTAATGTATTTCAGAGAAATTTTCTATTGTGCTTCCTATTAAAAAACAACAACATTCCTATCCTGTTTTTGCCACTTTTTAATTTTTGTTTAACAATCATCCTGCAAAAGAACTTTATGAAACCTGAAAGCTTACTTATTCTTGTTTTCCTTTGTATTTTAATAAAGGTGCTATGGCAATTTTTGTTTGTTTATTGTTTGTTTTTATTTTTCCTAGTAACCATACTGGTGCCTGAATTGTTTTGTCTACTCTCAGCCTTGGATTGCATGAACAGTCAGTTCTGTTCTGCTCTTCATGCCAATACTGAAGAGCTTATCGCATGGCCAAGAAATGCCGGCTTACCATTGCTGGCTTCAATCTTCTTCCGAGATACACCCAGACATTATCACACATAAGCTGCTGCTGATTTTACCATGATGCCACCAGCCAAATTCAGCCCAGGTCAGATGCAGGCTAAAGCCAAATTCAGCTGCCAAATTTACAAAAATTGAACCTTCCAACTTTGAAAATTTGGCAGCTGAATGCAGCTTCGGCCCACATCTGACCTGGGCTGAATTTGGCTGGTGGCATCGCAGCAAAATTGGCAGCGACCTACATGTGATAATGTCCATATGTATCCTGGAAGAAAGGTGAAGCTGGCAAAGGTCAGCCTGTGTTTTCAGCCATGCAATAAGCTCCTGATGACCTTTCTTTCTTTCAAAGATGGGAAGCAGTGCTGGTTCATGTTCTCCCACTGCCTGACAAGGGAGAAGAAGCCCCACTGCTGCCCTCATCTTTGCTGTTGCACATCAGCATGACTTCTCTTTCTAATGACTCAACTCTTTTGGCTTGGCTGACACCAAAACAGGGCCTTCGGAGTATCCAAGGAGAGTGAAGGTGTCTTGCTGATGTTCCAGGCAGGATATAGTGGTGCAAAGGGAGGTGTGAACTTACTATCAAAACCTCCAGAGTATCATTGGTCATATTGGAGGGAGGGGGTCTGTATCTCACACACATGATTCTCAAGGAATCCAGACTCACTAGAATTATACCACATGTGTTTGTGTGTGCCCAGATTACACACACACACACACACACACACATATACACAAACAGAAGAACCCCAAAAGTCCAGGATAACAGTGAAATGGGGTCTGCTTTCAGAATTTTACCAGAGATGCGGGAAAAGTGTCAATGGTGAAATACAGCATTTTCTTCTCTTTCTAGTGCTGTGGTATTGTCAAGAGGGGCTGTACAACTGAATGAATGAGAGGAAAAGCAGCAAGTTGGGAACATGAAGAGCTGGGAAGAGGCAGGAAGTCTGGCAGACAGCAGTCTGGGTCCTTCTGGTAGGTGCATCCTGGCATGTGAGGTAACTGTCTCAGCCTGACTAATGGTAAGACAGGCCCTCATAGGAATTTATCTGTGTCCACTCATTGGATTTGATTAACCACTCTGCTCATGATTAACCACTCTATACAGATAGCTACCCATGTAGTTCTATACTAACTGGCTTGGTACCTTGTTCCTTAACATCCTTGTAGCCAAAGGATTAATCCAACCCCAGTGATATATTCTAGGTGTGTGGTGGGTGAATGATTGTGGGAAACTTTGGCTGACCAGATGAAGCATCTTCTGATCATTGCTACAGGTTCCTCACCTTGACTTTGACAATGCAGCAAAGTCCCTTCCTAAACTCAAAGTGTGTGTGTGTGCACACACACAGACAATGAAATGGAATATTTTACAGTCCTGCAGACTACAACTGAAAGGGCCAAAGATGCTGTCTTGCACCTTAACTGAGTTTTTCCCAGCAGCTATTCCTGAATATGAGAAGATCTTCTGGAGCTACCTTTGATTCATCTCTGTGGGATGTAGCTGAGAGAAGACACTGGCAAACCCATTACTCCCCTCTTCTATTCATACATGGATTACTTTATGCTTACATATAGATCCTGGCCTATGTTTCATGTTATATTTTAATGGGATGTCTTTACTATTCCCTGCTTCTTACATGGAATGTAAATCAGTGGCTGATTCCTACAAAATATTCAGTGGATTGAATTTGTATGTAAACTGAACCTCTTCATTTGCAAGATCTTTCTTTGATGTGAATGCAGGAGATCATAGTATGATTACTCCTCATGAGTAAGTGAGTAAATGGACTCTTCACAGACTTAATGGCACTGTCTGCTTTCTTGATTGTTTGTCCTAGTAGTATAAACAAAATGCTATGTTAGAAACCAATAAAAGCAGTTGGACTATTTTAACCAACCAAAATGTTAAAGATATAAGTGAAATGTACAAAATGTTAAATTAGTTTAAACATAGCTGAGTCAGTATTGCACTGTTAATATTATGCAATGTAGAATTGCCAGGTATCCAAGATTTCCTTCTAACCAAGCAGTTGGGACAGTTTTTACCAGGCCAGTCTATTAAAGACTACAAGTCAGGAATACCTGGCAATGTTGGGGTCAAGAGCAGAGCAGCAAACTTTTGTCAGTATGCCTAACCCTGGGCCTTTGATCATCTAAGGGTACTACCAGGCTGACAGAAAAGTCGCAGATCAGATTCTGTCCCTGTTCTTTCCAATTTCATATTGGGTTAAAATAAACCATCCTGGGGAGTTGGTATTAAAAGCCTCTGATCATACCAGGAGCTGACAGAAAATATTCTGAAATAAACATCACATATATAGATCTCCAAAATAGAACTGGAAAGAACAGAAATAAAATCTGGGACTTTCTGGCCTTTTTAATCACCCTGGATGCACCTTTAATAAGAGGACTTTCCTTACTCATCAGCAGGGGTATTGGTAAAGGATTGTAGGGATGTAATAGTCTAAAACTATAGCTCAGTGGTAGAGCATAAGCTTTTTCTGCAAAGGCTCTCAGGTTCAATCCTTGGCATCTCCAGGTCAGGTATGGAAACGATCTGTCTGAAAAGATTGCTGGACTTCAGCTCCTTTGTTCCCTCATTGCTGCCTATTCTGGCTATGACTGAAAGGAGTCCAACTGCTTCTAGAGGGCTGTCTGTTCCCCACCACCACTGGGTGCAAACAGTGCTAAGCTAACTGGACCAATGGTATGATTCAGTAGTGGCTGAGTAACAACTTTCTATGTTTCTATTTTATCTCCATGCTAGGAAAAACTTCACTCAATTTCCAAATACCTGGCTGTTGTTGAAAGCACGCGATTCAGAGGATTTTAAAACAAGGAGGGAGATGTGAGGCCTTTGGGTGTTTTGAGACAGCAGCTCCCATCATTCCTAGCCAGCAAAACCAATGTGGATGATGTGAGCTCATGTCTAGCAACATTTGGAAGCTCATACATTCCCTGTTCCTGGCCTAAAATATGATGAACTTGATCTAGCCACACCAGAGAATCCCTTAAGAATTCAAAAGCCGCTTTTGTTAGATTATAGACCTCCACTGTTAGAAAGGAAAATCTCTGTCTTATAAATCTTTGATTTTTTTAATGCTAACTCTTAAGCCCTTGTTTCTTTTACAGGATGTGCCTATTAATAGAAGCCCGGCCTGCATCTAACTTAAACTGCCCAAAGTGACTAGTTAATATCAAGCAATGAGAGCCCATCATTCATTGCTCATCCCATAGCTCACATGTCACCATACAGAAAATCTGTTACCTTCTATAGTTCATCAAGCTTCCCCCTTCTTCATTTATTATTTAATAAACTGTTTATAGCATCCCTAATTACAAACATTTGTTATAGAGACCCAGACAGGAATGTGCGAGAATATGCACAATTGTTTCCTACCTTAAAGTTTTAATGAGATGATAATACCTCTGGCCCATATGCTTGGGAAAATGTTATCCTCCATTATGTAACTGGGGGAGGGGGATTCATGGGAAAGGACGGGCTGCTGCTATCTGTTAACAACTCAAGCAGCTGTGTTTTTTGACTTTTGCTGCACTGTGCAGGAGAAAGAAACAAGTTCAGCTTCCTTATTTTTTGTTGTTGCAAAACCTCCCAGCTCAAACAGGTGTGTGCAATCGTGAACCACAGTGATGCACCCAAACTGCTGCCTTTCTAAAAATTCCACTGGCCAGTGACACACTCTGGTTAAGGTTGCACAACCTTGTTTTCCACTGGGCTTTTTTGGTTGTTCCTCCCCCCTCCTGATGATTCATTTCTCCTCGTGGAGGTGAATTTCAATGATTGTTAATAGGCTCCTTGGCTGATACAATGATTGTGAGGTTCCTCATTTTATTATCTTCCTGTCTTCTGTCAGGTCCAGCCTTTTCTCAAAGCTGAGGGGCTTGGGGAAATAAAGAGATGGAAGGTTTCCACCAGGTAGAAGTCATACACATCTCCCAGCTGTATTGGGCTTTACTGGGTTTCCTTCAGGCCACCACAGCTGCTTGAAAGACAGTCTGCCAGCCATTTACCTTTTATGCCAGCAGGGCAAGAATGGGCAACATACAACTTCTGGATGTTGTTGGACTACAAATCCTGGCACTCTTCCCACATACACCATTTTCTATGTTCACTATTGTTGATGGAAGTTACAATCCAGCAATATCTAGAGGGCTGCATATTGCCTGCTGAGGGCCAGCCCTATCACTGGGCAAAATGAGCCAGCCACTTCAGATAATAGATTTCAGTGGTCAGGAAAGGGCAACAGCTTGCTAATTTATTTTATTATTATATTTTAAGTACAAGAGATGGAGAAAGGTGACTAAGGGATTTTGTCTTGTGCCAAAATGACTTGGTTGGCATTGGGCACTGAGCCCCTTGATGTGGATTAGCAGATGCCATCATTAGCTACTTGACCTTGATGATGTCTCTAGGGATTGCTTTGCCCTAGCTGGGAGCATGTCATTTGTTTGTGTAAGACAGGGCACACAGAGTTTTTGTCAATGCCTCCTACTCAGTAAAGGATCCCACACTATTCTAAAGTAGTTCCTGAGAGCAGCAGCAGCTATTCCTGCTGGGTCAAATGCCTCTAACAGGAACACAGGATAAGCAACAAATCCAGGACTTCACTTTATACAAGCAGAAACACTTCCACTGTCCTAGAGGGAAGCCCATCACTGGATACATAACAGATCAGTGGGACTTACACATCATTAAAATGTACAATATGCAGAGCTTGGAAAAATTACTTTGAGGGCAGTGGTCATGCTGGATAGAAGTTGCAGTAAAAAAAAGTAACTTTTATAAGCATAAAGAACATGATTTTAAAGTCTTGGGAAATGGAAAAGATGTTTTGTCAGTGCCAAAAAGATATTAATGGAAGATTTATCTGGGAATACCATTATACAGACAGGGTGCAACCACTAAAAGCAACTGTTCACTTGTTGGCATTGGCCAAGCAACAATCAATGTTAAATATATCTTTGCTGGAAAGTCAACTTCATCAAGCTTTTTGTTATGTGCCTCTCCATACCCCACATTGTACCTCTCATGCTTTGATATCCCATATTTGGAGATATCAAGTAACAATGGGAGGAATAATATAGGGAGACAAACAGCTACTGGGCAGCAGCTGTAGTGGTGGGTGTCACTGACAGGAGTGAATTGTAGTGACACCATAGCTAACATTGGTTGGCACTGTGCACAGGGAAGTGTAGGTAGCTCTCCTTCTGTAACCCCATCACCTAGTAAATCCTATGATGAGACACCCCAAGTGAGACACAGGCAGGAACAGAGCATTAACAGAAAGGGAAGGAGGGGGAGATAAAGGGATATCACATTTGCTAGATTAGCCAAGGGCACAAGAAATATGCCAGGGCAAATAGCAGACACCCATAGGAAGGCAAATGTCATCCAAAGCAGCATTACACATAAAACAAGGATGTGGAATGTGAGAAGCACGCGCCAAGGGAAGCTGGACATAGTAAAAATGAAAATGGAACACATGAACATAGAAGTACTGGGGGTGAGTGAGTTAAAATGGACAGGAATAGGCCAATTTGAATCAGAAAAACCATACAGTGTTCTACTTAGGGAATAAAAAACCAAGAAACGGGGTGGCTTTCATACTAAGGAAAGATGTGGCAAAAGCACATGATAACATAATTCACGACCAGAAAGGAATAAAAAGATGCTGGATGCAACACACAGAAGAACAAAAGAGATGATAAAATGAAGAACACATGGAATGAAGAGCCATATGAAGATGAATCCCAAATTCTAAAAAGTGAGGTGGAAACTGCAATAAGGTAAATAGCAAATCACCAGGAACAGATGATATTCCAGTTGAACTGCTTCCATCCAAATTGTCAGAGTCAACTCCAGTGCTAACCAACATATGTCAACAGATATGAAAAGCAAAACGATGGCCAACAGATTGGAAGCAATCAATATACATCCCCACCCACAAAAAGGGAGACACAAGAGACTGCAGCAACTATAGGGCCATAGTACTGATCTCCCATGCAAGCAAAATCATCTCAAAATTCTGCAAAATAGACTCAAACCATACATGGAAAGAGAGATCCCAGAGTCCAAGTGGGGTTCAGGAAAAGAAGAGACACTATGGACCACACTGCAAACATACTATGGCTAATGGAGAAGCAGAATGGTTCCCAATTGGCAAAGGGGCAGACAAGGCTGTATCCTTTCACCCTATCTGTTCAACCTGTAAGCAGAACACATTATAAAAAAAGCAGGCTTGGACACAGAAGAAGGAAGAGTGAAAATAGGAGGAAGGAAAATCAACATTCTAAGATATGCATATGACAGCATAATACTAGCAGAAACACCAACTAAGGAACATCTACTACTAAGGAACACCTACTAAAGAACATCAAAGAAGAAAGTGCAAAGGTAGGCTTAATGTTGAACATAAAGAAAACAAACATAATGACCACCGAGGACCTTCACAAGTTCAACCTAGACAATGAATTAAGAAATAGAAATAGTAAAAGAATCAAACATTGATAGAAATGGGGACTGCAGTCAGGAAATCAGAAGAAGATTAAGAATGGGGAGAGTGGCTATGAATGAACTAGAAAAGATTCTAAAATGCAAAGATATACAACTCAGCACAAAAGTTAGACTCATACAAGCCATGATACAAGCCATCATATTCCCTATTATCATGTATGGATGTGAGAGCTGGACAATTAAGAAAGATGATAGAATGAAAATCAATTCATTTAAGATGTAATGCTGGAGAAGAATGCTAAGGTCCCCATGGACAGCCAAAAGGACAAACTGGGTCCTAGAGCAGATCAAGCTGGAATCCTCCCTGGAAACCAAGATGACCAATCCGAGGAAGCAGGAAGAATGGAAGGCCACATGCTAGATTGATGGACTCTATTAAGAAGGTCACAGGTATGGGGTTGCAGGAATTAAGCAGAGCAATGGAGGACAGAGGGTCTTGGAGATGTCTCATCCATTGGGTCACCATGAGTCAAGATAGACTCGAGGACAGTTAGCTACTGTAGCATGTTTTTGAGAACACTAGAAAGGTCAGGTTACCAGGGAAAAAGGAATCACTTCCCTCAGGCATATGGACATCCAAGTAAACAAAATGATCAAATCTAAAGTTTGTCATCCTTCCCTCAAATATTCTGTATTTCCTCTTGAAACCTCAGACAAAGGATATCTTCACAAATAAAGCAGTAATCCAACCCTTCTGCTTACCCACTGTTGTGATCCCAGCCAAATTGCTCCATACACCCATTTCAGGGTTATCCCAACTCAACTGTTGCTTTTGTTAAATAGTGAACCAATCCGAAACCATACTGTTGATTACTGGCACATGCCATTGTCTGGCCTGGACTAGTTTTAAGGTAGAAATATGCCTTCAAAACATAACCACAGCTCACACAGCCCAGCCCACATTCATGCCTGCACTCTGTATATGTTCTGTTTCACCCTCAGATCCTCCAAACTGAGCCACTCCAGTCTTCCACAGTCTTCTCTTTGGACCAATAAATATAATCCCATTGCAACCCTTGAAACTCCACTGTCTCCTTTCACTTTTCCATTTCAGTTAGCTCTGTATGTTGTGTGTGTGTTTGAATTACTATTACTATCCTGTGTGTATGTGCACTCTGGATATTTTTTAAAATAAAGATTCCTTAATTATCAATGCTTCTTAATATTCAAGGACACCCAGTGGGTTTCCAAGGCTGGTCTCCTAGAATCTTATAGTCTGACATTTAAACCACTATACCACACTGGGTCTCTTAGTACAATTTGATATATAATTGGAAGGTTTGTACCAAATAAATGTTTTCTGCTTCTACTTAGTACAGGATATTCCAGGTGCTCATTTCTAAGACAATAATTCAAACTGCGATGCAATACCTTTTCTGATTTCCTTTACATTTTGCCCATGTATTTCAGTGTTATTCTCACATTCCATTTTTTTCTAACAGGATGTATGTTTATATGTTTGAAGCTATGTTATTCCTGCTGTAGGTAAATTCTTACAGTATTCTTGCATGACAAACATATCTTACAAGTTTAACGCTATGGCAAATTTAGTAACTTTTGTTTAGGAACAAGGACCCCAGATGTATCTTAAGGGCAGCTACAAGATGGTTCACCATTATGTTTACAATTAAGTTCAAAAGGGATCAAGGTGGCCTGAAAATATAAGGAGGAGGAGGAGGAGGAGGAAATAGAAGAATATTCTGCTTTTTTCAAAAAATTGAGACGCAAAGCAATTTTAAAAGTGCACAATTTAAAAGTGCAATGCAATTAAAAACAAAAAGTGAGCATTAAAATAGAATTAAACTATTACAGTATTAAAATACATCATACATTCAAAGAAAAAATGCAATTTTAAAAGATAAAAGCTCTTAGAAACAGTAAAATTAAAGTATACACCTATAGCGCATTTTTCAAATACTTTGTGTTTTAAAATCCTGTCTGAATAAAAAGGTTTTAGCCTGCCAATGGGAGGACAACAATGAAGGAGCCATTTTGGCCTCTCTGGGAAGGGAATTCCAGAGTCTAGGCCTAGAGGCAGCAACCAAGAAGGAACTCTCTTGTATCCCTACCAACAAAGCTTGAGATTGTGGTGGGACTGAGAGAAGGGCCTCTTCTGAGGATCTCAGAGCCTGGACTTCCTCATATAAGGAAATACAGTCTGCCAAATAGCCTGGACTTGAGCCATATAAGGCTTTATAATTCATAACCAGCACTTTGAATTGTGCCTGGAAACAAACTGCTAGCCAGTGAAACTGTTTCAACAGCAGCATTATATAGTTTCTTTAACCTGCCCAAGTTAATAGTCTACCTGCAACTCTTTGGATATGAAGAAGTTTCTACACACTCTTTCAAGACAACCTCATTTAGCGTGCATTGCAGAAGTCCAAATCGAATGTAACTAAGGCATGTACCACCGTGGCTAGATCTGGCATCTCAAGAAATGGATGCAATTTGTGCACAAACTTTAAAAGTACAAAAGCACTCCTGGCCACTTCAGAAACCTGGGCCACCAGACTCAAAGCTGTCCAGGAGTACACCCAAAGTGTGAATATGTGTCTTCATGGGGAGTGTACTCCTATCTAACATAGGCTGAATCCCTATTCCCTGATCTGCTTTCCAACTGACCAAGAGCACCTCTGTCTTGTCTGGATTAAGTTTCAGTTTGTTTGCCATGATCCAGTCCATTACTGATGACAGACACTGGTTTAGGACCAGGATAGCCTCCTTGGATTGAAGTCAAAAGGAGTAGTAGAGTTGGGCATCATCCACATATTGATGTCACCATACCTCAAAACTCTGGACAACCTCTCCCAGTGGTTTCATGTGTATGTTAAATAGCATGGAGGACAAAAATGAGTGACCTCACAGGTCTATGGCCAACATGCCAAACAGAAATCACTCAATGCTACCTTTTTGGTTCACCACTCCAGGAAGGAACAGAGCCACTGTAAAACAACACCTCCAAGTCCCATCCCAGGTAGGTGGCCCTGAAGGATACCATGATCAATGGTATCAAAAGCTGCTGAAAGGTCCAGAAGAACTAATAGGAACACACTCCCCTATCCAGTTTCCTGTATAGGTCATCCATGAAGTTGACCAAAGCTGTCTCTGTTCCATAATCAGGTCTTAAACCAGATAGAAATGGATCTAGATAATTTGTTTGATCCAGAAACCCCTGGAGTTGGGGGGCCACAACATACTCAAATACCTTGTCCAAAAATGGCAGATTGGCTGATAATTATCCATATATGAAAAATCAGAGATGACTTTTTCAGCAAAGGCGTCACAACTACTTCCTTTAGGTGAGTTGGCATACAGCCTACTTGTAGTAAGCACAGTGGTTAAATGCCTGTACTGCAGCCACAAGCTTGTGAGTTTGATCCCAAGGGCTCCAAGGTCAACTCAGCCTTGCATTCTTCTGTAGGTCACTAAAATGAGCACCCAGCTTGTTGAGGGCAATTAGCTTACATGTTATAAACCACTTAGGGAGTGCTTAGTTCACTGATGAGTGGTATAGAAATGTACTTGCTATTGCTATTGCTGTTGACTACCCCCTTCACCGACTCAGCCAGTCCCTCTCTGACCCGGAAGGCCATGGGTCTAACGCACATGTGGTGGCCTTCACCTCTTCAAGATCCTCATCTCTCTGATAATATTCATGAATAGCATAGAACAGCTGCAGCCGAGCTTTAGGGAAAGTTATTTTTTTGGAATTTGACTCCCAGAATTCCACAGCTAACATGGCCATTTTCTAGTTTTTCTACACAGAGCTTTGAAAAATTACTCCTGGGCTACAACTTCCAGGGTCCTCCAGCCAGCATGGTTCAGAATTGTCTTAAAAAGTAACACTTCCAGCTTCTTAAATGAACTAGAAAACCACTGCTTGTCTGTTGTCAGCATCATCTCTATTTTCTTCTCCCATTCCTCCTCTTCACAGTTTAGCACTTGGTTCAACACAGCTTTACTCCTCACAGCCACAATTAAAGCCACAACAAGCTGATAAGATGTACATTCCAACAGCCCCAATTTGGCAGGGGCAATCCGAAATAATAATCTGGCACCCCAATATTTCAGCAGCTTTTACAATGTCCCAGTTTCTTTCTCCTCCTCCCA
This sequence comes from Phrynosoma blainvillii, assembly GCA_026167975.1. Lineage (NCBI taxonomy): Eukaryota > Metazoa > Chordata > Lepidosauria > Squamata > Phrynosomatidae > Phrynosoma > Phrynosoma blainvillii. The sequence continues at coordinate 278,681,052 of JANUYF010000001.1, forward strand.
CTTTCACCCTTTGTCAGTTTACTTCCATGGCTGCATATTGAGTTCAAAGTGCAAAAGTAATTTGCACTCAATCAACTAAGCAGAAAGATGAGGAGAGAAAGGAGTGGAATATTGTTCTTCCCAGTAGGCTGAGGCAAAAGCAAACTGCTGCAACCTCTCCCATCCTTTCTGTTCTTTCTCATTACTAACTTTTGCCATCTTAGCCATACTTGGATTTTGCTTTATAACACATATCACAGTTTCAATCTGTGAAACATTGAAGGGTATGATAGAGTCACTTGTTGAGTTCTATAACATAGCTGAAGTTTGTCTTCTTATAGCCTTGACAGTGACCAGTCTTCATTTCTGATCATCTATGGGGAGTAGTGGGATTTCCTTCTCTGGCTAATCCCAGGGGAGGCTGTAACCCATTTTGAGCCCCCTCTTCCTGTCTGGAGGGAGACTGAATGAAATATGCTCAACATGTGTTTAAAAAAGCACTGCCTGAAACTAGAATTATCCTGGGTCTTGGCATTCAGGTTATTTGTTCACCATAAAGAGGTAAAAGAGAAGAAGATTTTCTTTTTAAAAATAAACATCATGAATAGTCCCACAATATATTGATCAGGCCAAAAGGCTCTTTTCTTGGTGCAACTGAACCAAGCGAAGGGCAGTTCCCACCCACTCCCTTTAAAAGGCAATACCAGGGAGCATGTGAAGCCTGCATTTGATTTCAATAGGTCATATGTTATCCAAAGTGGGGGAAGTGTAATGGGCAGGTCTCATCCCTGAAAATACAATAAAACTTCAATTCACAGAGCCCCATAAGGGCAGCTGACAGAATGGCTGTTTGTATTTGCCAAATCCATTGGGATTTCTTGAGACAAAAGGCCTCCTTTATGGAAAGGGAGCAGCACATTGCAACAACAAGAACGCGTTTTAGGAGCCAGTGGTTCATTCTTTCTTCCCCAAAGTAATACATTTCAACTCCCCTGACCAGAATGGTCTTTCTCATTGAGCATGTGGCCTGCACACCTCTCATCAACCGTTCCCTATTAAGAATGTATGTGGAAATACTTGAGGAGGGGAAGGGGGGAGAGTCCGTTCAAGGGAAGCAGGATGGCAAAGTTCAGTATGTCCAAGAAGAGGGAACAGAAACTTTGGTGTTTCTAAACTGTTCTCTTGAAATCTTATGACCTTAGATTTTGCAAGCAATTCAGGAAAATTACGTGTCTGCTGGTGGGTGCCAAGTGGGAGAACCTGGCCGTGATTCACTGTCTTACAGTCTGTGTAGTTAACTCCTGAATCATTGCAGGAAAGTAATTCTTTCAATGCATCTGCCTAGTAGCTCCATAAATGCAAGCAAGCAGGCATGCAGAAGACTGACTTCTTCAGAAAAGGAGTCTGTGAGCCCTAAGTGGATTCCAAAATCTTAATGGGAAGAACTAGCTAAACAGGATGACTTTGTTTCTCCCTGAAACTGCTCTTCTTACTTTTATGCTGATTTATTCAAGGAAGCATGTTGAGAATTCAAGAAGCATATACCCTCTTCTAGGCACACATCTTAGTTTACTTACAGACACAAAACAAATTTAGCCAGCCAGTATCAAAATATTGACACAATTTGGCCCTAAGATGGGAAATTGAATCACAGCATACCCATAATTTTGAGGTCTAGAAACTGAACTTGGGAGTCATTCTTTTTTAATACAACTTTCAAAGTCCCCAGCATAGACCAGTCAGCCTGGTCATTCTGTCGGTCGTAGTCCAAAAACATAACCATTCTGAACTTTGTGAAGTGTACAGAAAGTAAATTCTGTCCATGTCTGTTGTGTGTTCTGTAGCCCACTGAGGCACATAGAGAGAGAGAGAGAGAGTCATCTTCCCCTCCTTTTCCTACTGAGGATGGGGAGAGAAAATAAAGAACTTGCCACACATTGCTTCTTTTAGGAGAAAAGGCTGCATGTGAGCAGGTGAGAGGTAAAGGGGCAGCAGAAGTGACAGCTTTGTGAAGGGGTTGAAGGAGGTGTGGGACCCCAGGCCAAAAAATTTTTTTCCCCCAGGGGGCCTGGTCCTTGTTTTCCTGGCTCCAGCACATTGCTTGTGTTATTTCCAGGTCAGCCAGCAGTAACCCTCAAGCAAGACAGTATTACCTCAGCTGATGGGGAAAACAGCCAGATCAGCCAGAGTTCATCTAGGAATTGGGTGTGATGCACTATGTTTCATAGAAATCCCTGTGGCATAAGCTCCAGTCAGCTGGACCTAGGTCACAGAGGAAGGATGGGGACACTGTGACCTTCCTAATGTTGTTGGACTGCAGCTCCCATCATCCCTACCCTATGCTATCTTGGGCTGCTGGGATTTACAATCCAACAACTTCTGGAAGGCCATACATTCTCTGTCCCTATCATACCTACAAAAACTGCCCAATGTTACAGAGCTGTGGGTCATCTTATGTTGTTGGCATACAAATACATATGGAAATGTTTAGAAAGTTACCTTTTTATCATTCTTCAGCAACCCCACTGTAAAACAGAGATGATGAACCTGGTGATGCAAGAGGTTAAACTAACTGCTCTTTTGTTGGGAGACTCTGGGAATATGTTGTTGTTGTTGTTGTTGTTGTTGTTGTTGTTGTTGTTGCTGCTGTTGTTGTGTGCCTTAAAATTGTTTCAAACTTATGGTGATCTTAAGGTGAACCAATTATGGGGCTTTCCTGACAGAATTTGTTTACAGAAAGCTTGCCCTTGCTTTCCTCTGAGACTGAGACAGTCTGACTTGCCCAAAGTCATCCAGTGTCCATTCTGTGTCCAAGTGAGGATTCAAAAAGGGTCCCAGTCCAACAGTCCAACCACTATAGCACTCTGGCTGAATATGCCTTCAGGAGTGAAATATTTCATTAGAAGTTAGAGAGGAACTGATGTATGTCAGCCTCTGTGTTGACCACTTCAGATCACTGATGGTCCATGTGACTTCCAAGGTTACCAAAATCAAAAGCTATTATCTTTCATCCAATGATCAATCTTTGCCATTTCTAGATGGGCCTTGGAAAGACACACAGGCCTGAATCCTGCAAATGACATACACAGGAGCAACTGCAAATTACACCTGCAAAGGCCTTTTGAGGGCTTGCTGTGCATGGAATCATTCAGAACCTCCATCTGCAGCAACTTTCCTTCCCCTGTGCTTCTCACTTATCATACTGAAGCTGGGTCTCTCTCCAATCAGCCATTTAGTGGACAGAGGTGTGTGTCCTGGCTGCCAGTGAGCATCTGACTGTGTTCCTGCAGTGCAGGGTGACTCAATGTCATAACTGCCAAGGACAAGGCATCACAAAATGTAGGACATCCAAGAAAAAGATAGGAAGTTAGAATCATAGAGCTGGAAGAGACCACAGGGGCCACTGAGTCCAACTCCCTGGTAAGCAGGAACACCAATCAAAGCACCCCTAACAGATGGCCATCCAGCCTCCATTTAAAAAAAAAAAAACAAAGAAGGAGACTCTACTACACTCTGAGGCAACATATTCCACTGTTGATCAGCCCTGATAATCAAGAAGTTCCTCCTGAGATTTAAGTGGAATCTCTTTTCCTGTAGCTTGAATCTACTGCTCCTTGTTCTAGTCTCTGGTGCCATGGGGAAAAAGACTGTTCCCTCTTTGATATGACCCCTTCAAATATTTAAATATGACTTCTTAACTTTTTCATCAGGCTAAACATTCTCAGCTCCCTAAGCCACTCCTCATATGGCATGGTTTCTGGACCTTTCACCATTTTGGTCACTCTCCTCTGGACATGCTCCAGCTTGTCAACATCCTTCTTGAATTGAAGTGCCCAGAACTGGATACAGTATTTGGCCTGACAGCAATGGAACTATTACTTCCCTTGATCTAGAGCAGGGGTAGGCAACCTTTCCCCTTTAAGGGCCGAGGGGCTTCAGCTCCCAGAAGCCTCAGCCATGTTGGCCAATAATCCCATGTTGGCCAATAGCTCCTGGGATTCTGGGAGCTGAAGTCCCTCGGCCCTTAAAGGGGAAAGGTTGCCTACCCCTGATCTAGAGACTATATTCCTGTTGATGCAACCAAGAATTGCATTGGCTTTCTTGGCTGCTGCAGCACACTGCTGACTCATGGGAGATTACCGCACTGACAAAAAACCCAACTGCTCCCCAACAAGATACAGTTGGGTTGCAGGTTGCTGGTGGGTTCTATCAGACTTAATTTGCCACTGATGCCACTGGGCAATTGCAACCTTGCTGCATCCTGGGTTCCAGGCACGTTTATCCAGCTGCTTTTCAAAAACGGGAGCTTGCTGTCTTGGAGCAGTTGAGTTTTTTTGTCAGTGTGATAATCTCGATGTTCAACTTGTGGTCTACTAGGACTGCTAGATCCCTTTCATATGAACTGTTATATAGCCAGTTAATATACAAAAAGCCAAATAAAAGTTAAAAACGCAAATATAAATGAAATTCATTCTTCTTTGTCAAAATAGAGGATATTTTGAAATCCTCCTGGACAGAAGGTTGAAATGCAGGACATGTCCTGGAAAAGGAGGATGTCTGGTCACCCTGCTGAAGCCTGAACTAAAGCTAAGATCTGGACCCCTTGGATTGTCTTCATAGGACTTTTGGAGGGACTAGGAGGATCTTGTGCATCTGCCTGTAAGAATTTAGGAGATTATCACCTTGCTTTTAAAGCGCCTTATCCCTGATTGGATAAAGGTGCATTTAATTTTAAAACTTGTATTATCACACTTGCTGGTGGCTGGGTGAACGCAATCCGGATGCAGCCCAGATCCCAGCTGTGCTTATCCAGTGGCTTTTCAAAAACAAGATTTCAAAAACAAGATCTGAGCTGCATTCACTGGCCACCGTTGTGTGCGATAACACCCAGATTTAAAATTAAATGCCCCTTTATTCCATTGGGGATAAGGCACTTTAAAAGCAATGCAATAATCTCCTTAGCTGGACAATCCCTAGATGCCTCCACACCCCCTTCAGCAGCCAATGGGGGAGTGAAACTACCTGTGAAATGGTAAGTGAAAAGTGAACAGAAGGGGCAGAGGTACAAATGGTAGAGCTTTATGCTCCGCTAGCAAGGTCTAGGATTTTAGACAAGATATTGCTCCCAGCAAGGGTAGAGAGTGCTGAACTAGATAGTCTAGGGCTAGGCCCAGCCACAAATGCTACCCCTTTCCCTAGCCCTAGATTAGTTTAGTATCTAAAACTAATCAAGTTATTTTGATGGCTGTGGCAGAAAATTCCAGAGAGACATCTGGTGCTAAAAAAATATAATAGCTTGGAGCCAGATTTAGGCTGCATCTACACTGCAGAATTAATGCAATTTGACACCACTTGAACTGCCATGGCTGAATGCTATGGAATTCTGGGATTTGTAATTTGGTGAGATGTTTAGCCTTCTCTGTCAAATAGATTGGATGCAACAAATTTCAAATCCCATAATTCCTTATATGGAGCCATGACAGATAAAGTGGTGTCAAACCACACTAATTCTGCAGTGTGGCAGCAACCTAGATTATATTTAAACTAGACCCAATGATATGAGTGTGAAGTAAGTAAGTGGAAATTTATTTAAATGCCATAGATTTTAAAATGCCTGTCCTAAATATGGATCTAAACCAGTAATAATTATAATAGCATACAATTTACTGATTTTTCTTGAAACAAAATCCACTGGTTAAAGTTACTACTGCACTCTGCTTAATGACAGAGCCAGCTCTGAGTTGTCTCAGTGATTTGACTTGGTGTACGTTCATTTCCTTTCTTTGTATTTCAACTATTTTTATCTGATCTATCAGTTACCAAAAGAAAAAAAGGCAAAGTAACTAGTTTATCACACAGGGGAAATCCTGTGCAGAAATGGGGCTTTAAATTACCGGTAAACAAAACCCGTAAAAGCGGGTGTTTTTTCAGACGACATCGCTGTTAAAAGGAGGTTAATCTGAACGAAAATTAGACAAAAACTGCTTCTTTTTATTTTCAGAAGATCGCGAGAGTAAAAAGAAGCAGTGTTTGTCTAATTTCCATTCGGATTAACCTCCTTTTAACAGCGCTTTCACTTTTCACACAGGGCAGAATGGGAGAAATCTCGTTCATTGAAAGCTTCCGTTTTGCAGGGGTTTTTTTACTTTAAACCCATTTCTGCACGGGGCTCCCCGTGTGATAAACTCCTTAGAAATGATACATGTTGTAATGGGATGGACAGAATGTAGCCTTCCAGATATCATTAGACTACAAGTTCCAATAGTCCTAGCCATCACAGCCAATGATGAAGAATAATGGGAGTTGCAGCCCCCAACAACATCTGGGAGACCTCATCTGCCTAGCCAGCTGTTACAAGATACTTTGCCTGGGGTGATTCAAGTGCAGGCAGGGATTTCCTTCAATGTCATAGTTCTGTGGGGAAATACAGGAGGAAAATATATTTGTTGTTGTTAACTGTCCTCGAGCCTGACCCATGGCAACACTGGATAAGACATCTGCAAGGCTCCCTGACCTCCACTGCATTGCTTAGTTCCTGCAAAGTCTTACCTGTGTCCTCCTTAATAGAGTACATCCATCTAGCATGTGGCCTTCTTCTTTTTCTGCTTCCCTCCACCTTTCCTAGCATTATTGTTTTTTTCCAGTGAGTCCTCCTATCTCATGATGTGCCTGAAGTATGACAGCCTTAGTTTTGCCATCTTGGCTTCCAGGGAGATTTCTGGCTTGATCTGCTCTCGGACCCATTTTTTGTCTTTTTGGTTATCCACGGGATACTCAACACTCTTCTCCAGCATCACATCTCAGATGAATTTATTTTCTTCCTATCTTCTTTCTTAACTGACCAGCTTTCACATCTATATATGGTAATAGAGAATGCCATGGTTTGTATGGTTCTAACTTTTGAGCTGAGTTGTATATCTTTATATTTTAGAATCTTTTATAATTATTTCATAGCAGCCCTTTCCATTCATAATCTTCTTCTGATTTCCTGGCTGCAGTCCCCATTACTATCAATGTTTGATCCCAGGTATAAGAATTCTTTTACTATTTCTAAATCTTCATTGTCTAGGTTGAACTTGTGAAGGTCCTTGGTAGTCATTATTTTTGTTTTCTTCATGTTAAACAGTAAGCCTGCCTTTCCACTTTCTTCTTTGATCTTCCTTAGTAGTTCTTCCAGGTCTGTGAGATTTTCTGCCAGTATTATGGTGTCATCTGAATATCTTAGATTGCTGATATTCCCTCCTCCTATTTTCACTCCTTCTTCAATGTCCAAGCTTTTCTTACAATATGTTCTGCATACAGGTTGAACAGGTAGGGTGATAAGGTGCAGCATTGTCTGACCCCTTTGCCAACTGGGAACCTTTCTGTTTCTCCGTGTTCTGTTCTGACAGTAGCCTCTTGTCCTGAGTACAGATTCCTCATCTGGACTATTAGATGTGTTGGTACTCCCATGTCTTTAAGGGTGATCCATAGACTTTTATGACCTATGCAATCAGAGGCTTTGCCATAGTCTATAAAGCACGTGCTGGTTTTCTTTTGGAATTCCCTGCTTTGCTCCATTAGCCATTGTATGATTGCATTGTGGTCCCTAGTGCCTCTCCCTTTCCTGAACCCTGCTTGGACCGCTGGGATTTCTCTCTCCATGTATGTTTGGAGTCTATGATGCAGAATTTTGAGCATAATTTTGCTTGCGTGAGAAATTAGTGCTATAGTTGCTGCAGTTTTTTGTGTTTCATTTTTTGTGGATGGGGATGTATATTGATCATTTCCAATCTGTTGGCCATCATTTTGTTTTTCATATCTGTTGACATATATTTGTTAACACTATAGTTGATTCTATCAACTTGGATTGCAGCAGTTTGAATGGAATATCATCTGTTCCTGGTGATTTGTTTTTCGCTATTTGCCTTATTGCAGTTTCCACCTCACTTTTTAGAATTGGAGGTTCATCTTCATATGGCTCTTCATTCCATGTGTTCTTCATTTTGTCATCTCTTTTATATAACTCTTCTGTGTATTGAATCCAACATCTTTTTATTCCTTCTTGGGAAAATACAGCTTGCATAGTAATCAGTGGCCAAAAAGTAGGGAGAGCGGAAGAGAAAATCCCTTTCTTATGCAACCTCAGAGCTTACAACAACCACCATGTTCTCTTTACATCAGGTCAGGCAAATATCACCTGCTCCATTTGCTTTCAAGCTCAAAAATGCCCTGCTTTCTTTCTTGAAGTGTTTGCTCAATTTCTTCTCTCTTAGCAGAGAAGCTGCTGAATGTGATGGCAGGTTGCCAAGAGCAAGCTAGAGGAATGAGGTACACTCTTCAAATATCAAGTTTCTTGCTTTCACTTCCCTACCTGAAGTCACAGGTCTGGGAAGCTGGAAACTTATACTGATTGGCAGCACTTGGCACCATAAAAGGTTATGTATTGCTGGAAGCTTTAAGCCAACCACATGAGGTGGATCACTCCAAAAATGCCCTCTGGCTAATTGACAGATAAGAAATAGGTAGAGGTGACACACAGTTAGAAGATGTGTTTCTTCTCTAGGAACAGCAAGAAGCAAAACAAAAAACAAACCCAAGAAATGAACTCATAATGCCCACATTTGGTAAAAACAAGGCACTACAACTTAATACAGCTTTTGAAATACTGTATTTAAAAAAAAGACAGCCAGGCTCACCAGGAAGTATAACGGTTGAAGCATTTAAGTGAATAAAAAACAGTCTTGTCTCCTGCTTTTGGATTTGTGGATTTGTTAGACTTAATTTTTTTCAGAAAGTTGAAGGGAAAATTGTATTGTTTCTAACTTACATGCTTGTTTTCCTGTCTGATCAGAGAAAGATTCAAATTAGGCCTGAGCAAGCATCCCCCCACCCGCATATCTCATGTGCACACACAACACGCCAATTCAGTTTGAAGCCTGATTTGACCATTAGGATCTAGTCCCAGTTGATTAAAATCTGTTTTAATTTGAATTCCAAATCCAAACTGAGATTGAGAAATCTGGATCACTGGGCTTCCATTGTAGTAGTAATAGCAGCAGTAGTAGTAGTAGTAGTGTGCCTTCAAATTGTTTACGATTTATGGCCAACTTAAGGCAAACCTATCATGGGGTTTTCTTAGCAAGATATGTTCAGAAGAGATTTGCCATTGCCTTCCCCTGATGAGAGCATGTGACTTGCTCAAGGTCATCCAATAGATTTTATGGCTGAACTCGGAATTGAACTCTGGTCTCCAGAGTTATAGTCCAGCGATCAAACCACTGACATGCTGGCTGTAACCAAAATGTCTACAACTTGTTGTTTATTTGTTTCTTCACATATCTACCTGAAATTTGAATGCAAATTTCCTAACCCTAAGTCTAAACTGCTGACAAGTAGCTTCAGGAATGTGTGTGTGTGTGCTTTCAAGTTGCCCATCAACTTATGGCCACCCCATGAACTTCATAGGGGTTTTAGGCATTTTATAAGTTTCTCATTTCCCTCCCCCCCCCCAAAAAAAAAGAAAAGAAAAAATATTAAAGAAAAAAAAGAAAAGATAATATTTAAAGCAAGTTAATTCAGTAGTTGAGTGCTTGGTCTTGCCTATTCATGCTTCTTTTGCTTCCTCCCCATATTGAAAGCACCATTCTTGAGCATTTATAGCATCACCAAGCTTAACAGTTGACACCAAGAAGAGCCAATTAAATAATAAGGACCCTTTCACACTACACATTTTATAGCACTATGATTCCACTATAACTGTTATGGTATTGTTCTATAAAATTTTAGAGCTTGATATTTGGTCAGAAATGCCAGAGAAACTTCTTGGCTGAGAATTCTAAATGGCCCTCCCTAAATTCCCAGTCCCAGGACTCTATAACATTGTACAGTGCGAAAGGGCCCTAAGAATTAGGGTGGTTTTAAAAACTGTGCAAAAAGGCAGCACAGTGGGCACTGGACAAGCAGACTGAAGTACTTAGCAGAAGTGAGCAGGCATATAGTTTAAGAGGCAAAGCAGAACAGGTAGTAACAGGCCTCCCAGGAAAACATAGACGCTTATAGCATGGCTTTTCAAATCGGCTTACCTTTTCTAATTTACATTTTAATTCGGCTGGCATTGTGATCATAGAATCTGCCAACTGGGTCCATCCATCCCGGTTCCATCCCCAGTCCCAGAAGCACTCTGGTGGCCATTTTCTTAAGCCAAAAAACTCCCAGCTTTGAAAAGAGGTGTGCTGAGTATTCCTGGGAGCAGGGGTGGACCTAGGCAGCAGATTTGGTAGCAAAATCACTGTGATAATATCAGGATGCAAGTTGAATTAAATTTTAAATCAGAAGAGGTAAGACAATGTGAAAAGCTGTGTGATAAGCTCCATAGTCCTCTTATTTGAGGGCATCAGTCTAGTACAGGTGAGCAATCTTCCCATGCCTATACTGGTGTGCTAATGTTACTCTCTGCTGGTTTAGATACAATATATATGTATGATAACTTAATATTTGTTTGGGGGCTTTCCCATATCCTTCTCATATTGCATCATGCTAACCTTCTCTCTTTCTTACTCTTGCTCTCTCTCTCTCTTCTTACCCCCCCCCCCCCCATTATGTACAAGTTTTTATAAGTAGAGCAGACAAAGCTGTTTCTTTATCTGATATACTCTGTGGCTGGGTGGACATAGCACTAGCTGTTGTTCAGCTTCTGCCTTGCCAAATGGTTACTCTCCTTGAGACATCCATTAGTCTCAGATTTCCCAACATCTAGAGGACTAAATAGTGCAGCAAAGACCAAATGTAATTCAGTACAGTTAGAAGTATTTTGTTGAAAAGTAGCTTGGGGCCTCGGCAAACGACTAATTGAGTCGTCTGTGAGACCCAGAAGAGGAGGAGCAACCGCACGCGCGGCGCTCCTTCCTTTTCCTGAGGTCGCCCTGGGAGCTGCCTGCCCTCCGCATGGCCGGCGCTTCCGGGGCAACCTCCCGCCGCTGCGACCGGATGCGCTGCGGCGGAAAAGGCAGGGAAAGTGCGCCCTACGCTTTTAGGGTGCACTTTCCCTGTCTTGTGGAAGGAGCGCTGATTTAGCGCTCCTTCCAGGGATGCCCCAGGAGCGCCGGGGTGCGGAGGCTGCATTCCCATGGCGCTCCGTCCAGTGGCATCTCCAGCGCCTCCGTCTGCTTCCCCCCTTGGTGAGCATTGCATGGGCAATGGGCAGAGAAACAGAAGTGGGTTAGTTGGGAGAGGTAAGCAGGTAGGCACACTAAGAACAGGCTTCTAAGTTTGATCACAACAATCTTCAAGACTAACACAGCTTGCCTAGTTTTGAAGGTGCTATGCTAGATTCTCCCAAGGAACATTCCTAAGATTGAAAACTGAAGAACACAATTAAAATCATATAGTGTACTGATCAGAGTTGAAATGCTGCACTGTGGCATACAAGAGGGATTTGGTGGCATCAGCAGTTGGCCAGGGGTTGACTAGCAGACAAACAGACAAAGTAGCAGGGAGCTAAATCAAAATAAGGCACCCTTTCCAGGCAAGCATAGTCCCCTACTATTGGATGCACTATGCTGCCCCAAAGTTCAAAGCTAAATTCTGAAAGGAAGAACAGCAAGGTCATCCAGTTCCACAATCTCATCAAAGGATGTGTTGATGTGGGCCAGCACGGGAAGTTTCTGTCTCATAGCCCCATACTTCCCACACCCCATCTCTTCCATGACTGTCTACCAAAGCCTCTTATGGTGGGTGGGAAGTCTGAGAGTTGCGGTAAGGAAAGCAAACAGAGCTCTTTATTCTTACCCTACATATGTTCTCCTTCTTGCCTGACTGATAGAATGTTTCTCCCTCTATTCTTATCCAGAGAATAGGCCTTGCATTGACTGCCCAAAGTAAAAGGGCAGCAATTGTGGACTCTGCTCCCACCTTGTAGCAGTCCAAGGCAGTGAGCTGTTTTTTTCTATGGTGGTTCAGACTGACTGACACCAGCTGAAAGACTTTTTCTGCCACCAGCTGCTTCCTGACTGTCTCTGATCTCCAGACTCAAACAGAACCCTTCTCCCTTTGCCACCACACTAGGGGTGAAGCAAACCTGTCCCCACTACCATCAATAGGCATCAACAAGTATCCCAGTATCTTACTAGGCCTTGCACTCTCTTACTGGGATTGAAGGGCACATCAGACTGCTTCTTTATGGTTCTTGGGATACTACAACAGTATGTTTGCATTACTGTTGTGGAGATGCCTTATGATTGATTAAGGTAAACTAATGATGAGATGTAACTGTAATGAAAAGGGTATGCATATATGTGGAAACATAATAGAAATCAAATTCAATGGTTTGCTTGCCCAACCTATATATGAAAAGGGAAATAAAATAATAATGTTTGCTTTGCTTCATAATATGAAATCAACATGTATAATAATAATAATTTTTTGGTGAATGAAATTAATCTCCTTGTTGGCAGACCACATAAATGCACAATTGTAATTGCACACAGGCAGAAAATTCTAAGAATTAGAAAGGGCTTTTTTGTTTTTTTGTTTTTTGTTTTTTTAAAAAAAATAAATCACAATGAGTAATCAAGTTAGGCACCCATTAACAACTACAGCAACAGAAAAGGGAATAGGGTTCACTGTTCAAAACACAAATAGATTATCACAAAATAAACAAATTACATTGATAAGACTCAATCAAGGAGGCCACAGACCTGAGCTTGAAGGACCTGAGCAAAGTAGTTGAGGACAGGGGGTCTTGGAAGTGTCTCATTCATGGAGTCATCATGAGTTGAGGTCGACTGGAAGGCAATTAAGAGCAACAACTTCAGATTAATGAATTTACAAGAAAAGTAAACAGAGGCTACTCAAATTAATAATAATAATAATAATAATAATAATAATAAATTATATTTCCCGCCTCTCCCCACGGATCGAGGCAGAATTACAACAATAAAAATACGAGAATACAGATACAAAATATAGAATACACTATATAAAAAAACTGGTCTCAGCAGCAAACATACAATAAAGTACAATAATATAATATCTAAAATGGCACTCATCCCTCATTCATCATCCGGGGGGCATATAAGGTGGTCTTACTTAACTTCGGGTGGTCTTGCTTGACTTCAAGAATCAGCCAAAGAGATCAGGTGGGTAAGCCCACTGGAAGAGCTCCATCTTAATTGCCTTCTTAAAGGCTTCTAACATAGTAATAAGACAGATCTCTTCCGGCAGGCTATTCCATAACTTAGGGGCTGCAGCTGTGAATGATCTCTGGGAAGTTGAACTTTTATAGTTTTATAGCAGTCTAATAAGTTCTTCCCGGATGTTCTGAGAGTGTGGGGCGGATTATGTGGGGAGAGGCGTTCCTTCATTTAACTCAGACCCGAGCCATATAGGGCTTTAAAGGTAATGACCAACACTTTGTACTGCACCTGGAAGCTGATTGGCAGTCGGTGAAGGGTTTTCAACACTAGTGTAATATGGTCATATCTCGATGTTCCAGTGACCAATCTGGCTGCTGCATTTTGAACCAATTGAAGCTTCCGAACTTGGTACAAAGGTAGCCCCATGTAGAGCTCATTACAGAAGTCCAGACAAGAGATTACCAGGGCAAGCACTACAGCTTCAAGGTCCTTTTGGTCCAAGTAGGGATGCAGTTGGTGAATCAGCTGAAGTTGGTTCCAAGCACTCCTGGCCATCACATCCACGTGAGATGATAACTGTAGACAACAACAACAAAAAGAACCATCAGAAATGCAGTTCAATTGATGATCAGGTACTGAAACCCTCACCACAGTTCTTTTAACAATCTGCTACTAACAGCTAAATCTAACAAATGAATAAAGATATGCAGGAGATAATTGACTAGTATCTTTAGTGGCTTCATGCAATCTTTCTCATAAGCCTTGTAGCTGGAGAATGCCCCAAACTGCACATTAGAGCTGCCAATGAGCAAAACCCATCTTCTGGCCTCCCCTTTTCATCATTCCAACTTGGCATTATATGATCTTGTTGGAAATCCATAACCATATATTTTTCCCCAGCTTATTTTTGATATACATGTCCCCAAATGAATCCAAATTACATCAGGTCATGCTAATCAACTTCAAATGAACAAGGCTAAACTAGCCTGATCTAGACCTGTTCCAAATCTGTTCCATAATTCAGTTCTGGATTCAGATGCAGCAGTTGCATAGCCAGCTTCAAATTTGGATAAAATTGATTAAATAAAGTCCTTATGTTTACATCTTTGCCTTGGTCACTGTATGATCCATATCCTTTATCCACACCTGTCCTGTTTCTGTGACTTTTGTGCCAATTTCTTCCCCTTCTGTGCCAAAAGTGAGCCCTCTTCCCCTATTAAAACCTCTGCAGCTATCCTTATGCAGTTACTCATTAAGACCACCTCTATACAGCATTCCATTTTTTGTAATAATGTTCCACCAAAAGACATGCACAGAGAGAGAAGAGGGGAATAAGTGTTTCTTTTCTGGACACAAACACCTCACCCAAACAGCATAGGCTGCTTTTGCACAAAGCTCAGCTTCTTTTGGGGACGTGCTGCCCATTGACTTGACACTGACTTTCCTTTATCCCTAGGAGATTTTTAACTGTTAGGATGCCACCAAAAGGAGCTCACTCTGTTTTCCATCACTTTCTTCAGAAGTGGTGGAAACAAGGTCATTTTACATATGATCACCAGCACAGAAACTCAAATGGTCAGTCCATATTTGCACATTACCAGACTCAAAGAAGATTGACAGAGAAGCCTGGAGATAACAAACTTGGATAAAAAAATACATTATCAGTTTGCACATAAGGATTTATCTGAAAATGCAGGATATAATTTGAAGTGAAGGGACATATTTTGATTAGGCTTCCTCCTGTTTTGTTTTTGTTGGGGGTGTTTTTCTAAAAAAACAGAATACATGTGAAGTTTGTTTTTTTGTATGTATGTTTGCTGAACCTGCTGCTCAGGAAACCAACACACATGGTGTATAGGCTCTGCCTCCATCTCCATGGAGGGAGTAGGTCTAGTTTATTTCTCCTTTCAGAGCCTAGCTGCAGAGAAGGATTAAAAGCAGGTGAGTGTATTTGCATGGACACATTAGTAGCCATGGCCCATCCCATCTCTCATTCTCCCCTGGAAATTTCTACCTAATCTTGTACCAGCAAGAAAAAAGTTACCAGCAAGATAAGGTGATCAAACTATTGATTTGATCAGCTACATTCTCCACTAACCTGCTTGCTTCCTCATTTGCAGTCTAAACATAAAAATTAAACTCAATTCCAATACAGTCAGCAGGAACCAGGGCCAATATTACAAAAGCTGAAGCATAGTTTGGCAATACTTGACTAATGACATTGGCAGTGTCTCACTTTCTCAGTTTGATACGTGGCTATCTTCTGATTATCACTGATTCACAACCCCTCCCAAGTGCTACACCATCTAACTTGCCCCTCCTGAGTCTTATAACACTTCCTTCTACTGTGTTGTAACCACCTATGTCACATAGATTGTAGCAGGTTTGTACCACATTTCCTATTTCAAGTTCTATATCAACAACTTTTCATGGATAACCCCTGAGCTACTGTTTAAAAATAGAGAAGTAATATTACTATGATGGCAGAAGACAAGCTTAGAATCTGCAGAACTAGAAATCTTCAAGCAGGCCATTGTCTCTTAACCTTGTCCCTGAGCCAACCTTAAATACAGCAGGAGCTTCAAGATAAGAGCAGTGATTGTGTGGCCTACCAGATGTTGCTGTACTGAAACACCCATCATTCCTATCCTAGTCAATGGTGAGGAATGCAGCAATCTGCAATATAACAAAATCTGGAGGTCTACACACTCCTGAAAACAACAACACCCAATTCCTTTTGATATTGGCATATATTTCAGGGTTATTATGAAGATTGCTGTGATAAGACATGAAGGCTTAAACTGTTTGGGGAAAATATGTACAGTGGGACCTGTTGGGATTTGGTTCCAGAACTCTCTGTGGATACCAAAATCCAGGGATGCTCAACTCCCATTATATACAATGGCATTATAAAATGGTGTCCCTTATATAAAATGACAAAATCAAAGTTTACTTGTTGGAATTTATATTTTTTGTGAATTTTTTGAAGCTGTGGATGGTTGAATCTGTGGATACGGAGGGCCGACTGTATAGTATTTTTATATCCTGATGCCAAGTAGTTAATTGCCAGCTCTTACCATGGGTGTCACTTTTAATTCCTTGAATTCTTTAAATTGTTATACTGCATTGCTTAACTTATTTGACTTCTAAGAATTTTCTTCATTCCTTTTGTTTGGATACTGCCATCATTTGGATGGTGTGATTTAATATTTCTGAATGTTGACAGTGGTGTGCAGTGTGGAAATGTTACTGGTTTTGCTGACTGGAGGATTTGGGGAGCTCTAGTCCAAAACCCAGCTTTTCAAAGCTCTTGTATTTACTCTATTATAAGCTAAATTTGCATGCTGCATTTCCTCCAATGACCTCAAAGTGATATTCATGGCTCTCTTTACCCCCAGATCATTATCATAACAATTATATGAGGTCAAACACAGAAATACTCCAAGGTCATCCAGTGAGTTTAAGGATTCAGTGGCTCCATGGAGACTGGCTCCTGTACCCTCCTCAAGACCCAGTACAATATAATAACCCTGTGCCAGCTATTAGCACCCAGGTCAACAAATATGCTCTAGGCTTTAGTCTGAAGTTGATTGGAATTATTGGAGGTGCTAAATTTGGTTTGGGATATACCATTCAGAATGGTGGATAGCTCCATTAAAATGCAGGTGAACATTCTGAGTGGAGTCAGCATGTCACTGATGTGGGAACTGCTGGACACAATTGATCTTGTGATTACACTACCCTAAATATATGTGTGAAGGACACTTTCTAGATGCTTTCTAGATTATTTCTAAGCCTCTGATTCTCAATTCCAAATGTGATACCTGAACACAGAATCATAAGTATCCAAGACTTCCAATAACTACTCTTGACTTCCACCACCAGCATGATTCAGTGTTGGGTTTGGCAAGCCAAACTATTTTCCTAAGCAACTGGGAATATTTTTTAAAAAATCCGAAATCAGTCCCCATCTTGCTCTGAGGACGTCATTTGTAATGCAATGGGATTGAATTGCTTCCCCAATCCATTTCAATCACAGCTTTGCAAGCACCAAAAAGGTCAGCAAAGGGCATCAGCTCAAAACTATGACCCAAACTGAGGGTGAGGATTAAAGGTAAATGGCACTCAAGTTGAAATACAACAGATGCTGAGAACCTAGACAGATTCACAGTGCAAACCAAGCCATTATGGATTTCATCAACCTAATTACTAATAAGACGCTCCCCAGATTATAGCCATTTAAAAAAATTATGCAAGAAACAAAAATTACAGTTAGTCGGAAATGGTCCAGCTCTCACACATTTTAAATGAAAACAATTTTCAATTGTGAGGCAAATTTTCCAGAATCAGGACCCTGAGGTACAATTCAGTGCTCAGTCAAGCACATTTATTTCCTACTGCAGTCAATTGTACAGTATGCTTTGGTGCACTGGGTGCTTCTATGATTTTTGCAAAAAAAAAAAAAAAAAAGTTGACTTCAAGCTTGGTCTGCCAAGCCAACCTTGGTTGATGCAAGTAATAGTATTTATCCAACTGTGGAGAGAACACACTAGCAAGTACACTGAGAGGGAAATACCTAAGGACCAGAAGGGCATATTGCAAAGCCTTTACAAATATACTGTGCCAATACAGAGCTATTTACAACTAGTGGTGCAGTAGTTTAATATTAGCAAATCTTATATTCCAAAACCAGAATTTGGGAAGCTACTTTGAAAATGTAATTAGTTACAGTTATGCAGCCCTTCCCACTATAATAGAGTCCTTTAAAAGTAACACTTTCCCTTTTCTCAAAAATAACTCAAAGTAAATTTTTGCTTATTTTTAGAACATCTGAATGCTACAATCTGCTGCACTGTGATTCAAAACACTCCTCCTGTCAACCTGATCATCACCTCAACATTCACAAGAAAGCATGAGACAGCCTCAAAAGGCACAGCACAAGCCAGCATTTGATGAACCATGTGTTATTGCCCCACTAAGGGCCAATGCAGATGGCCCCTAAGGGGCAGCTCTGTGCCGTCCTGGGAGCACCGGATTGGGGCCGCAGCAACCACACACCATGGCCCCGATCCGGCTTTTTGCTGCTCCAAAAAGAGCTGGCAAATACTGCTCCTTTTTGGGGCGGCAAAAAGCTACCCTTAGTGCTGCCACCTCTGCTCTTTTATGTCCCTTTGGCACATTGTGTCTACATCCTGTGCCAACAGGGCACCCTGATGCTGCATGCTGTGTGGTCAGGTGTGACGTGTGATGGTGGCATCGGGGCGGAGTCAGGGAATCTGGCGTGCGGTCGCCCTGCCCCAACTCCACTCCCAGACCAGCCCTTTGGGCCAGTCCGCATCAGCCCTAAGATTCTGTTAGGTCATTCCCCTGTAACTAGAAAAGTAGTTGTAAAATATGCAGTGGTGCTAAAAGTGGTGCTATTAAGTTACACTTGTAATATAAAATAGTTATACATTTGCTATTGGGAAAAGTAAATTACTTGCAAGAAATTTGCAACTAATTACTTCCAACCTCTGTATGAAACCAAGCATGCATGCATGCATGCATGTGCTCATGGACACATACAAATATACAACTGCTACAGAGGTTTATATAGTCCCAAATTTGGGGGAGCATGTGTAATAAGGTACAGCCCTATTAGCCTCCTTGGCCACTCCAGTGTAGTGCTTCATGAATAAGTGTTCAATGTCACATCACTCTGTTCCCTGTTATCTCTTTCTTAAAGCTCAAAAACCTGACTAGTTCTTTGTCACTCACTGTGTCATCAGGGGCAGCCTTTTCTCTGAATGAGGAAGGAGCACTTCATCCAATAATTTCAAGGTGAGATGGACCACAAGCTCCCAGCATCTGTCACACATACATTCTCCTGCTGGCAAACTTTTTGACTGTCTTGAGTAGCAGAACAAAAACACTCCTCTGGATTCCGACCTCATTGCTTTTCCCAGCTTCAGCCTTTCTGCTTATTGTGTCCTTCCCGCTTTAACTTCAGTCTGGTTTTTACATCCTTCTTCACACCTCACCAAACATCTTTGAGGCTTCAGTAGAATATCTCCCCTCTGAAAATGGACAATAAAGAAATCAGCGTCTTGATTTGTAGAAGTAGGCTGAGCCCCATTACTAGACCGAGACAACTGCCTCTGCCACCAGAAGTTGCAGGCAGAGGTGTGTGTGCTTAGTAGTCTGATCTGCACTCTTGAGTTACCTGATGACATGTTGTCCTGTCTCCCCTATAGATATAAGATTCAACCACCATCCTGGTCATTTTTAGTAAGTGGCACAGAGGGAGGTGCTATTTTGTCCTTTGTCTCAGGCAGAAAAAATGTCTTGGGCCATCCCTGATAACAAGCTGCCTTATATGAAGATCATAGGTCCATCCATTTTAGGACTGTGGAGTGTTTACTGGTTGGTGGGGCTACAGACACCACTCTTATAATCTGTAATCACAGAGGATTGAACCAAAACTCTTTTGCACTTGGAGCATGTGCAGGTAGGAGATGTATCACTGAGAGACATCCCTGTCCAGTGTGCAAAGCACCCTGCCTGATAGCACATAGGGTACTGGATTAAAAAATGGAAGTGGCTCCTGTACCTTTAACAGTTGTGTAAAAGAGGGAATTCAGCAGTTAACATGCAATGAGATAACAAGCAGCACCTGCTGAAACTTTCTCTTTTACACACCCATTAAATGTACAGGACCCCTTTCTAGTCTTCCACTTCGCAAACCTATGTGTGATTCAGAGAAGAATAAAAAAGGAACCACTTCCTCACATATATTTATTCTGTATGCCTGGAATGTTTCTATCTGGCAGTTAGCTATTGCTCAGATGTACTGAGTATACAGACTTATTGAATGCAGCCAAAGTTGATTTCAGTCATATTTTACCTCCATCCCACCTCCCTCCTTCCTTCCACTACTTTGGAGAAACAACATTGATCTTATGGGTCTTTGAGGATCTTATTTCCCAGGGCATGTTATTACCAACCTTTCTGTTAAATTATATTGTCTCTTGGCATTTTGAAGTGTAGATTTTAAAAAGACAACATAATCACAAGCTCTGAGACCAGATAGATGGGATCATTTTGGGCAGCAAGTTGCCAAGCTGGTTTTCTGGCAGCAGACAAGAGAAAGGAACCTCAGACAAATGATGGGTGTTTGGAACGTGGCAAAAGCAGCAGGGCTGGGAACTCTCCAAATTGTATTCCTGTAGCTTGGTTAATTTCTAAATTGTATTATACAGTATTGTGTATTGCATCCCATAAGCATGCTCTGCTTACTGTGGAAGGTCAGAAGTAGCGTGTTTTGAAAGAACAAGTATCCCTTTGGAGAACAAAGACACTGTGGTTTTTCTTCCTCGTTATAGATTCCATTAGAACAGAGTAAATGTCAGTAAGGTATATTTGCACACATCTTTCAGACAGAAAAGAGAGCCACTTTGAGTCAATTTGGCTACATCTGTAGCAATGTGTAAGTGTTTGTACTGCTGTTTAAATTCTTTGATTACTTCTCATTAGGGATCAGTGAGTAGCATTTTGGTATTTCAAACACTCCAGGTTCATGCCAAAATCAGATTTATGTCAGTCTAATGTAGGATTTGTGATTCAATTTAACGCCATGACTACGACTCACAAAATGCGAGGTATGATCAGATTGCATATTGGACACCAAATTGTGGAAATGAAGCTAGCAGCACACTGTCAGCTCTACTGTCAAAAAGGGAGTGAAACACAGTTCAGTTGCAGTTACCTGCCTCAGAGTTTGGCTGGCAAATTACAAAAGAAATGTGTGTGCACATCCCAAGCTTAAACAGCTAGATGAAACTATCTTGAGCCAATCTGCTACTCTGGATATGCTTTTAAGGCGTGACTATCCAAAGCCAAAGTTCAACACATTGAATCCCGTGTCACTATATTTGACAAGAGTGTGATTTGGAGTTCAGTAGAAAAGTCCATGTGCTGTTCTGACAATTAAGAGAAATAAGCACTAGGCTTTCCTTCCATGAGAAAAAATCAGGAGGTTGCATGTGACTTTTAAATTTCAATTACAGATGGGAAAAAGCACAATTACTGATATGTATTGCATGCCAATACCTCCAACCTGTGGCTGCTGTGTCTCTGAACCACAGTTAGGGCATCCCTTTTCATTGATGGGGAAAACCCATCAATCAGCTCACAATCATGCTAGTCCTCAGACATCACTGATGGGGCAGTTGCAATAATGGCAGACCCATGGTGTCAGTGTCTTCTCCTTTCTGCTTGTCCCCCCTCCCCCTTGCTTTTCCCAAGCTGGCTGGTTTCATTTATTTATTTATTTTCTATCTATTTCTTTAATTTTTTTTAAAAAAAATCTTAAATCACATTAGCAGAATGCAATTGCTTTAAAAAGTAAAAATAACTATTTATTTAAAAAAAAAAAACAACACAACCCCAAATGCATGCTGTGCAGGGAGATGAAGTTAAGGGGGAGAGCAGAAGAGAGTGCAATGGCATAAGCAACCCCAGTCATGCAGTTGACAAGATGTGTGATAATGGCTGCTTTGGAACCAACATGTTTCCATTTTTATTAACTAACATGATTTCAGCAAGAGCTGGGCTTGTGTGGTAATGTCCTGAGACAATCGCATTAGGTGGTAGATGCTAACAAAATGACATGGTAGGAGCAAATCTCTTAATGAATCCCAGAACAGAGGCTCAGGACAGCTTGAGTAAACCCAAGATTAGGATGGGAGGAGCTCACACAACCACACACACAACAGTTATCTGGAAAAATTGGACTGCTAAGACTCCTATGTAGCTGAGCCTCCACAGAAATTATCAAACAGAAGTGTACTAACTGATAAGTAACTCAGAAATATGAAGACAGTTATTGTTTTTGAGGCATACAAGCCACCTGCAATCTATCCCGTTCACACCTACTTGAACAATGAACACATGGAAGGGATCTCTACATTCAGTCAGCCCTCCGTGTCCAAGGATTTTTTAATCCATGGATTCAAGCATCAACAATATTTTAAAAATGAATAAATTCCAAAAAGCAAACCTTCATGTTGCCATTTTATATAAAGGGTGTCATTTTACTATGGCATTGTATTTAATGGGACTTGAGAATCCATGGATTTTGTTATCCACAGGATATCTTGGAACCAAATCCCAGCAGTTGCCAAGGGCCCACTGTATACATTGTGTTTGTAAGAGTCTTCATGTTTCAGTTATCATGGATGGGAAAGTAATTTGCCCTGCCACTGCAAGTACTTGCAAGTAAGGGCCTTTACAGACTGCCAGAAATAATGCAGCTTGAGTCCACTTTAATGGCCCTGGCTCAGTGCTAGGGAATCATGGGAATTCTAGTTTTTTCTGAGACATTGAGCCTACTCTGTCAGAGTGCTCTGATGCCACAATAAACTACAGTTCCCATGATTCCCTAGCACTGAGCCAAGGCTGTTAAAGTGGACTCAAGCTGCATTATTTCTAGCAGTCTGTAAAGGCCCTAAGCAAAATTAATGGCAACCTGCCTGAGTGCCCCCCACCCTTTTAAGAACAGTTCTAGGGTCTCTGACTGCTCTAGTTGTTCCTCCTAAGCCTCCATCTGTGTCAAAATTGTGTGTGCCACACAGCCTGTCCTCCACCCCTTGGACTTTCAGATATAATAGAGATACTAATCCATCCTCACCCTTAAAGTAAAATTCAACTGACCTCCCTCTTACCTTCTGTACATGGAAAGGAGAATGAGGGGCACCATCTTATGTTGAGTTTTTAATGGGTTTTTCGGGCTGTGTGGCCATGTTCTAGAAGAGTTTCTTTCTGATGTTTCACCAGCATCTGTGGCTGGCATCATCTGAAGATGCCAGCCCCAGAAGCGGGCAAAACGTCAGATAGAAACTCTTCTAGAACATGACCACACAGCCTGAAAAACCCACAAAAAAAACCCTATGGATGCCGGCCATGAAAGCCTACGACTTCACAGCTTATGTTTGCTTGAAACAATAAAATGTTTGAAGAAATATCTTGATCCAGCCCATCCATGGAGTCTGCATTGGGACTTAAGAACATAAGAGCTATTTAGGGTCAGAGCAAAGGCATACCTAGTCCAACTTCATCAACTCAGAATGACTAGTCAGTTGCCTATAGGAAGCCCACCATCAGGACATGAGGACAACTGCTTGAGTTGTGCTTCATTTGTTCATATACACAGGCTATTGTGTTCAATGATGGCACCAAATTATTCAGGATTACAGAGCAAATGTGAATGAAGACCTTCAAGATGGTGTCTCCAAACTGGAAGAATCAGTATTTTGATTTAAAATTGTTTCCTTTATAGTTTATAAAATCCACTGGGTTTTGTGAAGCCTGAAAGGGCTGGATTAGTATATGTGGTGTGCAATAGCAGTAAGTACTCAGTGAGTAAAATGTCACTTTCCTAGCCTACGCACTACAAACCTAAGGCTACTCAGGCTTTCTCACAGCTCCTACTATCCTGACTCTACACACACACACACACACACACACACACAGTGACATAATTGATATTATGTCTAGATTGGTCCATAGTTATGGTTGCTAATCTAAATATATAATACTTTAAAATGTTTATATTCTACTAAAATCCACAGAAGAAGTGAGAAGGGACTAGAAAACAAGTACCTACCGTCTGTTTTTGTTCAATCGGTGATAATATGTCCCCAAATTTTACTTAAAAGATATATGGCATATGTATATCTACCTACAAGAGAGTGCACTTTATAAAGGAGGCCTTTCTGTTCTGCTGGTGTTATATTCTCCCTTAAAAGTGGAAAATTGATCTGGGACCAAGTCAAAGTGCTCTGCTGATTCCACAGCAAAGGAACAGAGGAATGGAGATCTTCTGTGCTTTCAAAAATACCTAGAAGTAACCAACTGCAATAAGATGCATGGTAATGCTTTCTCTGGCTTGGCATTTAAACCTGATTCCCACACTTAATGTATTATAATTACACATTACATGATGTCTAAATCTATGATATTTACATTTGGCAATGTAAACTTTCTCAGATGGCAGGGAATGTACCTGTATAGGAATTATGTCTGTTGTATTTGATAAGCAGTTTTTTAATGGCATAAAAGGCTTCTAAAAATTCACGTACTGGAATCTTATCAAGTCATCCCAACTGGAGTAGCCCCACTGAATCAATTGCTGAATGGAAAATCAACACATAGCCTGGTTCATTGGGTCTCCTCCATTTTGGACTAGCAATAGGATCTAGACCATGGTGTAATAAACATGAATGTGCAGGCTTGTTCACATGTACTTTCCTCATTAGGAGACTGCTGTTTCAAGGGAGGATTTGGATGTGAGAATGAGCATCAGTGATCCAGTACCCCAGTCAGCATTTTCAAGGAGTCAGTTCACACATCCAGCTGTGAGTCATCAGAAAGTCTTGGCAAGGTGATTGGCTTAACAACCTGAATGAGATTCCACCCTATTAATGTATTATTGTTGCCTTTTTCAGCTTTGGCCCATGTGTAGAGGAAAATATGGAAGATAGCACATGAAAAAGTTGCCTTTGAGTGCCAAGTCAAATGAACTGAACAAGAGTCATAGTAAGAAAAACTAACTGACCATGCCAAGATACATATCTTATGGTGACTGATTCCTCCTTTTGTCCCCTGGGAGATATTTGGGGATATTTTGGCATGTATGGACTTCACCGACCATTTTAAGCCAATGTGAGTCTTTTTTTTTCCCCAACTAGAAGGGGTCCAGGAGTTGACATGAAGTTCATGTTGTGTGGAAAAAAAATGACTTGAAAAAAAGTCATTCCTGGAACTTAAAAAGGACTGGAGGGGCAAAAATATGGCCAAATATCCCTCCCCCATGGTCAACATCACAACACCCTCAAAATCTCACATTTGGAGACCCTTCCTTACATTCTAGGTCAGTCACTCAATTTCATTCCTCTTTCCTCCCTTTCACATAGCCTAGGACTTTTTCATTGAAAAGATGCTATTCTTAGGAGTATACTATCTATCTTTCCTAAAGCCAAATCCTAAACAAAGCTTCAAATGGCATCTAAGGGCCTCTACAGACTGGCCCAAAGGGCCAGCCTAGAGGCAGAGATGGGGACCGGCTGCCCCAACCCCATGCCGGTGGCGTCTTGACACCGCACGGCATTAAGCATGGTGCATGGCATCAGGACATCCTTCCAGCGCAGCATTTTGACATGCTGCACTGGAAGGGGCACTAAAGAGCCACACGCCAGCTCTTAGGGCGCCCTTTTGCTGGCTCTGAAAGGAGCAGCATTTTGCCGCTCTTTTCTGGGTTGGCAAAAGGGAGGATCGGGACCAATGCGTCCAGCAGCCTTGGCCCCAATCCTCCATTTCCCGGAGCAGCCCAGGGCCACCCATCTGCATCCCCCCTAAGTTTGGTTCTATTTGTTTCAGTGAAAAATCTGCTTAACCTTGGGAACTCTCTGAACTAGTCTGGAGGATTATGGGCCTAAGCAGACTGCCAGAAATAGTGCACATTAAATTGAGGCACTGCCCTGGCTCAGTGCTAGGGAATCATAGGAACTGTAATTTATTGTGGCACCAGAGCTCTCTGACAGAGAAGGCTCAATGTCTCAGAAAAAAATACAGTTCCCATGATTCCCTAGCACTCAGCCAGGGCAGTGCCTCAATTTAATGTGCACTATTTCTGGCAGTCTGCTTAGGCCTTATGTTTTTGCTTGGGGGGGAAGCAGACGGAGGCGCCGGAGACGCCGCCGGACGGAGCGCTGCGGGACCGCAGCCTCCGCACCCCGGCGCTCCTGTGGCATCCCTGGAAGGAGCGCAAAAATAGCGCTCCTTCCACAAGACAGGGAAAGTGCACCCTAAAAGCATAGGGTGCACTTTCCCTGCTTTTTCTGCCGCAGCGCATGCGGTCGCTGCAGCGGGAGGTTGCCCCGGAAGCGCCAGCCATGCGGAGGGCCGGCAGCTCTGAGTGCGACTTCAGGAAGAGGAAAGAGCGCCGTGCGTGTGGTTGCTCCTCCTCTTCCGGGCCTCCAAGACGGCTCAATAAGCCGTCTGCCGAGGCCCTTGGACTTCAGACTTTGACTGAATTCAGTACATGTTCCTACTGGAATTGTATTTTTCATATCCTTATCTTGGGTGCATCTACACTGTAGAAATAATGCAGTTTGACACCACTTTAACTTCCATGGCTCCATCCTGTAGAATCCTGAGATTTTTGGTTTTGTGAAGAGACAGCACTCTTTGACAAAGAAGGCTATAGACCTTGTAAAACTACAAATCCCAAGATTCCATAGGATGGAGCTACAGTACTTAAAGTGGTATCAAATTATACTATTTCTGTATTATAGGTGCACCCTCTGTTGTCCCTGTACATTGTACCCTCATCTTTAGCTCTCTTTCATGGGTGTGTGCATTTGTATGTGTGTACATGCAAGAACATTTTGAAACCAGCATTTCCTCACTTAAAAGTGCAACCTCTCATTGGTCAACTAGTAGAAAGGATAGTGGGCAGACTCCTTCTCAGGTCTCCTCAGCATTTCATGTGGTACAAAGGTTATTATACCAGATGTCTTTAAAAGAGTTTGATGTGGTTGTGGTTCACAGTGAAAATATGGAAAAGGAATACAGTGGGGAAATCCAGAATGATGAACAGGATGACCAAATCCTGTGTCAGGGTGTGAGAACTTAGCCACTCCTGCTAGTCTGCCCATGCCTTTTGCCCTGCCATATCTATGTCTAGGTTTCTATGTGGTGGAAGATTTTTTAAATGGAAACAGTACAGTCATTTCAGCCACCATCTGCAGTCTAAAATGGTACTGTCCTAACACAAATTTACCATCTCATTGGGATCTGGACCACTAACCTGTAACACAACAAACATATTTTAAAAAATTTAGGAAAAACAGCATTGGGTTGAGCAATCCCAATATTGTATCTATTCTATATTTAGAATGTAGGCTCATCTTCCCCTGACTTTAAGTCTAAATATTATCAGGCATCGATATTTATTGTTGTTGATTAATTTAGACATTGTCACAATAACATAACAAAGAAAGAAAGGAAAGTGAAGCTGGTAAATCTAAAGAAAGAGTTTATCATTAACAAGGAGAATTGACTTTGTTTTTTAGGACATGCTTTATTGGCTACACTGCAGTTCCATTTAGAGGAAGAAGTAGAAAGATTATTGTTTTTAAAGTGTTGTAAATAAACACAAACAGAGTATATTCTTGGAATTATATCTCTGAGGAAAGCTGACCACTTCAATAAATACACAAGCTAATAGACAAATGTGGAGTTGTAGCTTTCTGGATAGCTGGACTAAATTCACTGCCCTTGACAAGATGGCATGCCAGTCTGTGCAGTTCTCTGATCCTGTACAGTGCAGGCATTGGCACTGTGTCAGGTTACATTGGGTCATGTCTTGTCTATGATGTGACATAACGTGACATAACTCAATGTGATGGGATGCACAGAACAGTCAGGTGCCCACAGGAAGTGTAGATGCTCTGTGACTACAAGCAAGTCGTTCAACCCAGCAGGTAAAGTGCTCGGAGCCCATCCATTGATGTAGATAATTAGTATACAAAGCAAGACTTGGGCTGCATGCTCATTCCAACTCAGCTGCTTTCCCCATAAAACATACTCTTAAAAATATTTTATAGTGGCTGTTAGCTGAGATTATTTTACATTTGGGTATTATGATACCATTAAGAAGAGGGAAATCATCTACATCAATATACAAGACCTTAGCACTTCTTCAAATGCTTGTATTACAAGAAAGGTGTACTCAAGTACATTTGGGGGGGATCTATTATGATTTGAAAAAATGGCATCTTTATAAGCCTTTGCAATTCCCTCTTGGAAAGATCATTTTGTTCAGTCCCACAAGTACCCATGATTAGCCCAGAACGACAATGACTCTTGAAACCAATACAACACAGCAATAGCATCAATGTGGCATTGATATGGTAAAAGATGATGTCACAGTGAAGCATGGGACGGAGATTGTGGGAAAGTGATGCCAGTAAAATTTGGAGTGTTTAAAAAATTTTCCACTGGCTTTTTTGCCATAATGGTAGCACTCTTGATCAGATGTGGATTTTTTAAATTTATTTATTTATTTTGGATGCAGAATTATTCTAGTGAATATTTTCTTATGTTTTAATTGTTTTACTTTGGTGTGTAAGCTGCCATTGAGGCTCCAAGCATAAAGCAATATGCATTTCTTAAATAAAATACAAACAAATAAACAATGAACAAAAACAAAGGATAAAATCTTAGAACTGGCAATACCAAAGATATTTTTATAATCTAGCTCTAGAACGACCTCAACATGTCTGGGTGGGTGTGTGGGTGTGTGGAAAGTGGGTGGAGATCATCTAGTCCACACTTTTCCATGCCTAAAACATTAAATCATGGTATGAGTTACAGGCATAAATTCTCATTATATAGAACTGGAGTGAGAATTGTGTAGCCTTCCAGATGTTGTTAAATTACAACTCCTGGTAGCCCTACTCAAATGTGAGATATCGTAAGAGTTGTAGCTTAACAACTTCTGGAGGTCTACATGATTCCTACCCTGATATAGTGAGAAATGATGCTAAAGGCAAAGTGTTATAACAAGGTTCTCAGATTAAAGAAATTTAGTATGATCTTGCTTATCCTCAAGGCTGCCAAAACTGTGTTTTGGCCCTAGTAGAACTTTTTTAAGGCCTTGGAAGTTAACTCCTTCTCTCAAGGTCACTTGAGATCTGAGGAAGTAGATCAAGTCTGCCAACACATGCTGCACAGTTATGTCTCTAAGATGTTACAAGATCCCTTTGCCTACTGATACATTGGGCCCTTGGTATCCACTGGGGTTTGGTTCCAGAATCTCCTGTGGATACCAAAATCCATGGATGTTCAAGTCCCATTAAATACAATAGATAGTAAAATGGTGTCCCTGTTATAAAATGGCAAAATCAAAGCTTGCTTTTTGTAATTTACATATTTTTTAAAAAAAATTCAAGCCACGGATGCTTGAATCTGTGGATAAAGAATATATAGAAATCAAGGGCCATCTGTATTCCAGCCTAACATGGCTAACTGACTTCCAAACTAACTCTGAAAAGGTCTTTGTTGGAAAGGAGGGAACACAGTCACTGCTGACCTGAACCAATATCTCTCCCTCTGTCACCTGCCTAACTTCCCCCTTTCACTCACCTTCAGAGGTTGCCTTCCTCCCGTGTCATATGATGCAAGCCAGGAGATGTCTAGAAGCTTCTCTTGGTGGAAGAGGGATTAGCAAAGAATTAGGAAACCTGCTCACTCAGGTATGGAGGTGGGGGTCCTCCTCCTCCTCTTCCTCCTCCAAACAGCTGAAACCATACTGGACTGACCCTGGGCCTCTGTTACCAGACACCACCACTGTTATCAAAGGTCTTGTGTTTTACCTCTAGGTTCTTCCAATGACTCCTGTCCACCCACCTGCCCCTCTTCTTCCCTTCTTCCCACTCACTGGTACTATTGCATCCCTTTGTTCTCCTGCAGCTTCCTTCCCCAGTCCTGCTCTTTCTAGCAGCAAGCGTGAAACAGCTAAACATATTTAGGAATTTTGGAATATAGTACATTGTTTATCAATTCTATTTTCTTTGAAATTTTACAATGGATGTCAAAAATATGGCTTAGGTCCCAATTATTTGAAAGACTGTCTCCTTATATGAATCTTCCAGAACTCTAAAACCTTCAGGGGAAGGCCTTCTTTTGATCCCACAACCATCATAGGAACTTATTGCAAAGTTAAATACGGCTTACCTGATCCAGCTTAAAATTTAAATCTGGCAGCATCCTGATATTATCACAAGGATTTAGCCACTGAATCTGCCACCCTGGTCCATCCCAGGTCCATCCCCACTCCCAGGGCTGCTCCAGTGGCCATTTTCTCAAGTCAGAAAACTCCTGGCTTCAAAAAGAGCCACACTGAGTGCCCCTGGGAGTGGGGGTGGACCTGAGCTGCTTTCAGGTGGCAAATTTGGTGATAATATCAGGATGCTGCCTGATTTAAATTTTAAGCCAGATCAGGTAAGCCGTATTATTTAACTTTGTGATAAGATTCATAGGGGCTATGCAGACAAGGCAGCTCTGGGCCACCTCTGCTAGGGGTGGATCAGGGCCACAGCCCCGATCCTTCCTTTTGCCACCCCTAAAAGAGTGACAAAATGCTGCTCCTTTTAGGGCCAGCAAAAGGCTGCCCTAAGAGCTGGCTCTGCGGCTCTTCTGTGCCATTTTGGTGCAGCGTGTCTGCATCCTTCACTGGGAGGGTGTCCTGATGCTGCATGCCATGCAAATGGGCATGCAGCTTCAGGATGGTGTCAGGGTGGGGTTGGGGTGGCTGGCGTATGGCTGCCCCACCCCAACTCCACCCCCAGGCCAGCCCTTTAGGCCGGTCTGCAACACCCCATAGTCTCGCTTGGTGAGGACATGAGAGAGAGCCTTCTTGATGGGTGCTCCCACCCTCTAGAACACCTTTCCAAGGGAGGCTAGGCTGGCTTCCTCCCTGCTCCCCTTTAGCCAGCAAGCAAAACTTTTCTTTCAAAACATAACTGTGTCAGGGAGGCTTCTTATTGTATGTTTTTCTTTTGTATGTTTTTAATGGTTTTATATTTTTGACTTGTTATATTCATGTGATGTTTTTAACTGCATTTTATAAACTGTACTTTTTTAAAAGCATCTTTTGTGAGACACCATGGCCTCAATTTAGGAGAAAGGTGGCTAAATAAATAAATGGCAAATATTTATATTACCAAGAAAGACAAAAACATATGCCACATAATTAAGTCCTGGGCCTCCCTCTGGACAACCAGGCCAAGATAAATTGTGCCACCTCTCCCCCATCCCATCAACCTTGTATATCTTTAATCCTCATCCCATTGATATCAATCCAGTGTGAAAGACCTTGCATTGAACTCTACCATTCATGCCCATTGCCCTAAAGATATACCTAAAAATTTGGGGACATTCTGTTTTCTTAAATAATGTGGGTCAACAAATCAAATTAATTGTAATGAATCAATTCATCTTTCATTTTGAGGATCTTTCTCACCATATTCCCTCAGTGACAGGAAACTATGATTGCTGTCAAAATTTTATAGTTTTCTTTTTTCAAACTTAAAAAAAAAAATCAGAGGGCAGCTGATATAAAGGGGGAGTCCCATGAGAGATGTGTAAGTGCCTCTTTCTCATGTCTATGTTGTGTTAGCATTTCACAAAGGTCTTTGGGGGAGGAATGATTTACTGGGAAAACTAAATGTTCAGTGACCCTCAAATACACATCAGCACCTGTGTGTAATGGACTACAATCAGGACATTAGTCAGTTTAACTAACAAGAGTGGGACATATAAGACCTGCTTCAAGGTGGTTATTTTTTCTTGCTGTGTGTGTTCCTAGGCCTCTGTGGGTGTACTTCATGGCTTGTGAATTTGTAATCGGGAGAGGAGAAAAAATAACTTTGAGCAGTGTATTGGTACTCTATGGATGAACCTGTGTTACACACTTTGAACAGTAGTCAGTGGAGGGGACTAAAGCTCTCCATCAGAAAACTCTCAATTATCTTAAAAAATTCAAAATCCTAAGATTCTATAAGATGGAGCCATGGCAGTTGAAATGGTATCAAACTGGTTAAACTGTGTATGCAGACACAAGCTGTATACACAGCTTGCATTTCCAATGGCTATCTGAGACCTGCTCAGGATTCAATTCCATATTTTCTATCTTTTCCCTCCATTCCCGTTTTCCATTATTTCTCACCCCTGGCCTGGGGAGGTATTTAGGAAAAAAAATAGTAAAAAATATTTAAGAAAACATTGGAGTCCTCTCAAAACCTGCATATTTTTTTCTCTCTGTGTTGTGCTATTTTGCCTACATAAGCAATGGTACTCAGGTTTGAAGATCCAAAATCCATTTTGAGGGCAAACATAGCTAGGTTGTTCCCTACATATATATATATATATATATATATATGAAGAATAGTTCTGAAACTACTAGAAATATACATAAAAAGGGAGATAAAGAGCAAGTGTGATTGTGCAGAAGAATGGGCACTGGAGGGGGTTAGCAGCTTGAGTTCACAAATCAGTCATCCCAAGGTGCCCTTGTTTCATATTTAGGTATTTCTTGCCTATTGATGTTCATGTCTTCCACTTAGGTATTTCTTGCCTATAGTTTTATAACCGTGTGTGGTGAGTGAACAGTTATATTTTTTTTCCAGAAGGGGAGACGTTTGCAGCAGGCCAAAGGGGCATTTGTGATGTAAGCCATCATGACAAGGCTAGTGAGCGTTACTTCCCCACAAGAGATGGAAAGAGAGGGATGGAAGAAGAGGTATGTGAAAGGTATGTAAAAGGCTCCAAGGCTTGGCAAGTGAAGGGTGAAGAAGAAGCAACCGCAGTCAAAGAGGCAGCTCAGAGGAGTTAGGAACAGCTATTCATCAAGGATTTGTCTCAACAACTGGCAATTGGGGCAGAAAAGGTTTGGTGATTATGCTTGTTGCCACCCTGGAAGCAGAAATGTTTCTGAAGCATGTGGTGGTTCCACTGGTTCACAGGATCTATGTTGTGTGTGATAAGGGCTCCTCCAAGATATTTTTCTACCTGAGATGAAGAGTCGACACCTCCCTAGCTCATGTACAAAAGCTGTCTAGATTGTGAGCAGAAACATACTTCAGTGTCTTTCATCACATCTGTGGCTGCCTTAGGATGTGGGTGGCATGACACACAGCACACACTGAGCAATTCACCACATTTTGCCACTACTCCCCAGCATCAGCCACTGAGGCAGCCAGATCACTGCCCAATGGTAGGGCTAGTCCTGTATTCATTTGGGGTGTAAAATATTAAGTGAGGTCCAGCTACACCATTCCTGGTTTTCAAAAAATGTTTTGATACACTCAGCTATCAAAGGAATGTCAAGAAAGCTGCACCACATAAAATGCTGCACCACATAAGACCTTACTAATTCAGTATTTAAAAAAATAGTCAAGTTAAAAATGCTTTGCAAACATTGGCTGCCTATTTACCAGCTGTGGGACTCAATTTGGTTATGGTTGCCCCCATTAATTACTATTCCACAGCAGGTAAACAGCAAGTAGGGAAAGACTGAGATCCAGACCCATAACATCTGACAGATCCATCAGTTTCTGCTTCTCTGATCCCTTGAGTGCTCCAGCAGCCAGAGAACAGCCATTCAGAGGGAATATCACAGCAAAACTATGAGTCCTAAGGGTAGCAATGGAAGGTGAAAGAGAATACCAACCTCAGTATTCCAACCTGTACCAAGATAAAGGACATATAGAAGTTTAAGATGGACGTATGCTTTCTTATATCACTAACAGGATGCTGATCGAAATCTTATAAGATTTACCACAGACCTGTAAGACAAAGCCATTATCATCATCCCTGATACTGCAAATATCAGGATAAGGGAGAATGCATAATGAAACTGAATTTTTTTACATGAAGAGGTTTTAAATTTTGTTTTAGAACTGCATGCCTCCGTATCTCCTGACAATGTGGCTCTGGTTGCAATATTTGGAGAATTGTGTCCAAAAATCCTCCTTTCCATCCAGTTCTTGATTTGATCTGTGAAACCTCCTGATATGTAGTAGAATACCTGAGCCACTATGCTATCCCCACTTCTACATATTAAATTTTCTTGCTTTTAAAATGTATAGATTTTAGGCTGAATTCAGTTTTTGAACTATAGGTGCACTGGACTCTGCCCTTCTACCCAGAGACTTATGATAGAGTTAGAGATGATGATGACTGAATTAAAATAATTTTCTGAAAGAACAACCATTGATAGCTTTAAAACAAACTAATAAGCATCTCTTAATTTTTGTATAATTTCCACTCATTACTTTTGAATGTGCACAAACAGAGTTTGAAGGAGAACTAGTCTCCCTCTTCACAAAAATAAAAAGCAGATTAAAAACATTTTTCTCTGCAATTTTCTCAGATCATTCTGTTGAGCATTTTAGACACATTTTGGTATTTGCTGGTATGAAATACCACAGGAAAGTATCTTCCATTTACAGAAGCCACCTGCTCCCAACAGCTTTTCAGAGATTCTTTTTTTAAAATGTGTAATACAATACAAACATGTGTGTTGCATTAAGTCAGGTTATACCAGGTCATGCCATATGACACAATATATCCCAGTATAATCTGATGCAATGCAAATCACTCACTACAGCATAAATTTGAAGAAAAGCCTTTTCCCCCCAACTCAAACAGACAACAGCTGCTGTAGATAAAGTGTCCATACTATCCCACATGGACAGGTATTCATGGCTTGATATTATCAAAATTAATGATAGATGGTTCTGCTCGGCTATACTAACTCCCTACTGTAAATCCATTCAGAGCACTGTGATTGCTGGATCTAATTTTCCCCTCAAAAAAAAAGTCACATTAATTTAAAGAGACATTTCATACCATGTCTGTGGACTCACAGTTTAATCTAAAGCACAGTTTAACAACTTAGTGTGTGGCACAGTGCTTAAAGCAACCTTCCCTAGCCTGGAGATTTACAGGTTTGTGTTTTTTGGCCTGTCTTCCCTGTTTCTCTACCATGCTATTTAGAGTTGTAGTCTGGAAAGGCCAATTTAGAGTGTTGATATAGCATTTGGAAGACATGGGTTCAAATATTCATTGGATGATTGTGGATTAACTCTCTCTCTCTCTCTCTCTCTCTCTAAGTCTAGCCTACATCACAGGACTGTTGTAAGCATACTATGGGGGCCAAGAGACATTCATATTATCATGAGTTTTGAAGAAAGGTTGGATATCCATTTGATCTGCAGAAAAGAGTTCTTCCCCAAACTTGTTTTCAAAGCCCAAGCTAAGCCACAAAACAGTAAATAATTTATCATACTTGGCTTGAGAAGTGAAATTAAAACAGTGTAGTAGTGTCTGTGACTGTACTGTATCTGTCCAGTGACTGATCTGTAGTGCATCTACTTCTTGAGTGCTCCTTTTCATTGATGAGCAAAACCCATCAATGCCTCCACCATTGTATTGCTTTTCCACTACTTGATTGTTAGTCATATTGTGACAATAGGCATAATGCTCTTCTCCCCCTCCCCACTGCTATTTCCAAACTGGCTGTTTTTCTTTTCTCTTTTTCAATTTCTTTCTTTTATTTATTTATTTTTTAACCTAATAGATCACCATGATCATGCAAATGCACTAAAAATAAAATAAAAAATAAAAAATACAGAGCAAAAGGCATGCTGGAATGGGAGGCAGAGCTATTGATGCTGGCATGAAGAAGTCGGAAGCAGCACCATCACATTTTTGAAGGACTGTCCCCAATCCAGTATGTTTGCATTTGCTAGACTGACAGGATTATGGAGTTTCCCAAGAGTGGTGTGATAGCATCCTTAGTGATACTGAAGATGCACAGAGTGTCTTTCTAAAATACTGATGCTCAGATTGCCTATGCAGTTCCATCACACTGTGACTGCAACATCAAATGATGACATGCCTTGGTGGGACAGTGGACCATCATGGATAGAAATTCCAAAGTGCATTGAACACAATATTTTTCAATGAATTTTGGTTCTCAAATCCAGCTCCTAATCATCAAGTGTGCAGTAAAGAATATTGCTGAAGTGCACATATGCCAGCTTCCCATTAATGGCATGCTTAGGCATAAGTTGTGCTATGCATGTGGAATGATTTTTATTTTTATTTTTTTGGACAGGACACAATGGTCATATCCAGCTGACACTGGCTTAAGTAGAGTTGTACATGTGGGACCATGCAACTGTAGGACAGAGCAACCTTTGAATGTGCATTGCCTCAGTACACTGCTTTTGCACATTGCACTCACAGGTACACAGTGGGTTGCCAGTTGTGCACATTGACCTTTGATCCACATAAGTTCTACTACAGTAGTATTCATTATAAGTTTCCATAGCATAACTCTGTTGGAGGATAGTTATACTGTACAGAAGTGATCGAGGACCTCAGCCATAGTGTGTGTAACCAAAGTAATCATAGATACTCCTACCACATCTTGGATGAAAGGTCTAACAGTCCTAGGACTTTGGCGGCATTTGGGAAAATGGCATATTGGTTTTATTGGCTCAGGCATCCTAACATTGATGGCTAGCTGGCATCTTCAGAGCAAGCAGAATACATATAAGTAAATCATAGCATTAAACCCAACATTAGTCTTGTTTAGAGCAGATGCACTGAAATCAATAGCAATAGCAATAACAGCTTCATTTATATACCGCTTCATACTGAGCTATGCAGTCTCTAAGCAATTTACAACTTTAAGCTAATTGCCCCCAACAAGCTGGGTACTCATTTTAGCGACCTCAGAAGGATGCAAGCCTGAGTCGAGCCTGAGCCCTGGTTGGTGTTGAACTCACAACCCTGTGGTTTGTGAGTGGTGGCTGCAGTACATGCATTTAACCACTGCACCACCAGGGCTCCTGTTAGTTGCAACTTACTCCCCTTTTTACTCCTCATTGATTCCAGTGGGTTTACTCTACACAGGGCTAACATTTGATTTAGCCTACTATATATAATAATATATGCAAAGTCTGGCATTCAGTTATATATCTTTAAATTTAGGATCTTAACTAGGAGTTATTGCACAAGCATAAAAACGTGACTTACCTCTCCCGAATTCAAGTAAAATTCGGGCTGCATCCAGGTCCTATTGCATGGCTTTTGTTGCCAAATCCGCCATCCGAATGCAGCCCGGGTGCAGTCCAGCTCACTTAACTCACTTCACGGCCATTCTAAAGTTGGAAGCTTTATCAGCATAGCCTCACAGGAGTGAGCAATCCCATTGCCATGGGAAAGTAGTGCCATTGGTGCTTACTCAGCAAATAAGAACTTCAACTGTAAGGCTTGTAAACTTCTTTTTTGTTATTGTTGTGGTGGTTCAAGCTATTTCTGACTTATGGTGATCCTAAGAGCTATCACAGGGTTTTCTGGGGCTGAGAGTGTATGACTTACCCAAGGCCACCCAGTGGTTTCCATAGCCAGGTCCAACACTCAAACCATTACACCATGCTGACTTCTTTTCCCCACCAAATAATAACATCCTCTCCTCTTATCTCTCTGAATTCACTTCTAAGGGGCACCTTTTGTCCTGATGGTGGAAAAGGCATGAAAAAGAGAAATCTTAATTTGTTATTAAGACAGTTCCATATCAATTTCCATTTTTAAAAAAAATCATAAAACAGTTTATAGCCCTGCAGTGTTAAAACCACAAAATGCAATAAAATCAATTAATAAAACAATAAAACTGCAATAAAACAGTGAAGTGTTTATTTAAATCACTAAAAATATCTGACTGCATTGGTGATCAGGAAAATGCCTGAGCAAACAATGATGGGATGATGTTAATATTATTTCTATTACATAGGATAATAGAGTATCCTACCTGTTACAGGGAAAGAGAGTCAAACAATATCAGAATATATCAGTTTAAATAACAGGAGCTCCTAAACATTTTCCTTCACTCAC
Source organism: Phrynosoma blainvillii (assembly GCA_026167975.1). NCBI lineage: Eukaryota > Metazoa > Chordata > Lepidosauria > Squamata > Phrynosomatidae > Phrynosoma > Phrynosoma blainvillii. Next base: position 278,718,653 of record JANUYF010000001.1, read on the forward strand.
ACTATCAACTGGGAATGTAGGGAGCTGCCTTATATAAAGTTGGCCCATCGTACTCAGCATTGCCCACACAAATTGACAGTGGGTCCCCAAACAAGGTCTTTTCCCTCCCTTTATGGTTCATGCATTGGTGACATGTGTGTCCCATGCCTAATTAGGCATTCACACTGCCTTTAAATTCACCTCAACCTTCAGTATTCAATTAGTCTGACAGCTTGTAAGTAGCTTGTGACATCATTTCTAATTTATTTATTTCCCAAAAAATTTTTTGTAAATACTCTGTTAAAACTGTGACTTCATTTGGAGTAATATAATATCATTAAAGACCAAAGTCAGAATCATTCAGGCCATTGTATTTCCAATTTCTATGTACAGGTGTGAAAGTGAACAATGAAGAAACCTGATGGGAAGAGAATCAACTCATCTGAAATGTGTTGCCAGAGTAGAGTTTGGCAGATACTACATTCTATAAAAAGGACAAATTAATCAGTCTTAGAGCAAATCAAGCCTGAACTGTCCATAGAAATGAACATGATGCCTTTACAGACCCACCTAAAAGGATGGCACAGAGCTGCCTGGGGAGTGGTGGATTGGGGCCATGGCAACCACACGCCACAGCCCTGATTCTCCCTTTTGTCACCCACAAAAGAGCAGTAAAATGCCACTCCTTTTAGGGGCGGCAAAAGACCACCCAAGAACCAGCACCATGGCTCTTTTGTGCCCTTTTGGCGCAGTGTGTGCACATGCTGCACCAGGAGGTTGTCCTGACACCATGCAGATGGACACACAGTGTCAGGATGGCATCAGGGTTGAGTTGGGGTGACCAGAGTGTGGCTGCCCCACCCCAACTCTACCCTCAGGCCAGCCCTTTAGGCCGATCTGCATAGCCTAAATTAGGGCTGTCATACTTTGGACATATCAGGAGACAAGGTGACTCACTGGAAAAGACAATAATGCTTGGCAAAGTGGAAGGCAGTAAGAAAACAGGGAGACTGCACAGCAAGTGAATTGATTCAGTCAAGGAAGCCAGAGCCCTGACTTTGCAAAACCTGAGCAGGCCAGGTGATGACCAGGGCTCTTGGAGGTCTCTCATTCATTGTTGTTGTGTTCCTTCAAGTCTTTCTGCCTTATGGCAACCCCTAGCACAGGGATTTCTTGGTAAGATTTTTTTCAGTTTGTCATTGCTTCCCTCTGAGGCTAAGATAGTGTGGCTTGTTCTCCAGAGTAGTAGTTCCATGCTCAAACCACTACACCATGCTGGCTCTCCTCATATTTATAGAGTCAAGTAATTTGCTGTCATGATGGCAGTTATTTACCTCATGATGTCATGAAAATAACAACAATGTTCCCCCTTTTGTCATATAATTTTATCTTTTAAAGATATTTTTATAGTGGCCTTGCTAAATGGAAGACTGCTCAAGAGCTGGCTCATTCTGTGCTTAATGCTGCTGCTCCATGCTCTGGTATGGATACTGAGGCAAGAATAAGGTGGACACAAGGAGAGGATGTTTTACACCAGGGTTTAGTGGCTTTGAAGCATTCAGATTTATTAAAGCAAAACATGACTATTTTAGTTACTCTTGGTTACTGGTCAGGTAGTTAACTTTTGAAATTATAATGGTAACAAACTACAATTGGCCATGAAAGTGTAACCATGACTAATTACTATTAAAAGGTAATATTCTAAGCTCTTGTTAACCAGGGGGAAAAAGTCCCTGAAATTGGTTCAATAACTTCATTTTCTCTAAGGCTTTTGCTCAGTGTCTATGTGGGACTCATCAGTATGCATATTTATATTACACTTCAGATGTTATATTTCTGAGCTTGTAGCCACTAAACAATGTAAACCCTTTGACACTGCTTAGGGTTCTGAAATCTTAAAACCGAACATTCTGGATTCTAGCTGCAAATAATGAGATCCAATTCTCTCTCTCTCTCTCTCTCTCATTCTGTCTTTCTTTCTTTTGAACAGGAGAAGTACAGATATCATGTAAATTAACATGGAATTTAGTGATTTCTAGGTTTGGGAAATGAACTTCAACATCTTAAAAATTAAATAAGCATTAAAACCAACTCTGAGACCTTCACAATTTTCCCCACCCAGCTACCTACATGCCCACCTCCTGGCTGCTGATCTTCCATCTAGGTGGGAGGGAATTCTCTCTTTTCTACACTCCTCCTCCTTTCCTTGTCTTCTACTACCATCAGCTCCTGCCATGAAGGTCCAAAACACACTGCAGAAGTAATCCAGTTTGACACTACTTTAACTGACCTGGTTCAATGCTAGGGAATTCTGGTAACTGTAGTTTTGTGAGACATTTAGCCTTCTCTGTCAAAAAGCTCTGGTACTGCAACAAAGTACAATTCCCTCACACTCAACCAGGGCAGGTAAAGTGGTCTCAAACTGGATTATTTCTGCAGTGTGTCTTGAACCCAGTTTGATATGAGTTCCCTCATCTGATTTTATGCACAGAATAATCCTTTCCCCTTTAAGGGCCAAGGGACTTCAGCTCCCAGAAGCCTCAGCCATGTTGGCCAATAGTCCCATGTTGGCCAATAGCTTCTGGGATTCTGGGAGCTGAAGTCTCTCGGCCCTTAAAGGGGAAAGGTTGCCTACCCCTGGGCTAAGAGGTCATATGTAAAGATCACATCTGAATGAGGATGTGGTAGGAATTTCTCTCCTTCTTACTTACTTTCTGCTCCTACCAACTACCTGTTTGAGCTCTCACACAAATTTCTGTCATGATTTTCTGGAATCAGTCATAATACTTCTAGGGATGCATTGGAACAATCACCTGCCTTCCCCCCCCCCCTCCAATTACATGGCCTTGGTTTCCTCCCACAGTCAGTTCATTAAAAACAAACATACCAACAATTTCAACAATTTTTTTCATCAGTCATGCTTCCCTCCTCCCCACCTTCTATCATTGTATTTATTTATTTTGAAACTACAGTGTCTATGATTATTTCACTTAATCATAATTTGTTATTTTTTCCCCAATGGAAGGATGCACAATTAATTTTCAAAGGTTGTCAAAAAACACCAGTTAGGATGGGAGGATTACAATGTTGTAGATGCTGGCCAATCAGTGCTGTGTTTGCACACCTACTGCTGCAAACATGCAGAAACAGTGGGCCTTTGCAGACTGCTAGAAATAGTGCAAATTGAGTCCACTTTAAGGGTTAGGATTAGGGTTAGGGAATCATGGGAACTGTATTTTATTGTGGCACCAGAGCTCTCTGACAGAGAAGGCTCAATGTCTCGGGGGGGGGGGGAAACCATTCCCATGATTCCCTAGCACTAACCCTAACCCTTAAAGTAGACTCAATTTGCACTATTTCTGGCAGTCTGCAAAGGCCCAGTGTTGCCTTCACTCAGGGCCTCAGCAGACGGAGGCCCCGGAGCCGCCGCCGAACGGAGCGCCGCGGGGCTGCAGCCTCTGCATCCAGGCGCACCGCCGGCGACTCTAAAAGGAGCACCAAATTGGCGCTCCTTTTAGATGTCAGAGAAAGTGCGCCGCAAAAGCGGCGGGCGCACTTTCTCTGACTCAAACGGCGCAGCGCATGTGGGCGCTGCGCCGTGAGGTCATCCCCAATGCGCCGGTCGTGCGGACGGCCGGCGCATCTGGGGGCGACCTCGGGGAGAGGAAGGGGCGCCGCTCGTGCGGCTGCCCCTCCTCTTCCCTGCCCGGAAGACGACTTTATTAGTCGTCTGCTTAGGGCCTCAGTTTTTGTTGCCATCACTTCTGATCAGAACATGGTGGGATGTACTTGCAGAATGAAACAACTGTATATTTGCACATTTACATGCACTCCCTAGAAAAGCTTTTGCAGAGACTTCCATGTCCACGTCATGATTGCTATGATTTCACTTTAACATGCCTGTAATCAACTTTCTCTGGGAAAGTAATTAATTTTTTGTGAATCAAAAGTAAATGTCTATAAATTGAACTGTTGCAGAGTCGGGGTCAGCAACTTTTTTTTTTGCCAGGAGCTGGGGGGGGGGGGAAATGGCGCCGGGGGCCAGTGCGAGCTCACTTGTGCACACACGTGCACATGTGCACAACTCCCACTGTTTTGCGCATGTGCACACAAGTGGGGGGCGCCATTTTGGAACGCCCAGCAGTGCCGGCACATTGGGCCATCCAAAATGGCGCTCTGTGTCATGCGTGCATGCGCGCACAACACGGGCCGCCATTTGGGAAGGCCCAACGGCGCTGGCACTGTGTGAATGTGCACAACGCCAGCACCGTTGGGCATTCCAAAATGGCGCCCGCTGCCGTGCACACATGCGCGCTATACAGGACACCATTTTGGCATCCAAAATGGCACCCGCACTTGTGCACAAATGTGCATGACACGGTGCCATTGGGGAAGGCCCAACAGTGCTAGGGCCATGCAAATGCACATGACGCAGGCACCATTGGTTGTTGCAAAATGGCGCCCAGTGTTGTGCGCCCGCACGCGAGAGCACAGGCGCAATTTTGGCATCCAAAATGGTGCCCGCACTCATGCACGGCGTGGCAGCGGTGCAGCAGCGGCAGGACTGGCCACGGGCTGGTCCCAAGGCCTCCGCGGGCCGCCCCTGGCCCATGGGCCATAGGTTGCTGACCCCTGATATACAGCTTCCAAAACTGATAGCTGAAAAATATTTCCATAATGGTCATATTTACAGTTACATGTTTTCTAAATCTATCTATTGTATATTGAAAAGACAGTCCACAGATGAATTGAATTTAATTGCTTGCAGCTCTGTGGCTTGTGGTAACTGAAGGATCCCCTCACCTCACCTTGTAGTGGTAAAGGATAGTATTCTGAAGAAACAAGAAGAAGATGCCCAATGGTAAGATGGGCAATAATTGGTAATCTCTGGATTGCTTGTTCTGAAGAACCAAAAATGAGTCATCCATTTCTGATCTAGATTTATTCAGTGCCACTCGCTATCTACTCAGATACTAACGCTTGCACTATAACTACAGCTTGAACCCTTAATTCAATAATGAGCTCAACAATTACACTTCAGATTACTTATTCTTTCAGCAGTGTGAATAAAATCTCTGTGAGCACCAGTCCTGCTGCATTCATTATCTCACCTGATGTTTAAGCAGAAGGAAAAGTGCTCATCCAAAAATAGTAAGTCAAGGTATAATATTTGTGCTGCCTTCTAGTAAGATTTGTAATAATAATAAATAAAAGGGGAAATATAATCCCTGTGGAGTGCTTTTCATCTTCATAATACTTGATTAGTTTACATAAATACATTCCTAATGTATTCATGTGTATTTGTATTTGTATTATCTAGTATAATTTGGGTAACCTTTGTGTATGTTCCCTGGCCCCTGTCTGAATTTAAAAAATAAAAATTATCTCTTTCTTTTATTTCCTACAGCAAAAGCCAGAGGGTCTGATATTTGTGGGACACAGGACTACTGAAAGGAATTAAACTAAGGACATTTTCAATATAAAAATAAAAAAAGAGGATGCAGTTCTTTGAGGCAGGGCCTTGAGAACATCTAAAGTTGGAAATATATCACAAAGACATTGTGCTTGGCCACGGATCATGTAAACATTGCCACAAACAGTCTTTCATCATATGCAGGGATGCTTCTTCTGGCCGATATTGTCTCCTTTTAAAATGTCAGCCCTGTAACTTTGATGCTTGTGCGCTCCTTCTGTGAGCGTCTGCTCAGGCAGACAGTTTACTAATTTAAGGCTCAGCAAACCTTTCATTGCACAGAACACCTTGAGGTTAGCACATCTCTAATCATTATTTGATAACAGAAATCTGTAAGCATCACATCCCCGGTAACGAGAACATTGTATCTTAGCAACCAGCCTTGATAGTCAAACAATTTCATTAAAGCGTAGCACCTCTTAGCAGGTGGGTGAGTGCGGGTGTTGATAAACATTTATAACATGATCAGCCATTGTGTTTGCCAACACTATAATCAGCATGACAAATTTATGGATTTGTTTACAAGCTCCTCAATAGCCTTCCAAAGTTAGTAAACTACCTTTACGGGCTGGGTTGCCACTGTTACAGAGGCATTTGGAGACAGGAGGTTTCTCGCTAGGATATAGATAGGATGGAAGTCTTGGCAGAGAAGCACAGAAGCAAAGAATTCATTGCACCATTAAAAAAAACCTCATCATTCAAATTAAACTATAAAAGATGTGCAAGAGTGAAGGCAAGGATTAAATTTTAAATTCCCCCTCCTTCCCTCCCCAAGAGACCAAGGGAATTTCAAGCTGAAACCATGCCCATTCATTTATTGCTGTCATTCTAGTATCACACATTTATAGTGACGGAAAGCCTATATACAGCATTCCACCAGGATGGTTCACACATGACTGATAGCCATCAAATGTTTGCACAAAAATCCCTGGTGTGCCAGATCTAGCTTCTCATCAGGATGAAGGGCACTAAAGTGTGGGCACAGGCCAAGAGTGCTTTTAACATTTTCAAATAAAAAAAGCCAAATACTGAAGTGTGAGAAGCCCTGTTTGCTCAAATCTTCTACTTGTGTTACTATGTTTCTCCTGGGCTGGTTCACACAATCATGTTCATCACTTGAAGACTGCTGTACCAAATCATTGTTCGTACATATTAGTGTATTATCACAGATTGTATGATCCGGGTCACATTTTCACCTAAGTTATTTCAAATGCACTACATCTCAGTGGCTTCACTTCACATACCCACAACCCATTGTGGAGTGGAGAATAATCCTATGTAGACAAAAACAAAAAAAGGATGCATAGTTTATATTTGAGTGGATTAAACAGAGAGAGATGTTGCATCTCTGCATAGAATATTAATGCTGCTCCTTTCAAGCTTCACCATTCATCTCTATGTGTTGGAATTTAACTTCACCTGAGTTGAATCCAATGGTAGACTTTGGTCCAGCAAGAAGAAGAAGCCATTTTTGCTGCCCCCTTTGTTTGTAGGGTTGGAAGAGCTTCTGGAACAGCAGAGGGCATACTTAAGGGGGTTGCAGGGAGACAGAGGTCAATTGAAATCACCTCCCACTCCACCATTCATAATAGCCTTCATAGAATCAAAACTGAGGGGGGGAAGCAGACCAGGGCATCCGGGATGCCCTGGGACAGTGCGCCGCGGGACCATGGCAGCCGCACTGCGGCGCACCAGCAGTGTCCCTGAAAGGAGCGCTAAATTGGCGCTCCTTTCAGAAGTCAGGGAAAGTGCGCCCTAAACGCGTCGGGCGCACTTTCCCTGGCTTTTCCGCTGCAGCGTGTGAGGATGCTGCGGCAGGAGGTTGCCCCCGGAGCGCCGGCAGCTCCGAGGGCAACCTTGGGAGGAGGAAGGGGTGCCGCTCGTGCGGCTGCCCCTCCTCTTCCTTGCCTCGGAGACAACTTTATTAGTCGTCTGCCGAGGCCCTTAGAGTTCTCAAAAGGTCTCCTTCTGTGAATGGAAGGACAGCTTTCTCATGCCTCTTAAAGTGCATCTGCACTACAGAAATAATGAAATTTGACACCACTTTAAATGTAGCTCCAGCATATGGAACCCTGGGGTGTGTAGTTTTACAGGATCTTTATTCTTCTCTGCCAAAGAGTACTGGTGTCTCACAAAACTATAAATCCCAGGATTTGGTAAGATGGGACCATGGCAGTTAAAGTGGTGTTAAATGGCATTGTTTTACAATGCAGGTGCTCCCTTAGACTGATCAGCAACATTTCCCAGGATATCTTCATATTTTAAATCTTGGGTTTAAAATACTGGCATATCTTTGATGAACAGAAACCTACTACAGCAAGCAAGAGCCAAAACAGATGGTCCTGAAGGCCGCCCCTTCCCTAGACAGATTGGGGCCACAGCAATCACACAGTGAAGCCCCAACCCTCCTTCAACCTGGCAAAAAAGGAGTGGCAAAGATCTGCTCCTTCTTCGGCCAGCAGAAAGGTGGCTTTTGCCTCCCTGTCATGTCCCCGTGGTGGCTTCAAGCTGCTCCAGAGGCATGAGGTGTATAACCGTGCTGCCAGAGTGCCTTGAAGCTGCCCATATCTGGGTGGCCACCCAGCTTCCAGGAGGCTTCAAGGAATCATTGAGAGGTGTAGTGTCTAAATGCTGAGTGTTGATGATGCCCTGAAGCAGCATATTTGGCCATCTGTTCCAGACCAAAGGGCCGGAACAGACCACCTTTAAAAGCCATCATCTGGGTGGCTTGGGAGTGTGACATTTATATGCCGCATGCTTCCACGTCACCCTGAAGCTGCCTGGAAGTCAGGCAGCCATCCAGATGTGGGGAGCTTCAAGATGCTGCACTAGTGTGATATTTACACACCATATGCTGCAGCAGCATCTAGAAGCTGGCTTTGGGCTGTGGCAGGGTGGGAAAAGCTGCCCTTTCCCCAGCTGATAAAGGAATTGATCTTTTCCACTCCTTTTTTGGCTGGGGAAATGGTGGATTGGGGGTGCAGCATGTATTCACCATGGCCCCAATCCATCTTCAGAATGGGCAGCTTCAAGCCACCCTTTCCACCCATCTGTTTCACCTCTAACTCCCATTCACCCAAATAAGGGTGGAGTGGGATTGATTCCAGTGAATCTGCAAAACATTGATGTCATTCCTCTTCTCCACTGCATTCCAGTTCAATAATTTATTCTAGGTATGAAGCAGAGATGGCGGCGATATGATTTGTGAACTGAAAACATTCATAAGATCACAAAGAGGTAACAGCATTCACTGCATCATCACCATGACAAGATGGTTGTGAGAATTAGAGCATAGTGAAATTTCTAATTGCTTTAGGGCGAAAAAATGAATGGAAGAAAGAACTTTCCAAAATTTGGAAGGCAATTTCACAATGGAATAGAAAGAAGTTGTGATGAGAACTATTTCAAGATGATTTGAAGTTAGGAATATAAAGAATTTCTGATATTTTTTCATCCTCAATTAGAAATAATGTCTCAGTACATCCTGAACACCCTGTGGAGCAAAAGATCAACAACTATAATGAGACTTACTGCAGATCAGAACATTTATTTATTTTTTGCCAGAGTTTCACAAAAGTTTTTCCCCACAGAAACATCAGTTTTTGCACAAATATCATTGCATTTTATACAATGCACAGTATCTTTATATAATAGATTTTTTCATATAACCCAATATTTTTTTGCCCAAAAGGACTGCAAAATTTTCACAAAAAGTCCCATAATCAAAATAAAATAAAATAAAATAAAAGCCTGAAATGGGTGAGAGGAAAACCTCACGTAATCTTGTCCAGTGGAGAGAAACCATTTAATACTATATTAGTTTGTTTAGTTTGAAATAAGTGAAAATTTATATTTATACATAAAAGGTTAACTCACAAATTCACTCTCCCAGATAAGAGCGTAGTGCTTTGATTTCTTACTGCTTAAAATTCTGAGGTATTTGAAGTGCTGAAATATTGTTACTCCCTCATCTTTATGTGGGGCCTCACATTTAAAAGTGACAAGGACTGCAGGGAAAAAAATATAATTCTCTCAAGGCTGAGAATAGCTGAATCACTTGATCAATCAACCAACCAATCAATCAATCACTTTATATCCTGCCTTTTCCCTCAAGAATGGGACTCAAGGTGTCTTACAGAATGAAGAACTATAAATAAAATCAGATATAGTCAAAACATAAAGTTAAGATTAAAATAACATTAAACTTTCTGTAGAATTTAGAGAGCATCAGAGTGGTGTAATAGTTTCAGGCTGGATTATGACTCTGGAGATCAGGGTTCAGTTCCCTGCTCAGCCATGGAAAACCACTGGGTGACTTTGGGTAAGTCACAAACTCTCAGCCCCAGAAAACCCTGTGCTAGGGCTCTCTTAGGGTTGCCACAAGTCAGAAATAACTTGAAGGCACACAAGTACAACAACAATAGAAATTATAACCATATAATATATTAATTTTAAAATAAAATTTAAAAAATAGTAAAGCACTAAAACCAAAAATCCATTATGTAGAACAACTAATTCCCAAACACCTTCTGGAAAACAAAGGTCTTCACCTAACAATGGACATTATCACACGGAGCCTAAAGCAGAAAGAATCCACACCCAATCCCATCCTATTGCGGGTTTTTCCCCCGTGTGTTCACACGACGTCGCACAGAACCCCATCCCAACCCCGTCCCAATGAGGCATCATCCCCGTTCTTTTGAATGCCGGTTTCTTGGGGAATTACAATTGCGCGACCGGAATGATACTGCAATAATACTGGTTTCGCCGTATGTCTGATCACGAGATACGTATCGTGGAGCCCAGGCCCCGCGCAGGCTTCAGAAGGGGTGTGTGTGTGACTGCCGGCTGTCTCACACACACACACACACACACACACCTTCCCAACCCAAGCCGGGAAAGAGAGCCGCTCCGAGCAGAAGGACTCTCTTTCCCGGCTTGGGTTGGGAAGGGGGTGTGTGTGTGTGTGTGACAGCCGGCTGTCTCACACACACACACACGCACGCACACACACACACACACCTTCCCAAGCCTGGAAGCCTGGTTGCTTTCCTTGGGACGAGGTTGCTTTCCTTGGGACAACCTCATCCCAAGGAAAGCAACCAGGCTTCCAGGCTTGGAAAAGGGTGTGTGTGTGTGTGACAGCCACAGCAAGTGACAGCCGCGGCTGTCCTGTTTCTGCGCATGTGCAAGAACATCCTTGCTGGGTTCTGGAGGGGATCTTCTCACTTGTGTGTGAACGGCAGATACGGTCCCCAGGAGTGCATCTATCGCAGTATCGTTAATTACGCAATGATGCTAGTTGCGTCTGATAGCCATTTCCGTCTTGTCGGGTCTATACCGGTATAGTTCTGGATTGATTCCATACCGCTTTCTTGCCGCTTTGAGACCCGCCGTGTGATAACGTCCAATGAAAGAACAGCAATGAAGGATCCTGTCTGGCCTACCTAGGAAGAGAGTTCTTGAGTCTAGGAGCAGCCACAGAAAGAGAATGTCTTTTCCTGTGTTCCCTCCAATTGTGCCTGTGAAAATGGGATGGAGAATTGAGAAAAGTGACTCCTCTGAAGCTATTAAAGTCTGGGCAGGTTCATGTGGGAAGATACCATACTTCACATAGCTTGGACCCAAGCCATATAGGACTTGATGGAACATGTCTTCATGGAATTTAACCAATGAAGATGGTTGAGACTTTTGTTCCTTTTGTTTTTGTTTCAAGCTTGCCAACACCAACACATTTCTATATATATTCAATGGAAATAACTTGAGATTTGGAAAATCTAATTGTGGGAGAAAAGAAAAGAGAGGATGAGCTAGTAAAAGTACCGTGAATGTTGTGGATGATGTCCTTAGGCCCTTTGATGTATTGCAGAGCCACACTGCAGAACTGATACAATTTGACAGTACTTTAACTATCATGGCTCCATCCTATCTGTTATGACACCAGAACTTTCTGAGAGAGAAGGCTAAGTATCTCATAAAACTACAAATTCCAAAAACCCATAGCATTGAGCCATGACAGTTAAAGCGGTGTCAAACTGCATTAATTCTGCAGTCTAGATGCATTCAGGATAATACCAAGGACAAATGTACTACAGAACAGACTTAAAGGAAAATCACTTTATCTTGTTCATCTCTAATTCCTCAACACTCTACATTGGACAAGCAGGAGAGTTTCTATACAAGAATATAAATACAAATTTAGACATTATAAATGGGAATATCAGCAATGCAGTTGCAAAACACTTCAGTCTTCCTGAACATTCTTTCTCAGACATCTAAGCAGCAGTTCTTGAACAAACAAATAACAACAAAAGTAAGAGTGATTGGAAAGCGGAAAGTCAAATTATAATATATCCACATATTCCTGTCCAGTGGAAGTGTTTTGAATGGTTCCTTGGCACACCATATGTACTAAGACACTAGTTGTCATTACAACAACTAAGCAGAAACTTCATACTTTATTGTATTTACTGGGACTGTAGCCATGCCACTGCACTAGACCCTTTTTCCATTGTTCATGTTTATTTGTTTCTTTTCACATGTATGCAAAACTTGTCTCCTACCTTTGTCAATTCTTTATGGCCATCATTGAGATTGAATTTGTTACCTCATCACCACACCCACATAATCTGCATTTCTATTACAATTCACATCCCCACCCACCCCCACCCCCAATGAGTCATCGCTCCATGTCTCTCCATGCATTTGATGACATGGACCAGAATCCACAAAAGCTTATGCTAAAAATGTATTTTTCTTAGGGCCTGTACAGACTGCCAGAAATAATGCAGCTTGACTGCCCTGGCTCAGTGCTAATGAATCATGGGAACTGTAGTTTATTGTGGCACCAGAGCTCTCTGACAGAAAAGGCTCAATGTCTCAGGAAAAAATACAATTTCCATTATTCCTTATCACTGAGCCAAGACAGTTAAAGTGACTTCAAGCTGCATTATTTCTGGCAGTCTGTAAAGGCTCTGAAGTCTACAAAAGCTCATGCTGCCAGTTTCTTTCTTTCAGTTAGGGGCTATGCAGACAGGCAGGAAAAGGTGCCCTGAAGTTGCCTTTTTTCTAAGCTGCAGCAACCGCACTGCCTGCCCTGAGGTTGCCCTAAAAGGGGATGGAGCAACCGCACTGAGGGGAGTCAATACCACTTTTCTGAGGCTGTATTGAAGCCCCAGCAACCGCACCACCAGCCCCAAGGACACCGCAAAGGGAGACGGAGCAACTGCATGGGCTGGCAGCAGCTGCTTTAATTTTTTTTTGTTCTCTCTCAAATCCATGTGCACGTGCACAGGACCATCTCTCCACACCTGTGCATCTGTGCAGGAAAACATCCCTATGCACCTGCACCAGATCTGTCATAGGCTAGCATAGGGGGGATGCAGACCAGGGCGTCGGGGACACCCTGGGACGGTGCACCGCTGGAGCGAGGCACTCACATGGCGGCGCACCGGCAGCGTCCCTGAAAGGAGTGCCAAATTGGCGCTCCTTTCAGAAGACAGGGAAAGTGCGCCCTAAATGCATCGGGCGCACTTTCCCTGGCTTTTCCGCCGCAGCGTGTGAGGATGCTGCGGAGGGAGGTTGCCCTTGGCACGCCAGCCGTATGGAGGGCTGGCAGCTCCGAGGGCAACCTCAGGAGGAGGAAGGGGCGCCGCTCATGCGGCTGCGCCTCCTCTTCCTTGCCTCGGAGATGACCCTATTGGTCGTCTGCCGAGGCCCATAGTCTGTCACTCTCTGTGTACAAAGGTGACTAAAGTTTGGCATCCCTGTGCACCTGCACAGGACCTGTCATACATCCACAGATCATACAAGGATTTGCTGACCTTCACTTCACCCCAAGGAGTGGGTGCAGTAGACAGGTGCTACTGTCTGATTGTGCCACCCTTGGGGAGGAATGAGTTTGTCAACTGAAAAGACACCTACTCTGTTGTCCTCCACAAAACATGTCCCACATAGATAGGGGAGAGGGGAAAGGTCTATGCAAGGGAGGTTTCTGTGGACAGACTTGATACATGCAGCTGGTGGTCATGCAAGGGACATGGTTAACAGGAGACATTGACAAACATTACTCCTGGAGCCCCCCCCCCCCATCATGCCAGGAAGTGGTGTGCAGGTCTTATGCACACCTGCACACCTGCACACAAGAGGTCACAAAAGCCTCTTTCATGCAAACTGCTGTGCATGCTGAGAAGTGTACATGCAACAGAATGTATTTATTGTCAATAACAGAGGATATTTGCTAGGGCACATGCAGCAGGTTACAATAAGAGTTGGGATTCTAATATTCAAGCACACCTACACCAGTGCATCCACACCTGGAAGCATAGGGCTCTTTAAATTAAAACTTGCATCATAGGGCACATGCTCTGGTTCACCAAGTCAATTTCCACTACATGTGCAAAGGTGCATTTATATGGCCGTTTTCTGGTGCATCAGTGTCGCTGCATACATACACACATGTGAAGGTGCACATCTTCACCGAAGGAGTGTAAAAAAGCATCTCTTTTTTGGAGCAACTTTTCTCGGCATAAAATAGTTAGAGGGCACTTTCCTGGAGACTTTTAGGGGGGAAGCAGACTGGCGGCACGGGGCCGCCCTGGGAAGGTGTGCCGCGGGACCGAGGCATCCCCACGCCTCGATCCTGCGGCATACCTTCCCCGTCCCTGAAAGGAGCACTAAAATAGTGCTCCTTTCACAAGTCAGTGAAAGTGCGCCGCAAAAGCTTGCGGCACACTTTCACTGACTTTTTCGCCGCAGCGTGTCTGGACACTGTGGCGGGAGATTGCCCTCAGAACGCCGGCCGTGCGGAGGGCCGGCGGCTCTGAGGGCAACCTCGGGAGGAGGAAGGGGCGCTGATCGTGCAGCTGCCCCTCCTCTTCCCTGCCTCCAGGACGGCTTTTTAAGCCATCTGCCAAGGCCCTTCGATGTGCGTCATTTAAAGGCTACGCTTACAAGTCACCCTAAAGCACCCCTTTTTTCCCGTCTGCATAACCCCTTAGTCTCAGTGCTACAAGATCTCTCTACGTACCAACTTATTCCATTACTTTTATAATTGCTACCCCTCTACTTTATTAACCCTGCCTCAGGTGAAGTTGGCATCATTTTAACTGACATGGCTCCATTCTACAGAATGCTGGGATTTGTAGTTTTACGAGGCACCTACACTCTTGGGACAGAGAAGTCGAAAGACTTTGTAAAAATGCAAATCCCAGTATCCCACAGGATTGAGCTAAGATACTTAAAGGGGGGGGGGGTCAAACTTCATTATTTATACAGTCTAGGGGTAGGCAACCTTTTCCCTTTAAGGGCCGAGGGACTTCAGCTCCCAGAAGCCTCAGCCATTTTGGCCAATAGTCCCATGTTGGCCAATAGCTCCTGGGATTCTGGGAGCTGAAGTCCCTCATCCCTTTAAGGGGAAAGGTTGCCTACCCCTAGGATGCATCAAGCATTGCAAGAAAGACACCCCCCCCCAATGAGTCAGGAGGGGTTTCTTGTTGTGCTGGCCATATAAGGATGGGAGATGCCTGATTGGACAAGCACGCAGGGACCTCTGGGTTCCTGTGCGCTTGGCCCAATCATGTTGCTTGCTTGAATCAAGGAGGTCTTGCGGTGATTGTACTCTCGCGAGATTTCCTCCGAGAGTTTGTTCTTTAAAACTCTGTGCTGCCACGTGGCGGCAGCCATTTTAGAGTTGGAACTGAGCAAGTCACTTCGCTCTGCTCCGTGCTCTGGCTACTTGCTTGGCTTTGGCCTAGCAAATTTTTTGGCTTTTGCTGCAATTTGGCTTTTGCTGATTATTTACTCCATTTCTCTTCATGGCGGGAGTTCTTAGTTTCGAGTCTCCCTGCGTATTTGGAGGAATAGGCCGGGTGAGGCCTTTGGGCTGGTCCCCTTGGGCCTGGAAGGGCGATCTCCACATCTCCAACACTCAGAGGGCTGCACACCTATCCAAGGTGGGTGCTGCAGCAGGCGTCCTCTCCGCCGGGTGCGCGGACCCTGTGCTCGATCTCAGGCCCAGCAGCACCCCGGCTACTCTGGTCTGGTAAGGTTGGGACCCGATCGCTGGTTCAGGAGGGTTTTTACACCTCTCCCAAGTGGTGAGTGTGTGAAGATAATACTTGTCTTCAGGCAGGCTGCCTAATAGGACCCTTGGTGGACACCTTCCCCCCTGGTTGGTTGTTGCCAGCGAAGCTTCCTGGCTATCTATGTCTCTTATTGAGACTTGGGGAAGGGCGGCCTTTGGCCTGGTGGTAGTCATCCAAGGTTGAGTGATTGTGTTTAGGACCCATGTTTACACTCACTGGGGGAGTGATGCCCTGCAGTTAGGCTCAATTTATGAGGTGTGCAGCCCCGGCTGTGCTGGGCTCTAGTCACTCTGCTTCGAAGAGGCCCTCCCAGTTGGACAGCAGAGATGACGAGATTGCTGCTCAGCTAGCACAACTGGGCAAGACAGTACAGGCCTGTATTGCGGTCTGTAATGAGCTTGCCCAGAAGGGGCTACAGGCTACAGCCGCCAGCCCTATTGCCAGCACTTCTGGTAATCCTAACACAGAAGTGTTGCTCCCTCCCTCTGCACCTGACTCTCAGGTAATTCCTGCTACACCAGGTCCTTCGGTGGTTTTGGCTATAGAGGCAGGGCAACCCACTATAGCCGATGTGTTGGAACTCCTGAAAAGGCTTCCTGGTGTGGAGATTCAGGGTGCCGCTGCCCCTGTTTCTGAGCAGCCCACTGTGGCAGATCTATATAACCTCCTGTGAGGAGTGGTTCTTCCAGGTGGTGGTGCAGTGGAGCAAACACGTGATGTGCAGAGGAGAGATCAGGCAGCTTCTGCTTCGTCTCTGCCCGACACCCGAGCTGTTGCGGGGCCACACTTCGGTGGACCTGTACATTTGGCTGGTGATGCTTCCCAGCAAGCTTCAATATCAGATTTGTCTCCTACTAATCCTTCACAGGCAAATTGGTCCACCTCGGTATGAGCTCCAGGTGGCCAGGTTAGCCAGGGTATGGGTTTGGAATGCCCCATCCCTGCAGCTTTGGGTGCCCCTGTGCAGGCACCTGCGGTTACACAGGTCCCTGACTCTAGGGTGCAGGTTAGTCAGCCAATTGCTGTGGCTAGCGACACCTCTTCAGTGTCTCCTTTGGGTGCTCCTGGGCTATCAGGAGTAACTGTGCATGCTGAATCCATTCCTTATGCTGGAATGTCTACACCCCTTGGCTCACACCTTCCTCTTTCCACTAAAGAAAGGATATGGAAGGGAGATTATATTGATTTATTTTCTCTTACTTTTAGGGATCCTGAACCAAGGATCATAGTAAAGGATGGGATCGTGTTCAGACTTCCAAAAGAGTTTCAGGTGCTCAAATGCCCTAAGCTGGAGTGTAATTTCATGAATTGGATTATGGGTTTTACTATTTATAGGGGAGTTATAGAGGAAAAAGAGCCCCTTAAGTCTCCTGACTTTTCTAAATACCAGGAGATCATGATAAAAGCTTACACCAACTGCCATCATAATGCTAGGGGTGCAGCCTGGCTGCAATACAATGAGCAGTTTAGAATGAGAGCTGCATAAGATTGCTCCCTGTCTTGGAGACATGTACAGTCTGAACTATGGGCAGATGTAATGGTAGGGGCCTCCCCTTCAAGCAGGTGTGACAATGGGTTTGTTCCCATGGTTACTTAGCTGAGAGGGCAGAATGCAAGGCCATTTGTGGGAGAAAGAAAGCAATTTGGTATATGCTGGGACTTTAACACAGACAAGTGCAAGAGGCAGCCCTGCAGGTTTGATCACAACTGTAACACCTGCAGGGGTGGTCACCCTGGCACTTCCTGCAGCAGAGGTAAGCAGTCAGCAGTGGGAGGCGCGCCCCAGCCAGTATCACCTGGAGGTAAAGGCTCCGTCACCAATTAGGTTAGAGGCAATGGTAGCTTGGCTGAGGGCATACCCAAACAAGGAAGCTACTTCTTATTTATTTCATGGGGTTTTTTTGGGCTTTCGCATTCCTTGTACAGGTTCCAGGGTTCATCGCTATGCACCCAATGCTCGTTCCGTGAGGGACTTGGTGACTATAGAAAGGGACAAGTTAGTGAAAGAGATAGCTTCTAGAAGGATTTCAGGACCTCATGATCAGTTGCCAATTCCCACCCTTCGTTTATCACCTTTGGGTGTGGTACCTAAGAAAGCCCATGGGGAATTTAGGTTGATTCATAATTTATCTTATCCGAAGGGTGACTCTGTGAATGATGCCATAGATCCTGAGCTTACATCCATTAAGTATGCATCGTTCGACTCAGTGGTCAAGATGGTTAGAAATTTAGGCAAGGGAGCCCTCTTAGCGAAATGCGACATAAAATCCGCCTTCAGGCTACTCCCTGTACACCCAGATGATTTTGACTTACTGGGGTTTCAGTTTGAAGGAAAGTATTATTTTGATAAAGCCATGCCAATGGGGTGCTCAATTTCTTGTTCGGCTTTCGAGACTTTTAGCACCTTTCTTCATTGGTATGTGGCCAAGAGGTCAGGTAACAGGGCTATAACCCACTATTTAGATGACTTCTTGATTGCTAAAAATCCCAATTCCTCACACTGTAGGGACACTTTAGCTGATTTTCAGGAATTGATGTCGGAGTTGGGTGTTCCTCTAGCTGAAGAAAAAACTGAAGGGCCTGACACATGGCTTACCTTTTTGGGTATCGAGATTGACACCATAGTCGGGATTTCTCGATTACCGAACGACAAATTGGTGGCTATGAAGCAGCAGATTAGTGTGATGCTGGGGAAGCAAAAAGCTACACTGCATGGATTTCAATCCCTTACAGGATTGCTAAACTTCACCTGCAAGGTAATAGTTCCAGGATGAGCATTCTGCACAAGATTATATAGGGCTACTGTAGGGGTGTTTGCACCGCAACATCATATTAGGATCACAAGGGGGATTCATGAGGACTTGAAGGTTTGGGAGTCCTTTTTTGAGCAATTCAATGGGACCTCATTCTGGAGATCAGAAATGCTGCTGAGGGCAGACTTTCAGGTACACTCTGATGCTGCTTTGGTGTTTACTGGAATGGCCTGTGGGCTGCAGAGGTATGGCCTTCTGCCTGGATTGAACACGGTCTGACTAGAGACCTGACTTTTTTGGAACTTTTTCCTATTGTAGTGGCTGTGCACCTGTGGGCAAGCCAATCTGCTAACAAGACCATTTGGTTTTGGTGTGACAACCAGGTGGTTGTTCAGGTGGTAAATTCTCAGTCTTCTAAGTCCCCCAGAGTCATGTGCTTGGTGAGGGCGATGGTCATGCAGTGTTTGAAGTTTAATGTTTTATTCCAAGCTCAGCATGTTCCTGGTATGCTTAACCCTTTGGTGGATGCCCTTTCTCGTTTTCAGTTCTCCAGGTTCTGGCAGCTGGCTCCCGAGGCGTCGACACACCCGATGGAGGTACCGGCTTTGCTATGGAGCCTTGGAGACTAGAAATTCACAGGGCGATCCTACACTCCATCATCCCATCTACACGCAAGTCCTATCAGTTGGCCTTGAATACATTTAATCAATTTTTATTGGAAACTGGGGAGGTAGAAGGCTGGCCTATCAGGGTACATCTGGTCCTTCATTTTATTGTACATCTCAGGCATGCCTGTCTGTCACCTGTTACTATCAGGGGCAGGCTGGCTGCCCTGGCTTTTCACTCCAGGGCAAGGGGTTGTTTCGATCCTACCACAGACTTCAGGGTTAAAAGAGCTGTGGAAGGTTGGTCCAGAGAATCCCCTGCAAAAAGGACTCATGATGGCCAATAACAGGCACAGTCCTGTCTAAGTTATGGGAACAACTAGCTGATACATGTTATTCACCTGAGGAAGTGGCTTTATTCAAGGCAGTATTTGCTATGTCCTGCACAATGTGTGGGCCCAACGACCAGTTGGGATAGGCCCATGTTTGTCATGGTCTCCATGAACTCCCAAGCCGCACCTGTTAAACTGGTCTCGAGCGGGATGTTAAGTCCCCCAAAACTAAAAGTCTGGGAGTCTCCAACAACAGCGCAGAGACCAGCTGTGTCAGCTCGGTCAGAGAGTCTGCTAGACAACGGGGTGGTCGGTAGACCCCAAACTATCCCTGGTCCTCAAGCTGAGGTACATGCACTTGAAGTGGGCTATGTTCTGGACAGGTATCCTGGTCAAGGTCAAGTCGTTCTTATGAACTAGAGCCACTTCGCCCTCCCCGCCCACTTCCCCTCACCTGCTCGCTGACAGAGTACCCGGCCGGGAGGGCCTACACCCATATAGCAGCGCTATCCTCCCCCAGCCAGGTCTCTGTGAAGCAAGCCAGGTCGGCATCCTCATCCAGGAGAAGGTCCTGGATGATGTAGGTCTTGTTTTAACTGACCTGGCATTGCAAAGGAGCAGGGTGATGTTCTGTGGAATGGTTGGTCTGCTCTCCAAACCATTTTGGGAAACAGAGGGAACTGAAGGTAGGATTGCTTTCAAACAGCAATCCCGCCTTCTTTTGTAACATTTGTTCCCTCTGTTCCGGCCATATCTCCCATTCCCCTGCACAACTCCGATAGTCGCCCCCACCTCATTCCCGGCCTCAAGAGAAGCAATAAAGCTTAAAGCCACAGATGGTAAAGGCTAACAGATGGTGATCAGGATCTTGTATTAACCCACACAGTATCAGTGTACTCTACATAGCCCCTGGATACTACTTAGGATGGTCAGTGCCAAGGCCCCTAGGCAGTGTGCCACAGGTGCTTGAGGCTTCCTCCGGTGTCAGCTCCGCCCTCCTGGCCTCCACAGCTGTTCTGAGGGAGGCAAAGGGGAAGGCAGACAATCCCTGCCAGCGTTGGCCTCAGTCTCTGCACTGCTGCAGGTGCTAACTGGCAGCAGGGAGACTTTGAAGGCTTCCTCTGGTGTCGGCTCCACCCTCCTGGCCTCCACAGCTGTTCTGAGGGAGGCAAAGGGGAAGGCAGACAGTCCCTGCCGGCGTTGGCCTCAATCTCTGCACTGCTGCTGATGTTGAGTGGCAGCGGGGAGACTTTGAAGGCTTCCTCTGGTGTTGGCCCCGCCCTCTTGGTCTTCACAGCTGTTCTGAGGGAGGCAAAGGGGAAGGCAGACAGTCCCTGCCGGTGTTGGCCTCAGTCTCTGCACTGCTGCAGGTGCTAACTGGCAGCGGGGAGACTTTGAAGGCTTCCTCCGGCATCGGCTCTGCCTTCCTGGCCTCCACAGCTGTTCTGAGGGAGGCAAAGGGGAAGGCAGACAATCCCTGCCAGCGTTGGCCTCAGTCTCTGCACTGCTGCAGGTGCTAACTGGCAGCAGGGAGACTTTGAAGGCTTCCTCTGGTGTCGGCTCCACCCTCCTGGCCTCCACAGCTGTTCTGAGGGAGGCAAAGGGGAAGGCAGACAGTCCCTGCCGGCGTTGGCTTCAGTCTCTGCACTGCTGCTGATATTGAATGGCAGCGGGGAGACTTTGAAGGCTTCCTCCGTCGTCGGCTCCACCCTCCTGGCCTCCACAGCTGTTCTGAGGGAGGCAAAGGGGAAGGCAGACAATCCCTGCCAGCGTTGGCCTCAGTCTCTGCACTGCTGCAGGTGCTAACTGGCAGCGGGGAGACTTTGAAGGCTTCCTCTGGTGTCGGCTCCACCCTCCTGGCCTCCACAGCTGTTCTGAGGGAGGCAAAGGGGAAGGCAGACAGTCCCTGCCGGCGTTGGCCTCAGTCTCTGCACTGCTGCTGATGTTGAGTGGCAGCGGGGAGACTTTGAAGGCTTCCTCTGGTGTTGGCCCCGCCCTCTTGGTCTTCACAGCTGTTCTGAGGGAGGCAAAGGGGAAGGCAGACAGTCCCTGCCGGTGTTGGCCTCAGTCTCTGCACTGCTGCTGATATTGAATGGCAGTGGGGAGACTTTGAAGGCTTCCTCCGTCGTCGGCTCCACCCTCCTGGCCTCCACAGCTGTTCTGAGGGAGGCAAAGGGGAAGGCACACAGTCCCTGCCGCCGTTGGCCTCAGTCTCTGCACTCAATTTCAATTTAGGGCAGTGTTGAAGGAGACACTAAGGTGAGCTAAGTTGCCTCAGGCTTATTTTTCTTCTCACTCCTTCACAGCCACAACTGCGGCCACACACGGTCTAAGCGAAGCCGATACTTGCCGAATTGGCCGGTGGCGTTCTAGGGCATTTAAGTCCTATGTTTGGCCTTCTAGGAACAAGAATCCCAATCAACTATACTAATTGGTTTTACTTGCATTTCAGCTGGCTATTTCCATGGCAAGATCTGGATTGTGGGCCACAGTCTAGTCTGGGCAGAATGCCACCTTCTTGAGCACCGGTGTGATACTAACTTGGGTGTGATAAACATTGGTGCTACTCAATGGTTTGGCTGCAGGGGTATGATGTGGAGAGCGCTGCTTCCTATTTTTTTTATTTTATTTTTTAAAAAGAGAGCGCTGCTTCCTTGGATCATCCAGCTGTCAAGGTCTTATCCACAACCCCAGGTTTTAGTCATACACCTGGGGGAGAATGACTTAGTGAAAGTCCCTTGTCTTCAGCTGGCAAAGCAGATGGTGAAAGACCTGCAGGAAATTAGAAAGATTGTCCCTGGAGCTATACTCCTATGGACCAAGCTGTTACCAAGGCAGGAGCTCACAAAGATGCCGCTATTAACAGTGCTCGATGGTGGTTAAATCGTTCTGTGGCCAAATAGTTATCAAGACTGGGCATTTTCATAACTGAACATGTGGGAATTAAATTGGATAGGCCTCAGCTGTACAGGGGGGTATGGGGTGCACCTCTCTGCGGAAGATTCGGAGATTTATATTCAGGCACTCTCCGAACATATTAAAAGAGCGGTTTGTGGGGGGGGGGGAGAGGGGATGCCTAGCTGGGCTGGCCCCCTCTTGTGGCACATAATGACCCCCACCCCACAGGGAAATTAATCTGGCTAATTAAATTTAATTGGGTTAAATTTGGCAAAGGTTAAATTAAAGGAAGTGATGTATGCAATTAAATGCATGACGTCACTAACTAATGTTGTGATATGATGTAATATGACATCATTTCCGGCGGGGAGGGGCTTATAAATTTGTTGTTGATATTTGTTTACATACTTTGTCACATATGGAGAAGGACCACCCATCTGGGTGGGTTACACCTTCACACACACATGTGACAAAGTATTGGAAGTTTAATTGTAAATCTTGTCAATAGACCCTGTACAGCAAAAAATAAAAGTTGTAGCCTGTTTAAACCCAAAAAGAGGTGTCTCGTGTTCTTTGTGCCAGTGCAAAAGAAAGAAGCTACAAGTAACAATGTAAATTGTAACTCATGAATTCCAGGTTCTGGAGATGATTAACTGACTCAATGGGTTAAAAACATTAATTTTCTATCCCAGTCAGTAAATTTTACCAGTCATATACAAACTGAGTACTAAATATTCCTTTTGATAGTGCCATTTCATAGTTGGTAGTCAACAAACTTCATTTTTAACAGTTTCTATGCAGAAAGATACAAGAAGAAATGTGGAAAGTCAATTTTCTTTTGAAACTGGTTTCACTTCTCCAGTTTGGTTTTACTTGGTAGGATATGCAACTCACTGGATCAGCATATTTGCTATCACCCTCTTTTTTTTTTTTTTTAATATTCTTTGTTATGCAAGAGCCGAGCCCTTGAGATGCACTGAGAAACTTCAGAAAGAAACAGTACCCATTAGAATGACCCTACAGCATAGCTTCATGACAATTCATTGCACAAAGATTTTATCTGGGTCTGTTTGAAAGATGCTGTGGGAGCTGTGTTCAAATAAGGAGATTTTTTTTTTTTTTACTTTAGTCATAAAATCCAAAATAGCTTGATTTGCAAAGCAATTTTAGTTATCTTTCTATACTTCTAGCACCACTTTCACACAGCTGAATAGGCCTAATGGGATGACAAAACACAATGACAAAGGGCAGTATGCAGGATGTGAGGAATCATTGCTTCTTAATATAATTTCTTTTTTAAAAAAAATAACAGAAGGCTTGATTTGTTTCTTGCTATAGGCCAAGAGTTCTCATCTTTTGATCCTTCAAAATAAAAAGTAAAATGCCAGTATGGCTTTCAATGGGAAGAGCATTCAATGAATGGGTGGTCTGACCACAGAAAGGCCCTAAACTTTGTAGTGGCAAACTTTGTTTCAGACAAAGAAAAGAATTCTAAATAAGAGACCATTGCTTGATCCAAGTCCCTAGATAGATAGATAGATAGATAGATAGATAGATAGATAGAATCACTATTTATGGCATGCTGAAGTTCTATTGGTAGACTGGTGCGAATTGTAATTTACAATAGACTACCAAGGATTTCTGATTCCAATTCCTTCGCCTTTTCTAATTACAGTTGCCACTCCCAATTCATGGGGGATCCGATCTGGAACCACCACCACCTCTTGAAAATGGTGGTTTGCAAATATTTGAGCCCTATTGAAAATAATGACACATTCGCCTATGGTGTGCGCTCGGCCATGCACAAGTGTGTGCCTCCATTTATTCTATAACCACTTGTCCCTCTTGCAAAAAGCGAGACCATGGACACAAAGTCTGAGAACGGGGAGGGACAAGTGTATACTGCTGACATAAAAGAGACTAAAACCTTGCCAGAATTGTGGAGTTCTTCTTGTTGTGTGCCTTCAAGTCATTTCTGACTTATGGCAACCCTAAGGCAAAGCTGTCATGGGTATTCTTGGCAGAATTTGTTGGGGAGGGTTGCCTTTGCCTTCCTCTGGGGCTGAGAGAGTATCCCCCTTTGCAGACGGCACAAAGCGCCATCTTGGAGGCAAGGAAGGGGAGGGGCAGCCTCACGCCAGGCGTCCCAACTCCTTCTCAAGGATGTCATTGGAGTGCCTGCCATTCGACATGGTGGGCGCTCCAATGACATTCTTCCGGCTCAGCGTCCAGACATGCTGAGCCGGAAGAGATGCCAAAGAATTTCCGCACCTTGCAGAAGGAGCACTATTTCGGTGCTCCTTCCAGGGCTGGAAAAGGAGTGGATTGGGGCCGAGGCATGGCGATCCTCAGTCCCAATCCGCAGCTTCTCGGGGCGGCCCATGGCCGCCCGTCTGCAGAGGCCTTAAGACTTGCCCAAGGTCACCCAATGGGTTTCCATGGCCAAGAGGATTCAGACCCTGGTCTCCAGAGTTGTAGTGCAATGCTCAAACCACTACACCATGCTCGCTTTCTCAATTCTTCTACTCCGAATGCCCAGGCTAAGAGTACCTTCATTCACAGTGTCTATCTTCTGTGCCACTCTCCAGTTGGTGGATCTATGGGGGGGGGGGGTTGTTTTTAAAAAAACACAGTAGGACTCATGTGCCTGAAGGTAGCAAAAAGGCTCGAGGCTGTACTTGCGCAAAGAATACTGTTAAATTCACTGTGGTTGTTTAAATTTTACTAACAGCTATCATGGAAAGACAAAAGTGGCGGGGGGGGAAGGAGTGATGAAGAAGAAGTTTATAGGGTTTATAGTTTGTACCTTGTATCTGTGGCATCCAAGGTAACATCCCTGCATGGCTGACTTTGCACTGTATGGTGAGCCATTAATCTACCTGAAATACCTGTGGTGAAGCGAGGCATTCTAGAATAGGTAACAGAGAGACTCCTACCTTTGAAACTTAAACCATCCACTATGAAAAAGCACATTTACTGCTGACACATTATTTCCTTCAGTGCATGTTTAGTTTGCCTCCCATCACCAAGGACTTGACAGGTAATAAAGTCAGCAATGTTCACTGAAGCTGGGAGAGATAACTCACCTGACAATTAAGAGCACTGTTTTTACATGGGCTCCCAAGGCTTGTAAAACCAATGGGGGCTCAGCAAATGTCACAGAATATATTCAAGGAAGACTAAACCAGGGCCCAGGAATCAGCGTGAGGAAATTATTCCAGTACTCCTTGAGTTACTCCCACACGTACACACACACATTCACATAAATAGCAGGGAGAGAAGTATTTTTTTCATGTATGAGGTGAATATGAGACAGGCCATTTCAATTTGTAAGAAATTCTTGGCCGACTTTCAAGACCTCACTTAAGCCAGGGGTGGAGAACGTGTAGCCTCCTCTCCTTCACATGTTATTGACAAGCAGCTAACATCAGCCTTAGCAAGCACAGCCAACGGGAAGGGCTGCTGGGAGGTGCAATCCAACAACATCTGGAGAACAACACATTTTCTCATTCTTGGAGCTCTATCCTAAATGGCAAATCTGGACAAGAACCAACTGAGGCCACACAAGACCAATTGAAGGGATTGCTGAAATCCAACGCCCTCCCAATCTAGGTGTTGTAGAAATCACTTAGGATTCACCCCTACCCTAGTCTAACTTTGTGCCAGCATTGTGGCTGTGTTTTTGGGCTGGAACAAGTTTGGATCTAATGTACTTTGGTTTCTCCCTTACTCTGTCCTCTTTCTGGCTCTTCTGTTAGCAGAGTAGTTCTGTCAGCAGAGTGCTCTCTCAGCAGTTTTATGAGACCAGCAGTCAGAAGAAGATTCTGCCAGCAGAACGATATTTTGGCTGGCACAGAAGATGTGGACCTAAGTCTATAACCCTCTAGGGCTGCACATCTTTCAGTTAGGATTGCATTGTCAAGCAGTGATCTCTATAGATGAATGCTGAGACTTCTCATATCAACACTTGTCCTTTTTTTAAAAAAAAAACTTTTTTTTTTTTCCTGAGCACTCAATGCCCACATTCTCTGCATTTTCTGGGACTTCCCAGTAATCAGACTCACCAAGGTTGGGTTGTGGATAATTTTGTTTGTTTGTTTTATTTTTGTTTTTGTAAACAGCAGTTTGCTGTGGCTGCAGTAATATTCTTCCTGCCCTGCCACACACATGCTGCTCACCCATATGACTCACAATATGAGGAAACCAAGATGGAGAGAGAGCAGTACAGCATGATGGTTGTAGAGTATTCTATATTCCAACTAACCATAAGATGTTTAGATGCTCCTTTGCTAAACTGTCTCAGGCCAAGAATGTCCTGCTGTGGACCTGAATTATTTCCACTTTCTGCTTTAACATTCAAGGGAGGGGAGATACAAGTTGCCCTTAGTAGCTGTTGCTCACCTGAGACAAATCAAAAATTTCCCCTTTGACTTATATAGCATAATTGGAAACAGGAGGCAATTCATCGTGCCTTGAAGCCTTTCAGTTTGTCTGCAGGGAGACACGTTAGCAGGGAAAGTCTGACTATAACATCTAGTACATTTCATGCTCCTGCATCACTCCAGCTCTCAAGAAACATAGAGGTTATATGGCATTGTGGAGCACCTCTTCGTATGTAAGGATCTGAGAACTGGACCAAAACTAACAAAATGTTAGCAGGGATAAATGTAAGATTCTACATTCAGGCAGAAAAAGCAGATGAATAAATATAGCATGGGTAATGGTCTTAGTAAACAACAAGCTAAGCATGATCTAGAGGTCTTTGAAGACCACAGTCAACATGGGTGGCAAACAAGTTTATAGAGTTCTAGGCTGCATGAACAGAAGTATGGTGTTTATATCAAGGGAAGTAATGGAACTACTCTAGTCTACTTTGATCAGACCTCACCTGGGATGTGTGTCCAGTTTTGGACACACATCCAAAAGAGGATGACCAAGATGGTAAAAGGCATGGAATTCAAGCCATTCAGAGAGACAAACCCCTTCTGAAGAAACTTGCCAAGAAAACCCTATAATATGTTTGCCTTGGAGTCACCATAAGTAAAAAAATGACTTAAAGGCACACAACAACAAGAACAACTAAGAATCATAGCCATATTTAGCTCATAGAAGAAAAAATGAGAGATGACATGACAGACATCTGAATATCTAAAGAATGGACTTTGCTTCAAATATTGAAACATGAACCAAGCTTGTTTTCTGCTGTTCTGGGAGTTTGGAGCTTATCGCTCTGCAAAAATAAAGCATTTTACCTCTCCCAAATTCAATTCTAATTCAGGAGACATCCAGATACTATTACAGGGATTTTGCTACCAAATCTGCCACCTGAATATAGCCTGGGTCAAGGCTGGGTCCCTGGTGCATTGAGCATGCTTCTTTTCCAAACTAGGAGTTTTCTCAAATTGCCACCAGAGCACTCCTGGGACCAGGGCTGGACTAGGGCTGTATTTGGGCAGCAGATTCAGCAGCAAAATCACTGTGATAGTATCTGGATAGAACTGAATTCAGGAGAGGTAAGATGCATTATTTAGTGGAGTGATAAGCTCTGTAGTCTACAAACTGACACATTCAAATAATGAGAAAAGAGATTATGACTTAGGGTAAGGAAGAACTTTCTGATAGTAAAAACTGCTCATCAGTAGAATAGATTACATCAGAAGATGGTGGACTCTCTTTCACTGGAAGTTTTTAAGCAGAGCTTGGATGGCCTTCTGTCAGCAATGCTTAAGATGTAGATTCATTCACTGGCAATCTATTAGACTAGATTAGCCTTAGGGTTCCTTCCATCTCTATAGTTCTTTGATTCTAAGGTGAAGAAACAGGAGTACACAGGTTTCAGTGCCATTGCTGAAAGAATGACTTCCATGATCTGACTTTAAAAATTATATCCACCCTCAAAAATGGTTTCTACTATGCTCTTGTGATTTATTTATTGGTTTATTACATGTATATCCTGCCTTTCCTCTAATGAGTTGAAGGCAATGCATATGGGCCTCCTCCTCATCATCATCATACCTTCCTGTTTCTTTCAATGACCTCAAGGCAATCTACATGGCTTTCCTCCTTCTCCTTGTCCCCTCCCTCTAGATTCTTAACAGCCCTGTGAAGTAGGTGAGGCTGAGAGAGTGACCCAAGGACACTAGTGAGATTCGTAGTTTATCAGAGGCTAGAATCTGGATCTCCTAGTCCAGATCCAACACCTTACCAATACAATATGCTAGCTCCCTTTATCATGCAAAGTGTCCTTAATAGAGAAATCTCTGTATTCCTCAGCATGCTGCTGCCTACTGTATGGACGTGTCCCAGCTGTTTGACAAACCAACATATCTGACTGAGTTTCCAAGGTGAAATGATCCCACATTCTAGCTCTGCCACTGGTAGAGATTCTCCTGTTCTGGTTCAAAAATGCCATTTACATCCTCAGAGATCCCTGCACAAATAGATAGGATTCAAAAATGAAAGAAATTGTTTAAACATGCTGTTTCCTGTTACCTGTCTGTGAGCATCCTCACAACACCAAAATTAAAGGTTCATTTTACAGACTGGCCAAGAAAGTAGCAACTTAGAAAGTAGAAAGTAGATGAATGCCTCCTATATGTGGGAAGTGGGGAGACTGCCAAGTAGGTTGGCTCACACTTGTTAGCCCCTACACCACCACACCAATTGAACTCTGTATTCCCACAGGCAAAAGAATACCTGAGCCGCTTTCACACTACCCAGTTACAATGCTGTGATTCCATTTTAACAGCTATGATTTTTACCTATGAAACCATGAGGTTTATACTTGGGTGTGACACTAGAGCTTTCTGGATGAGAATTCAAAGTACCCTTTCTTAAACCATGGCAGTGAAAGTGGAAACATAGCATAGTAAATGTGTAAGAAAAGGCCTCTACAGACCTCAGTCCTAAATACACTTAACTGAAGGATAAATCTTTGTATTTCAATGAAAATTATATCCAGGCCTGTATGGCTAGAATCACAGTCTGAAAGTGCTGTAGCACTGTTGGTAATAAAGAATTGTCAAGGTCCATCTTTGAAGCGCACTTTCACTGCCAAGAGAAGGCACATTCTCGCTAAAAGTATTCCTGAGGACCTGTTTCTTATTTATATTTCCCTTTCCCCCCTGCTTGCCCCTCCCCCCACATTTAACCCCAAATTCAAAAAACAGTAAGAGCAGAAGCAAAGGGATTGTTGCACAAAGGGGATATAAGCAGGAAATGGGCTTGCAACTGTGTTTAACAAGACACAGGAGCTTGGTTCGGCCTCAGCAACCAACACTATACTTGAGTTTTTGGTTCGCAATAGTAAAATATATCTCTTCTTCTCATTACCAAAATCTGGAAAAGTTTCTTTTTTGCTCAGAATTCCATGCTAGCTGAGGGAGATTTTGGAAGCTGTAATCATCATCTTCTTCCTTTTCTTCTTTTTATTCTTATTTGTAGCCTTGGGATTCACAGTATTCACAACAGTTAAACCAGAGACAGATCAAAGTTCACATCATACAATATAATTAAACTTCAATAGAATTAAAAACAATTTTAAAACATAACCATTAGACAGTGTAGTAGCACATTATTAAAGGCCTTTTTCCCTTGAGCAATCAGTTCTTCTCAAAGACCTATTGAAACAAAAATGTCTTCCTCTGCCTGCAGCATAACATCCAATATTTCACAGATGAAAACCAGGATGCATGTGGCCAAGAAACCTGAGAGTGTTTTCCAGGTGGCAAAAGTTATTAATGACTGCAGCAGTTTGCTTTTGCTTAAGTCTACAGGGAAAGGCAAGATTCTGCTGCCTCCTCTCCTCTCCCACCTGCTGAATTAACTGAATGCAAAATACACTTGCACTTAAAACTCAATTTGCAGCAATGGAAGTAAGACAAAGACAAAGGTGGAAAGTGGGAACAGAAGAAAGAAAGTGGCATATTTTAAAAGCAGCAGAAAATGTTGGATGACAGAAGATGTCTCTGCCAATATGTACCACTGGAGGATATGCTATAAAAGGATAGCAAGGAGGCAGCCAGTCAAGACTCTTAAGGAAGGAAGTTCCAGATCCTGGGAGTAGAACCCAAGATAGCCCTGTCCTGTGTTTCAACCAGATGTACCTGTGAGAGGGAGATGGGCATTTATTGTAAGCATTTCACAGTGATCTGTCATCACCATACAGCTATGTGAAAAGCATGGTGTATGGACATTCTATGGGAGCCAGTATGATATAGTGGTTTCAGTGTTGGACTATGACTCTAGAGAACAGGGTTCAATTCTATGCTCAGCCATGAAACCCATTGGGTGGCCTTGGGCAAATCACATGCTCTCAGCCTCAGGGGAAGGTAATGGCAAACCTCCTCTGAAAAATCTTGCCAAAAATTCCCTATGATAGGTTCACCTTAAGGTCAGCATAAATCAGAAATTACTTGAAGGCACACAACATCAACAATGGAAATTTTGCCTATGACATTGTACCTGAGATGGTACATACACACATACACACACAAGTCATCACTTCAGCTGGTGATGAACCTACATGGGTCAGCCAGTGCTCAGCAAGTTTGCTTTTGCTAAATGAAATGCAGATGGAATGATGATTTCAGGCTCTATTCTCATGGCAGTCCTTGTTGCTGCTGTGTGCTTTCAAGTCATTTCTGACTTAGGATAATCCTAAAATGACTCTCTCACAGGGCTTTCTTAGCCAAACTTGAAAGAATGTGAGTTGCCCACCCAGTGGGTTTCCATAGCTTAGCAAGGATCTCAACCTTGGTCTTCTAGTGCTCTAGTCCAACACTCAAACCATTATACCACACTAGATCTTCTACACCACACTGGCAGTATTTATATCTTACCAAATAACAGCTTTCATTATGAAGGTTCTGAAAAGGGAGAGCAGAAGTAAATTCAAGAGAGCAGGGTCAGATCCAGATATTCCTGGGACAAAGGTGACACCTTCTCGTTCTCACTCTCCATACAGAAACAAATTGGCATACAGATCTTCCTTCAGTGACAGGCAGTGGGACAATGTCCTCAGTCTCCATTGAGGGAAGGATAACTTAAAACTATGCTGGAAGGGAAGGTCCAAGTAAAAGACTGGGAAAAGAAAGAACAGTACTTTAAAGTTTTCAAAGTGCATCTGAGTTTTGTACTAAAAAAAAATGGAGTTAGGGCACTAATCAGGGAGGTAAGAGTCAGATTGGCTTCTCAGTATTTTCTAAATTTCTTTTCTATGATTCTTTTCAGATGTCTCATGTAATGTTTTGTGGAAGTGGTTATTTTTAAGTGTAGTGGTGCTGCTGCTGGTCTGCTGCCGTGATGCTTTGTCACATGAATGCTACAAAATTGCTAGTACGCTAATAGGGCGTAATTGGCAGGCAGTCTGGAATGTCTCTTAATAGTCCAAAGGACAATAGAGAAATTGTTTGAATGTAAAAGTCCAAGTGAACTTTGTCTTTTCCAGCCTCTGAAGAATGCTTGAGCCATTTATGTCTATAAATCAGAATTATTTTTAACAGTGATTTTTTTTTTACGGGGGGGGGGGGGGGGAGATGGCTTCCATGTTTGAAAAGACAAATGGAAAAAAATGATCAGTCTGTGTGTAAGGGGTGATCTCCACATATTTAAGTGATGCTTTGAAAACAAGTGTGGAAATCACACTGAGATAAACAAGAGTTTGTTTCAGCATCTGGTGTCTTATGTTCCACCAATCAACCCAACTATTGAATCTTTGTAGGATTCTGCAATCACACACAATCATTTTCCAGCTTTAGTGATGTCCCATTT
The DNA here is from genome assembly GCA_026167975.1 of Phrynosoma blainvillii. Lineage (NCBI taxonomy): Eukaryota > Metazoa > Chordata > Lepidosauria > Squamata > Phrynosomatidae > Phrynosoma > Phrynosoma blainvillii. Next base: position 278,750,549 of record JANUYF010000001.1, read on the forward strand.
AAATTCTGTGGACAGCTCAGCTAAGCATGCATAAAGATACCCTAAAATTAACACGAATGCCCACTTGTATTTTATTGTTTTATTATACTACACCTTTCCTCCAAGAAGGTCCAAGCAGTGTATATTGTTCTCCTTCTTCACTATTTGGCCCTCACAACAAGCCTGTGAAGTAGATGAGATTTGTTTCATGGAGTGAGCTTCTTAGCAGAGTATAGATCAGAAATGGATCTCCTCAGTCCTTTTCCAGAACCAAACTCTTGATTTTGGTGAATAACTGAAACAATATGAATTTGAAACCTCTGTATGATATAATCTGTTTACTAATTTAGTTCAAAGTTCTTAAATGGATGCCTTATTACCAAAGATTAGAGCTGGGATCTGGACAACTTGTTGCTCTCCAGACCTTTTGGATTTATAACTCCCATAAACCCTCACCATGGGCTACACTCACAAGAGTTAATGGGATTTGGTGAGCCAAAATTACCCATCCTTGCCCTAGATCCACTTCCTTCTTGAATATGTTGGACACAATCCTTTACAGACTTTATCATGTTTAGATCCAGTATAATTTAACACATCTTAAACTCTTAAATACATCTCACTCTTTCCAGGATCTGACCAGCATCTACCTGTTCTGCCTCCATGATCCTGTAAAGTGCAGCACTTATGTTAAGAAGTATCCCACTTCATGTTATTCTCCCCACCCCAGTTTGCAAGCTTAGCTTAGAAATATTTAGAATTTCCTTCATTTCCTCTAATTATTTTTACTGGATGCTGGGTATGCAAAGTAACAAGAACAAAATCATGGTACTGTTTTCCTAAAATCTATATGTTATTATTTATAAACACTCTTATCTGTTGCTATAAAACAACCCTGAGACATATGCAGACAGATAAAACACCAAATGTTGAACATTCTCATACAAACCTCACAGTCTCTCCAATTGTATACTACTTCCATTTTCTTCAGCAAGCCATCCCTGAATCCTCATTTGACTCGTGTGATTTCTCTCATCTGGTCACATTAGATCTTGAGTGCTATCTATAACTTATTGCTAATATCTTTTCACCACAGAGGCTTTGGTATTCACAGCAGATGCCCTTGAAACCACACCTAAGGGATCCTCAAAGAAAGCAGAGGCTCACTTTCCTATATATTTACCAACTGGAGCATGTATTCAAATGAGCCTGGTTTGAAGGCATCCAGGCTTAGTTAATCAGCCCTGCAGTTTTCCCAACCTATCATCCCAATTGATATTTCTGAAAAGTCAACTGCACATGGTCTGAGTTTTCCTCTGCCCTGCACAGCAATAATTTACCTGCATTTTTAAAAAAAGAAAGGAGAAAGAAACCAATAATATCAAGAATGGAATTTGTTCCTTGCCTCTCTTCTTTTCTTTTCTTTTCTTTTCTTTTCTTTTTTTAATTTGGGGAGATGGAAAATTTATTGAATCACATTTAATGACATAATAAATTCTCCCCCTACAGACAACGTAGAGGCTTAATTCACTCCCGCACTCTAAGCCGTTGCCTTTAGCATTGGATGGGTCATTAGTCTGTAATCCAGCAGATAGCCTGTTTGGAATCTAAACTAAATCAGCAAGTACCATATCAGTAGTTTCTGAAATATGACTGACAGGTCAAGTGTCCTCAAAAAGACTGCCTGGGGGTAGTTGAGACTCATTGCTGGGCTATGACTAGAACAGAAGCAGTGATGAAATTGCCAGCATAGACTCACGAAAGACTTCATTCATTCTAACTCACTAAACAGCAGTTTCTTTAAGTGATTTGACTTCTGTCTTTGCTGTTTTTAACCAGTAGGTCATGCAATAAAATTGCCCTGCATGTGCCAATAGGCTTAACATACAGATCACTGGTTTGTGGGTTTTGACTGAATGGTGGTGGTGGTGGTGGTGGTGTGTGTGTGTATGTAGAGAAACACACAATATAATTCTTCACTTATTTCATTCTTGAAGGAAGCAACAAGTAATTTTACAATTTTCTTCTCACTTCAAGATAGTCTTTGAAAACAGTATAGTTTTGAGGGAATATTCGCAATATGGGATTTATTGTGTGCTAAGTTTGCATGTGGTGTTTTTTGTGCAGAAAAGAACATTTTCTGTCCAAGAAACAATGGCCAGAACAATGTTGGGGATTTAAATCATTGTAAGTGGACTTATACTTGCAATTGGGCAGCTGTGTAATGTCCTTATCTAGGAAGGGGCTGTTGTTACATTACTATGTATGGGAGCCAGCAAAATGACCAATGCACATTGAAACACCAGCTAAGGAATGCTGATGTACATTGGTAGAGCCTGATACACATCAGGACATTCTTGCCAGTGTCCTGTTATGCATCTTCACAGTTCACTAACAGCTTCTGCTACATACCTATGTATATGTAAAGTTACATAATGCAGACTGTGGCTGCATTTGCATTGCAGAAATAATGCAGTCTGACACCACTTTAGTTGCCATGGCCCAGTGCTATGGAATTCTGGGATTTGTAATTTGTTTTGGCAGCAGAGATCTCTGAAAAAGTAGGCTAAATGTTTCACAAAACTGCAAATCCTAGGATTTCAGAGCATGGAGCCATGGCAGTTAGAGCAGTATCTGAAGTGCAGAGAAGACCTAGAGGATTCCATCCAACTTTTTCTGTGGAGAAAATGCTGTTACCTGGACAGAAAAATGCTGTAGTTAGAGATGTATTCTGCACAACATTTGTGTGTTTTTGGTGCAAAAACATAGCACTTTCTGTTCCAGAAAAATGCTGTTTTCTTCATAGAAAATCCTGGTTATGGTGCCAAAAAAGGTGCTAATTTTGTACCAAATGATTTCTGAACTGCAAAGATTATTGTCAATCCAAGATAATCCTTACAAAGGTTTCTTGAAACTCAATAAACACATTTTTCTGCCATTTTGAATATTTTCAAATATTCTTCCAGTATTTAATGTATTCATATTCCATTATATTCCACCCATTTCTAGCAAGTCTTTTTCTACCAATAGGCTAGACAGACAAGTATTATAGCAATAGCAGCTTCATTTATATACCGCTTCATATTACGCCAAGGGTAGGCAACCTTTCCCCTTTAAGGGCCGAGGGACTTCAGCTCCCAGAAGCCTCAGCCATGTTGGCCAATAGCTCCTGGGATTCTGGGAGCTGAAGTCCCTCGGCCCTTAAAGGGGAAAGGTTGCCTACCCCTGTTACGCTATGCAGTCTCTAAGCAGTTTACAGCTGTAAGCTGGGTACTCATTATCATTACTAATGTCCCAACAAAGAGCTGCAGTTATTTGCTGGTACTTCAAAAACCCTACAGCTTTCAAAAATCTGACTTCCCCATTTTACAGTAAAAGACAAAGTGCAGATTTATATTGCTTTTATTTGTGAAGCATTTATCCTACCTTTGTTCCACAACTGAGAGAGGCCCATGGGTCTTCCTTTCAGAGACCTCACAGGGTATTTCCTCCCATAAAATCACTCTCTCAGTGTATCCTAACTCACAGAGTTGTTTTTGTGACACTGTCAAGGGCAGCTCCAGTTTCAAATCTAGGGCAAGGATCTCACCTACATTTTCCAATGACAGCACTAGAGGTAGGGAGAAGGCTGGTGTGAGATCACTGTGTGGCTTATATTCACTTATCACTTGTAGGTTTGTGCTCTTTTTCTGGGTTGATATCAATATCCTACTCAGTGGTGTCACTGGGGTGTGTGGGGGGTGCAGACTGCACCAGGTGACACCACTGCTCCTGAAACACTTACCTTTTGGAAGAAATAGGCTGACATTCATCTGATTCCCTTTAAAATGCTTTAAGAGATTATGGGAGTTGGGTGAAGCACAGTGAGAAGAGAACGAAGAGCACCCAAGAAAATTTAAAATTAAAATTTTGAATGTCAAAATTTTAAAAAATAATTTTATTTTTTTATTTTTATTTTTTAAAAAAATCTTTTTAATTTTCTTTTTTAAAAATCACATTTTAACCAAATATTCATTTTGTATATGTAAATACATTTAGGTTGTGTTTATGATATTGTAATTTGAAGGTATAATTTTTAATTTTGCTAGTTTATGTCACAACTATTAGCATTACATTCAGTGGTATATGGGAATTACGATTTATGAGTAACATTAGTGCAAAAAAAGCACTACTAATGATTCTGTATGTTGTCAAATGGGAGGATGTCAATGGGGGGCTGACACCATGAGTTACAGCACCAGGTGACACCAACCCTAGGGATGCCACTATTATAGTGCTTTTATTCCACTTTAACTGCAATGACCACCTCTTCTGGAATTCTGGATTTTGTAGTTTTGTAAGAGCTCTTTGGGTGACAAGTCTAATGGGGTCTCCCTAAACTGCAAATCCCAGGATTCCATGGGTGGCAGCCATAGCAGTTGAAGTGGAATAATAATGCTAAAACAGTGTAGAGAGATATTCAGCTGAGTGGGAAGCAGCAGACCTCTGCCTCCCCACCCACTGCCTGCCACAGTGTCTCTCAGTGCATTGTTTGTCTTTTGTCCATTACTTTTTTTTTCCATTCTCAAAGCATTTATTGACATATGAAGATTATACATTTGTTTTTTGTTTTTTGTTTTTGGGGGGTTTTTTAGGTATATTTTTTATTTCAAATTATAACAGATACACATACACTTACATATACATCTGTCATTATATATATTCCTTAAGTAAGTTCAAAGATCTTGTTAAGCCAATAGCTATCAATAGTCTTCCTACAAACAGTCTATTATCTTGTTCATACATTCTTTACTTTAACCATTAGTTTCCATATGCCTGAGCACCTCTTTTTTGTCATGCCAGTTCATATCTGGTCATTTTCTAAATATCAATCATGTCTCACCTTTATATTTGAGTCTTTTTCAAAAATTCAATTATTTGTTCTAGTTGTCTCTGTTCTTACAGTATTCCAGTAAGCACTGCCAATCCTCCTCCCAACCCTCATCATGTTTGTTGTTCAAACACAGCGGTAGTTTGTCAAGACTCATCATATCTATGCATTTATCAAGCCACTCATCTAATGTCGGTGAAGTTTCCATTTTCCACTTCCTTGCATATAATGTCCTGGCTGCTGTTATCGCATAAAGAATGAATTTCAAATGTTTTCTATTGTTAACTCCTTCTATTATATTTAAAAGGAAATATTCTGGGGCCAATTTGATAGGTATTTTCAAAAAAAATTGTAATGCATCCTGTATTCCTATCCAATAATTCTTAGCTTTCGTACATGTCGACCAACCGTGGTATAGGGATCCTTCATTTCTACCACATTTCCAACACTCCCCTTTCTCAAAACCTTTAATCTTTGCAGTTTTGTTAGGAGTCATATACCATCTATACAACATTTTATAAAAAAATTCTTTTAAGTCCATACATAATGTACATTTCAAGTCCTTCCCCCATGCTCTTTCCCATTTGTCTAATGAAATTTGGTATCCAAAATTCTGGGCCCATTTTATCATACAGTCTTTAATCGTCTCTGTTTCCAAATCCAACCTCAACATTATTTTATAGGTTTTTGCAATTATCCTTTTGTTTGGTCCATTAATATTTTATCTAAATCACTGGGTTCTTTACTGAATCCATCCATCCTAAAGTCTGACTTAAATCTCTCATTCAATTGCTGGAATGTAAACCAATGGCAATCTGCATCTCTTATTTTAATCTCTTCTTTATTCTTCAATCTTGGTGTGTTTCCCATCCATTTTAGAAGATCTTGATATTGCAGACATTCTGTGATTTTATTTGTAAGTCCAATCCTCCATGCCTCTTGTAGTGATAGCCAGCTGGGTATTCTTCTGTAAATTTTGTTTTTTATTTTCAACCATACTCTCAAAAGAGCTCTTCTAATGATATGGTCATTGAAATCTTTATTTTTATCAAGTCTATTGTACCATAGATATCCATGCCACCCATACACCTTATTTATACCTTCCAGATTTAACATCTTTTCATCTTCCAATTTGATCCATGTGCTGATCCATTCCAGGGAACACGAGTAATAGTATAACCTAAGATCGGGTATGCCCAGGCCTCCTCTTTCTTTTCCATCTTTTAAACATTTCCATTTAATTCTTGGTTTCTTCCCGGCCCAGATAAAGTGAGATATCTCTTTCTCCCATTTCGGGAATTGTTTATCACTGATTAAAATCAGTAAATTTTGGAATAAGAACATTAGTTTGGGAAGTAATGTCATTTTAATCAAAGAAATTCTACCCAGAAATGTTAGATTCAAATCTTTCCAACTGGCCATGTCTTTCCTAATGCCCTTCCATACCGTTTCATAGTTATTATCATATAAGTTGGCTATCTTTTTGGCCAGTACAATTCCCAAATATTTAATTTTATGACAAGTTTGGAAGTCTGATCTCTTTTGTAGTTCCCGTTCTTCCTCTTCTGACATGTTCCAGGTAAGTATCTTTGACTTAGATTTATTGATTTTTAAGCCTTCTAATTGTCCAAAGTCTTGGGTCAATTCGATCAGGTGCTCAATCTTTCCATTAGGGTCTTCTAAAACTAGGGCTAAATTATCTGCATATGCTCTTATCTTATAACTATATCCTTTAATTTGTGCCCCTTTAATTTGATCATTTTGTCTTATCTGATTGATTAGAATCCCCAACACTAGGATGAAAAGTAAAGGTGATAGTGGGCAACCTTGTCTTGTCCCTTTTGTTATTTCACATCATTCAGTTCTTTCCCCATTGATTATCAATTGTGCATATTGTGTCCTATAGATTGCCTGTATCCAACTTGTGAATTTTTCTCCAAAATCCATGTTTTCCAAAACTTGTATCATAAACTCCCAATTCACTGAATCAAATGCTTTCTCAGCATCTAGAAATATAAATGCCACTTTCTTCCTGGTTTTTTTTTTTTTTTTTCATAATATTCCATCAGATTGATTATTGCTCTAATATTTTGTTTCATATGTCTTCTGGGAAGGAATCCACATTGTTCTTCTTGTATTTTTTGTTGAAGAACCTTCTTTAATCGGTTTGCTAATATTGTAGTAAATATCTTATAATCTTGGTTGAGAAGAGAGATCGGTCTGTAGTTTCCTGGATGTAATAAATCTTTGTCTTCTTTTGGTATAAGGGTGATGTGTGCATTCCGCCAGGTCTCAGGGATACCTATATGTCTGATCTCATTAAACAGCTGGTGCATAGGTGCACTTAGTTCATCCAACAACACTATATAATAGATTGCCGTCAGCCCATCAGGTCCCGGAGATTTCCCTGGTTTCAGCCCTTTTACTGCCTCTATCACCTCCATCATAGAAATTTTCTCATTTAGTAAAGTTTTCTGCTCTTCATTTAATTCACCCAGAGTATGTCGTTGAATATAATTTAGCACTTTGTTTCTGAATCCGGGCTCTTTTTCCCCCTCCTTATACAGTTCTGAGTAGTATTTTTCAAAGATTGCCTTAATCTCCTTTAAATCTGTAACTGTCTTCCCTTCATCTTTCATCTCCGAAATTAGTCTCTTTTTTTTTTTTCATTCACCCTATTTTCAACACTAACAATTTGCCCGGCTTATTTCCAAATTCAAATTGCTTTTGTTTGACAAATTTTAATTTCTTTTCTATTTCTTCTACTGTCAACACCACAATCTGCACTTGTAGTCTTTTAATCTCTTCTAAAAGTTCTTTATTTCCCAGATTTAAGTTTAATTCTTTTTCCTTATTTTGAAGTTGATGATTTAGTTCTTCAATCTTCTTACTCTCAATTTTCCTCTTTTCCACCCCTTTTTGGATAAAAAAAAGCCCTGCATCACTGCTTTGCTGGCGTCCCATACCATTCTTAGATCTGTTTCTTTATTTTTATTTTCTTAAAAGAATAGTCTTAAAGTTTTGTCCATTACTTTTGACCTTCAGTTGTGTTCTTCAATGTGTCTGTACTTGAACGTTGAGCCCTGGGAATGTGCTTAGGGGCTGTGGTATGTTGCCACAGAGGAGCTGTGCCTACATGCAAATGATATTTCACTATTCTCTCCCCCTTTCTCTTTACTTTTTTGCTTCTGTCTGCATTCTGAGCATATGTATATGTGTGAGCTATACAAACAGTCTGTTACTGCACAAGCAGCAAACATATATATCACAGACATTAAAGTGAAGAAAGCAGTTTGAACTGGTAGGACTGAGCACTTGATTGAATATATCTACAAGGTGTATCTTTTTTTTTAAGCAAATTTAAACATGACAAGCAACAACAACAAAAAACCCCTCTGGAGATGCCTGTTTCTTGGGGTTTCTAGGAAACTCTGTGGCAACAGCCAATAGACCTCCTGCCCCATATCTGCCTCCACCATCACATTAGCTGAGAAGATCCCCATCACAATCTGTGACATCAGAAGGAGGACCCTGGCCACATAAGTGTAGCCCTGTTTCTGACCTTATGGGCTGTAGGGGAAGTCTTCTCAGCAGACGCAGTGGCAGAAGCAAGTACACGGCATGCAGCAGTAGTGGGTCCATGGCACAATGGCAGGTGGGCATGTAAACACCCTCCTGTCACCATGCCAGCCAAGGAGTTGCCCAGGGCAGCTTGGCCTGTGCAATACTGCCCATCTTCTTAGGGCCTACAACACACATTTTCCCCTCAGCCTTGTTGACTTTAAAAAGATGGAGAAATTTTAAAATCCAGCAAATATTTCAGGACTTTTAAGATATGTTTGCTTGCTTTATACAAGTCTGATGATGTATGAACTCAGATGTTCATTTTCCAAGCATACCGTTAGGTTTTGCCTTCTGAAGTGGAAGAGGAAATCTTTCCTATCAGAGCTAAATATCTTAGTTGGCATAAATGGGAGCTGTACATCCATAGGGATTGCTGAGCCTCTGTATCAATGAAGCTATGTACTCTCCAAGACACATATGTACACATGGGAGGGAGGGGGTAGCATTTAGAAAAACGAAACAATTTAAAATTATTATTTTTTTAAGTTTATTGAACTATCAAAGATATACTGTCCATTGGGGATCTTTCTTCTCTTACAATCTTTGTGTGTTTAGATACTTTCTTTGTGAGCCTCAAACTACTAAGATTATGATGAGATTTGCATCATAACTGGTGTATACAAAGAGAGACTTTTTTGAAAAAAAAATCTTTTGGTTGATCTAGCATATCAAAGCTTATCTTTTTTGTTTCTCTTCCCTGCTACTTCAGTGAAAGTACTGAAGTGAATTAAAAGGATTAACTTAAAAGTAGAAGGAAATTCAGTGTATATAAATACACACACACCCCATTTATTTCATTTAAACTGTTCTTTCTATGACCGCCTGCTTTTTATGAATTACATTTCCCTATCCTTTTTCTTTTAGTTCACTCTACAGCATTGATCCTGACAAGGTGGCAGCTGAACTGTTCACAATTACTGTATATACTCATGTATAAGTCCAGAAGTTTTAGTCAAAAAATTGATCCAAAAAACCCTGAGTCAAGCTATCCATGGGTTGATATAAGTACTGTACTTATATTTAAAAGGAACCATCCTGTGCTAAAAATCAAGAGTATAATCTGTCCTGGAAACACTCACCCCCCTCTACTATCTAGCCAGCCAGTCCTTAGGGTGAGCATGAACAGTTATGCCTGCTGGATTTTGTAAGTTCTTTGGCATCATTTTCCTTTGCTTCATCTTTTATATCCTTTGTTATATGTCTCAAGTTTTTACCCTTGACTTATCCATGGGTCATATCAAAATCCATTAATTTGACCCCAAAACCTGTCTTTGACTGATACATGAGGTCGACATAGTTTAGTATATACATTAATTCAAATAATGTAGCCACTCTGAAGTAACTCTAGTAGTCACTACTAAGTATCTTGAGTTTTCTAACTACAGAATTTGGGTACAACTATAGGATAACACCCAGCATTTGAAGATATTGCATCTTTCCAAGCTAGTTTTCCATTTTTTTCCCCATGTACCTGTATTTCCAAGGTGTAGCAACAAATCTCTTCTCAACCCAAAGGGGCTTCCCCTTATTGAGGAGTCTTGTCAAGATCAAAAAGGAAGGGGACAACCCTGCATGCCACATTGAGCTCTTCAAATGAAAGGATGGATTGATGTGATCACTCAATAAAGCAAAAGAGTACAAGAAAAAAAAGGTTGTGAATAAGCAAACATTGTTCTCTTTCTCTTCTGTCTGTTTCTCAGAGATTAGGAAAGTTACATTTGAACTATATTTCCAAAAACACCCTCCCCCCCCCCACACACACACACTATCAGAAGAGCCATTGAAACAAATACTTATCAAAAAAAAGTATCACATTTGATTAGGTTCATCAAGTTCATACTTTAACACTCAAAGGATACTTCTGTGGTGATTCTGTGGGATCAGTGCTGTATGTAGCAAGAGATCAAACAAGAAAAGGGTCGCAGTGACTTGCATCCTGAGTATAACAATTTCAGCGAAATGGAAATAGTTCTGCAGCAAAGAATTTAAGCCATAATGGGCCATCAGTTCCTCACAGAACTCAGGGTAGACTTATTTTTACCTTGTCACAGCTCTCCATCTATCAACATATAGGCAGGATTCTTCTCAACTGCTGCTTCCATTAGCTCTTCAGAGTTCCATGAAATGTGTTGTTAATATTTGATTAAGATGAAGCTCATCACCACCCTTAGCAATATTTGTTTGTCATATATTGGAGAAGGGGACCCTCTAAAAGTTGGATTCCAATGCCCATCAGCCCCAGACAACATTACCAACAGTCAAAGATGTTGGGTGTTACAGTACAGAACATCTGAAGGAGCTCCACAAATTCCCAGTCACTCTCATAGGGCATGTGGTCACAATCTTTTTGATAGCAACATGGAGCATGTCCTGATTTCACAGATCTTATTACAAAAAAAAAAAAAAATCCTGCACATCAGGCCCTAACCCAGAAAGTTGGTCCAATGTATAGAAGCTTCATAAATTCAGCATGATGGGAAAGAAGGATTTGCTTTGCTCTGCTCTGCTTTTGAAATCAAAAGGTATTAACTCTTCCTTGATTTTCCCCTCTCCCTATTTTTTTCTGTCATTCCAAGATAATTTATAGTTGAAGAATTTTAGTTTATGTGAGTTATTCCAGAGAAGAATGCCCAAATCTTATCAAATCCCAGTGATAAAGTTTTTTATTGCTCATTTCTAACACTGTCCGAAATAATCCCGGATTTCATTTAATCTCTCTTCTAGTGCTAAAAATAACCAGCAGTAAAATCTTAGTTGGTGCATATTGAAAAACAAATGGTTAGTCTTGTTGATTAAAAAAAAAGTTCCCATCTCAGATTTGGAGCTGGATTTCCTCCCCTTTAAATATTAGGTCTCATATATACACTGCTCTGAACATGCAACATTTGAACCTATATCACAGAAAGTTCTGTTTAACCTTTGATTAGTTAGGGGGGTTGCAGACTGCCAGAAATAGTGCAAATTGAGTCCACTTTTAGGGTTAGGGTTAGGGTTAGGGAATCATGGGAACTATATTTTATTGTGGCATCAGAGCTCTCTGACAGAGAAGGCTCAATGTCTAAGAAGAAGGAAAAAAAACAATTCCCATGATTCCCTAGCACTAACCGTAACCCTAAAAGTGGACACAATTTGCACTATTTCTGGCAGTCTGCAACCCCCTCCCCCCTTAGTTCTGATGCTGCTGGGCTTATAAAGTGGTGAATCATAGGAGATACTACCAGACTGATTCTCTTAGAAGCCTCTTTAGACAGTTACCTGCCTTGGAAGTCTTGAAATAGCTATAATCACCTAGTGATGCAGGAAAGAGGCTAGCTACCTTGCTATGTTACCTAGAATCATAGAATCATAGAATCATAGAGTTGGAAGAGACCACAAGGGCCATCCAGTCCAACCCCCTGCTATGCAGGGACTCCCAATCAAAGCATCCCTGACAGATGGCCATCCAGCCTCTGCTTAAAGACCTCCAAGGAAGGAGACTCCACTACTCTCCGAGGGAGTGTGTTCCACTGTCGAACCGCCCTCACTGTCAGGAAGTTCCTCCTAATGTTGAGGTGGAATCTCTTTTCTTGCAGCTTGCATCCATTGTTTCGGGTCCTAGCCTCTGGAGCAGCAGAAAACAAGCTTGTTCCCTCCTCGATATGACATCCCTTCAAATATTTAAACACGGCTATCATATCACCTCTCAGCCTTCTCTTCTCCAGGCTAAACATCCCCAGCTCCCTAAGTCGTTCCTCATAGGGCTTGGTTTCCAGACCCTTCACCATTTTAGTTGCCCTCCTTTGGACACGCTCCAGTTTCTCCACATCTTTTTTGAATTGTGGTGCCCAGAACTGGACACAGTATTCCAGGTGAGGCCTGACCAAAGCAGAATAGAGTGGCACTATTACTTCTCTTGATCTAGACGCTATACTTCTACTGATGCAGCCTAAAATTGCATTGGCCTTTTTAGCTGCTGCATCACACTGTTGACTCATGTTCAACTTATGGTCCACCTGGATTCCTAGATCCCTTTCACACGTAGTCTCATTCAGCCAGGTGTCCCCCATCGTATATCTGTACTTTTTGTTTTTCCGCCCTAAGTGCAGTACCTTACATTTCTCCGTGTTGAATTTCATTTTGTTAGCTTTGGCCCAACTTTCTAGTCTGTTCAAGTCATTTTGAATTTTGATCCTGTCCTCTGGGGTATTAGCTACTCCTCCTAATTTGGTGTCATCTGCAAATTTGATAACTATGCCCCCAATACCGTCATCCAAGTCATTAATAAAGATATTGAATAGCACTGTGGCACCCCACTGGTCACTTCTTTCCAGGTTGAAAAGGAGCCATTGTTGAGCACCCTTTGGGTTCGACCAGTCAACCAATTACAAATCCATGTAACAGTTACTTTGTCTAGACCACATTTTACCAATTTGCTTGCAAGAATGTCATGGGGAACCTTGTCAAAGGCCTTACTGAAATCAAGATATACTATATCCACAGCATTCCCTTCATCTACCAAGCTGGTGATTTTATCAAAAAAAGAGATCAGATTTGTCTGGCATGACCTGTTTCTCTGAAACCCATGTTGACTTTTTGTGATTATGGAATTACTTTCCAGATGTTCACAGACTCTCTGTTTAATGATCTGCTCCAGAATCTTTCCGGGTATTGATGTCAGACTAACTGGACGATAATTGTTGGGATCCTCTTTTTTCCCCTTTTTGAAGATGGGGACAACATTTGCCCTCCTCCAGTCCGCTGGGACCTCTCCTGTTTTCCAGGAATTCTCAAAGATTATTGACGATGGTTCCGATATTACATTTGCCAGTTCTTTTAATATCCTTGGATGTAATTCATCTGGTCCTGGAGACTTATATTCATTTAGAGTAACCAGATGTTTCTGTACTATCTCTTTACTTATTCTGTGCTGAAATTCTCCTATTCTGTCCTCTGCTCCATTATACTTAGGTTGAGCACCCTTTGCCTTTTCTGAGAAGACTGAAGCAAAGAAGGTGTTGAGTAGTTCTGCCTTTTCTCTGTCTCCTGTTAACTTTTTGCCATCCTCTCCACACAGTGGCCCTACCATTTCCTTCTTTTTCCTTTTGCTGCTGACATACCCCCAAAAGCCCTTTTTATTGTTCTTAACCTCTCTAGCAAGCCTGATTTCATTCTGCGCTTTAGCTTTTCTGACTTTAACCCTACACATGCTAGCTATTTGTTTGAATTCCTCTTTGGTGATTTCCCCATTTTTCCATTTCTTATACATGTTCCATTTAAAACATAATTCAGTTGCAAGTTCCTTAGTCATCCATCCTGGTTTCTTGAGACACCTCCCATTTTTCCTCCTCGTTGGCACGGTTTGAAATTGTGCCTTCAGTATCTCCCTTTTGAGAAACTCCCATCCTTCTTGAACTCCCATCTCTTTTAGTATTCCTGTCCAGGGGATCACCCCCAGTATTTCTCTAAGTTTAGTAAAATCAGCTTTCCTAAAGTCTAGAATGTGTGTCTGACTATGCCTGGCTTCTCCTTTCCACTGTATAATAAACTCCAGGAGGACATGATCACTCCCGCCTAAGGATCCAACCACTTGCACCCCATTAACTAGGTCTTCCCTGTTAGTTAGGATCAGATCCAAAATAGCTGACTCCCTCGTTGCCTCTTCCACCTTTTGAACAATGAAATTGTCTTCAAGGCAAGTGAGGAATTTGCTAGACCTTGAGGATTTTGCCGAGTTTGACTTCCAGCAAATATCCGGATAGTTGAAGTCACCCATCACTACTATATTTCTCCTTTCTGAGTGTGTGGTCATCTGTTCTAGAAAGGCTTCATCCAATTCTTCTGCTTGAGTTGGGGGTCTGTAGTAGACTCCCACAATAACATCCCTGTTGTTTCCCTCCCCTTTAATTTTTATCCAGATGCTCTCCACTTGGCTTCCAGGATTGATGTCCTGGATTTCTTCACTGGTGTAAATATCTCTGACATATAATGCCATTCCTCCTCCTTTCCTGTTTGTCCTGTTTCTCTTGAAAAGCTTATACCCCTTTATTTCTACATTCCAGTCATGAGACTTATCCCACCAGGTTTCAGTGATGCCTATTATATCATATTTGCTTTCTTGTGCTAGGAGTTCAAGTTCATCTTGCTTATTTCCCATGCTCTGTGCATTAGTGTAGAGACATCTAAGACCATATGTCCCCTTTACTTGCTGTCTGTGCACGTTTTTTTGCCTCCCACTGTTGGGTCCCTGTACTGTTTGCCTTGTTTCCTCTATGACAGTTTGACTATTTTCTCCAGTCCTTTTGTCTTCCAGGACGTTGTCTCCCTTCCCCACACAGTTCAGTTTAAAGCCCTCCTGATCAAATTCTTCAGACCGTTGGCAAAAACATTTCTTCCAACTGGTGTTAGATGCAGCCCATCCCTTGCCAGGAGTCCGTCCTCATGGAACCGCAGCCCATGATCCAAGAATCCAAATCGTTCTCGACGACACCATCTGCGGAGCCAATTGTTGACATCTGCTATCTTCCTCTCTCTTCCTGGACCATGCCCTTGAACTGGCAGAAGAGATGAGATGACAATCTGTGCCTCCATTTCTTTCAGCTTCTTACCTAGAGCCTCGTAATCCCTTTTGTTATTCTGAAGGCTGTGTCTTGCTGTGTCATTCGTTCCCACATGAACCAAAAGAAAGGGGTATTGGTCAGTAGGCCTGACCAGTCTTGTCAGCCTCTCTGTCACATCTCGGATCTTTGCCCCAGGGAGACAACACACTTCCCGAGACATCTTGTCAGGCCCACAAATCACAGATTCTGTCCCCCTCAGCAAGGAGTCCCCCACCACGACCACACGCCTCCTCCGAGGCTTAGCAGCGACTGTTCCCTGTGGTGGAACTCCCAGGGTCCCCTGCTCTGTCCCTGAAATCTGTCCTTGCTGGTCTTCTTCGTCCTCCTTGCTAACAGTAAGAGCTTGAAATCGATTCTGTAGCCGCAAACTCCCAGAATGATCCTTGGTCTCCTTACTTCTGTGTGTGACCTTCCTCCAGCTTTCTACCTCCTGTGTGTGTGATGTGACCTCTTCCCCAGCAACTTCCTCTGTGTGTACCCCATCCAAGACCGTTTGCTCTGTTCTGTCAAGGAAAGCCTCTTGCTCCCTAATATGTTGAAGTGTAGCTACCCGCGCCTCCAGCTGCTGTACTTTGTCCTCCAAGAGGGCTACCAACTTGCACTTGGAGCATGTGTAGTTCCCCACATCTGAAGGTAAGAATACAAACATACCACAGGTATTGCAGGTGACGGCTGCTGTTCCTTCAGTGTCCATACTAAGTCTTAATTAGTAGCTGAAAGAGGACTACGGTTTTCCTCCTCAAAGAAAATCCCTTGCTAACACCAGTGTTAAGTCTGCTGATGAATGGAACTTTTCTACAATTAGTACTGGTTAGTACTGGCAGCAGTTGTATAGAGCTAACTGCCTAGCCCACCCCCTATTGACTTGCAAATGCCACTCAACAAAGCCCCACCCGCTGAGTCACAGTCACACTCTCCCCAAGAGTTTTTTTTTTAAAAAAGAATTTAAAAACTTACCCTCTCAAGATGGCTGCCTGGAAACTGCTTTCTTCCCCTTTCCTAGCAGGAACTGGCCTGGAAAGCTTTCTTTTCTTTCTCCTTTCCTGGCAGAAAATACCTAGAAAGCCTCTTTCTCCTCTCTTTTAGAACTGGCCTGGAGAGCCTCCTCCTCCTCCTTCCCCTGTCCTGGCCGAAACTGACCTGAAACTGACCTCTGGCAGCAGTTGTATAGAGCTAACTGCCTAGCCCACCCCCTATTGACTTGCAAATGCCACTCAACAAAGCCCCACCCGCTGAGTCACAGTCACACTCTCCCCAAGAGTTTTTTTTTAAAAAAGAATTTAAAAACTTACCCTCTCAAGATGGCTGCCTGGAAACTGCTTTCTTCCCCTTTCCTAGCAGGAACTGGCCTGGAAAGCTTTCTTTTCTTTCTCCTTTCCTGGCAGAAAATACCTAGAAAGCCTCTTTCTCCTCTCTTTTAGAAACTGGCCTGGAGAGCCTCCTCCTCCTCCTTCCCCTGTCCTGGCCGAAACTGACCTGTTATTTTCAATTATTATTTGGTTTCTTATTCTTCATTAATTTTTAGGAAGGAGCTGTCACTCACTGAGAAAGTATATGTTTTGGCAAGTCTGTATTTTGCTTTGCTTTTCGCATAAAGGAGCTCACAGGTAATGTTGGGGAACTCTTTTTTCTTAAATTCTGGAGCAAAGACAATTCTGGATCAGAGGGACCAATGATCTGACCCAATATAAAACCATTTCCTATCAAGACTAGCCTACCATTTGACAGGGTGAGATAGCTAGTGCTGGGAGAGAGCAGTAATGGGCCACCATCCCTCCTGAGCAATTTGACTGCTCCCTGCATGGACTATTTTGTATTCCCTAATCTGGCCTGCAGGCTTCAGTTACAGTAGAAGACATTTGGGTGCATCTGCAATGTAGAAAAAAACACAATTTGATACTATCTTAAGTGCTGTAGCTCCATACCATGGCATCCTAGGGATTGTAGTCCTACAAGGTTTTTAGCCTTCTGTGCCAGAACATTCTGGTGCTTCACAAAATTACAAATCCCAGAATTCTGCAGATTAGCACTATGGCAGTTAAAGTGGTGTCAAACTGTATTATTTATCCCGTGTAGATTCACCAACATAGAATAAGTACATGGACTGGAAGGTGAATGTCATCTTTCCTTTGCCTCGTGCAGCAAAATGGACTATCCTGGGCTATCCTGCTCCCTGTGTTCTTACCCACAATGTTAGGCCATGGTCAAATATCAACCTTTACATATTTACATGAGTCACATCGTTTACATGGGTTCAACACCATAAGAATAACACAACAAGCATCTATACTGGGGGAAAGTCTACAAATTAGATATGCTGCTGCTATGCAAAACTCCTCACTTTGAAAATTTTGATCTAACACTAAACATCTGAGAGAGAGATTGAGCAGTAAAATCTGGGTTGATGGCACACATACTGCAAATAATAATAATAATAATAATAACCCAGTGATAAAAATGGCAATCCCTCCTCTCAGTACCAAACAAGAAACAGGGAAGGAAACAGCCTATTCTACAAAATGCTTACTCAGTAAATTAGATATATATATTTTTTTCCCCTCAGGAGATCTTGTGATGCTCTAACCTCTTGTTTCTAGCATGCAATCCACACCCTTCAATGTTCCTTCCCCTTTTTTCTCCCTGCCCCCCTTTTTTGGGCTTGTTGCTTATAGTCTTGCATTTTATATCATGATATAAACAGCAGCAGCAGAAAAAAAACCTTCCTATCAACCAACTACAACCCCCCCCCCCCCCAGTTAATGAGCATTTTCACTCAGCCATATTTTCTCTCAGAGAGGCTGGTCTCCTTGGAGAGGAAGAATTCTGCAGTCTGTTACACCTTTCCTTACCTCTTTTTCTCTTTCTATCATTAGTAGTTTGATCATATTTTCAAACAGTTTCTGAGACGTAAGTGCTCTGTACTTGTCCTCAAAGATCATTTCATAATCTCCTATTGTGCACTATCATTTGGTGTATGTGCATGTGTGTGTGCCTCTGATAATCACATCTCATGTTACCATATAGAAACTGATATATCTTGAAAAACACTGAGAGCAATGTCTCCAAAAGTAACTCAAGAGTGTGGGCCTTCCCTTTTCCATTAAGGGGTATCCTTGGAATGGCCGCTTCTTGCTTCAATCATTTTGTAATGCAAATATAAAGCATAACTATTGGAAGCATGTATGTTTGCAGAACAAACACCTTTCTGCTGCCTTTCCACTCACACTGTTCATATAAACAGTGGTATCTAAAAACTGTTTTAACTCTTATGAATAAACAGACACTGGAGCCTATATTGTCTGGTTCTCTCTAGTTGAAGGGTGGGCCAATGTGTTGTGAAGTGGGCATTTTCCCCATGTTCTCCCCCTTCCACAAGGCACACTATTTTGCTTCTGAGTTGCAGATGTGATTTAATGTCACTTCCCGCCACCATCTTAGCAGGTTTGAAGTGTTTTTGCATGATGTATTGAGTTGGAGGTTCTGTACATGGAGGTAAACCAATAAACTCACAGCTGGTTTTGAGTGCCTTGAACTAGTTTGGGGGCAAAAATTGTCCAAAAATTGGTATAGACAATTAAAACTTGGGGGAGGATCTGGGGACTTTGGGAGGGGGCTCCAAGGAGGGCTGAACCTTATATGGCCCATGGGCCACGTTTTTTTCTACTTCTGCTCTTTCTTCAGGGGCCAGAAGGAATGTCACATCTCCCTTGTCAAATCAGAATATTTTGACCCTGGATTAGGAGATCTGACTTTGAATTCCCTTCCTAGCCCCCGTGAAAAGTACAGTCAGCCCTCCATATTTGTGGCTTTGACTTTTGCAGATTTGATTATTCATGGATTTCAGTAATATGTTCTCTCTTGGAATCCCTAAGTCCTGTAGCACAACTCTGCCAGAGATTGATCATAGAGTCACAATGGACCACCTACAGATTCCTGGAGAAAATACTTCTCTAGGCATTTGTAGGTCTATTAGTGTTATTAACTGGTTATCTTTCAGTGAACATTGACCAAGAGTTGCACTGGAGGACCTAGAGCAGTGATGGCAAACTTTTTTGAGACCGAGTGCCCAAACTCAGTGGCATTCCTGCACTGGGTGTCACCAGGTGCTGAAATTGGGACTTTTTGGGGGGACAGGACTTCCAGGGGCAGGACTTCCACCTTCTGAAGGGGAGGCGGGACTTCTGGGAGAAACTCCAAGGCACATTCTTTCAGCCTCAGGCTAGCAATAGCAAACCCCTGTCTAACAAAACTTGCCAAGAAAACTCCATGACAGTTTCACCATAGGGTCACCATAAGTCAGAAATGACTTGAAGGCACCACACACACAAGTCACACTCTCTCAGAGGATGGTAATGGAAATTCCCCTCTGACAAAGCTTGCCCCATGCTAGTTTTACCTTAGGGTTACCAGGAATCGGTGCTCGGAAAGGAGAGAGGGTGCTCTGGGCTCATAAGTTGGCAATGACTTGGAGGTACACAACAACAACAACAACAACAAATATAATAAAGCAAAGAAGGCACAACACAAAAACAAGAACAAAGAGAGCCAATGGTTTGAGCATCTGACTCTGGAGACCAGGGCTCAAATCTCAGCTCAGCCATGAAACCCACTGGCAGAACTTGGGCAAGTCACACTCTCAGAAGAAGGTGATGGCAAGCCTCCTCTGAAGAAATCTTGCCATGAAAACCCTATGGATGGACTCATTACACCTCACAAAACTGCAGTTCCCAGCATCCCATAGCAAGGTGTGGGCCTTCTAACCAGAAGAGATGGGACTTCCACCCAGAAGGCATGCACACAGCCCCTCCTTGTCATGGCTCAGTTTTCTGTGGGAGGCCAAGCACATGCCAGGCCAAGCACACACACCCCACCCCTACTTGCTGTGGCCATCGCATACCCTCAGAGATGGCTTTGCATGCCAGAGAGTGCATGTGTTCAACAGATTTACCAACATGCATATAGCCACTGGTGAGGATGATGATCATTACAGTCCAACAAATGAGGGCCAAATGTTGTACATCCTGTGCATATTTTAAGCTTCCAGGAAAAAAGGGGAGGGGATCTGGGACTAGAAAATAATAGTTTGGGAAAGATGCCTTTTTAGAGTACAGTTTCTAGTATCCTCCAGCCAGTGTGACCATGATGGCTGATGGATTTTGGACTTTTGCTCTTGAAATGTAACTTTTCCAAACTCTGTGGAGTACTACAGCTGGCCCTCTGTATCCATGAATTTTTTATCCACAGAGTCAACTATCTAGGGCTTGAAAATATCCAGAAAATATATAAATTCCAAAAAGCAAACCTTGATTTTGCCATTGTCATCATTTTACTATACACTGTATTTAATGGGACGTCAGCATCCACAGATTTTGTTATCCATGAGTGGTCCGAGAAACAAACCCCAGCAGATACTAAGGACCCACTGTATATATCAAGGTCAGTAAATTATGTTTATTGTATATTAGTCCCTGTTTATTAGTAGCTGTGTATGTATTATTAATATTCCATGCCTCTTGGTAGTGGACACATGGTTTGGGGAATATATCCCCACTGACCATTAACTTTGTGTGTCCCTCTTCCAGATAAGATTAACAGTACAGATAGTTTCTAAGTTAAATTTTGAAGCCACATGGATCATTGTACCTGGTTCCAGCTTGGCAAGGTAGGTGAAAAGAGAGCATCAGGCACTGGCTGCATGGAGCCGAAAGAGTGCCTTTAAAAAAAAAAAAAAAGGGCAGAAGTGTCTTTCATTCTCTTCTTCAATAAACTAAAATACCAATCAAACAAACATGCTTAAACCCTCAGAGATTGCCTGGTGAACATATCCAGCTCTTGCCCTGATTCTCCTGAATTCCACTGGGAAGTTTCCAGCTTCTCAACGAAGGACCACAACATACAATTCATAAATCATTTTCTTCACTGTCATTTTTTAAAGTTTTATATCACTTTTTCTCACTCTTTTTTTGAGAGGGAGAGCGAGCTTCTGCATCACACCAAAGAGATAACAGTACTGGAATAATTCCTCAGTGTGGATATAGATAAGCACACACATATATGTTTTCCTTCTGCAATTTTGTGTGCACTGAATTGTATGCAGATTGTGGCTACAGGTATAGAATTTGATTTAACCTAGTCTCTCTCTCTTTAAAAAAAAAAAAAACTTGGCAAGCATTTTTATGTCTATGAACATTGATTTCAAAAAAGTGTTTACAAGTTACACAAAAGACTTTTTTGTTTAGCCAGCAAATCTTCTGTGCTTTTCCCATAAAGTCATTTGTCTGTACCTTATATCTTCCAGTCATGTTCCTATTAAAAGTTACTTAAACCTGCCCCCCCCCTTGAGGGGTGTGTGTGTGATCACAAACCAAGATAAACCCAAACAATGTTTAAACACTGAAATGCTGCATTTGAAATCAAAGCACATTTTTTTGGAGTCACAGAGTTTGGTTTATAGGGGAAAATTTGCATTTTTTGGGGAGAAACAAAAATATTACTTTTAAAAAAATGTCTGAGTATGTTAGGTTATGTTAATAAGAATCTAAATTGTAACATGGTGGAATTTTTTTCATTTCTGTTAATGTTCTGACATCCGGTGGTTTACAGATTGCTTTGGTAGAGTGTAATGGAAAGGGAAGAAGATTAACAGTGCTATCTATGGTCCTTGGGACAGTGTACAGGGTCTATAGGATAGATCTGACTCTGAGGTCAGTCAAAGACTTCAGGCTCACTTCCATCCCCCTCCTCTCCCCATTGAAAGATCTACTCCCTGATCACCAGTCTGTCAGAGATTAATTGAAGATGATGGGGATGAGCGAGGAAGTAGTGTGGATTGCTCAGAGAGAGGCTTTGGATCTGCAAGACTTGGATGACACTTCCAGTTGGGTTGAGGATTTAAGCAAGCTCTAAATTAATTCCCTGATATTATTCCCAATGGAGGATGGAAGCTGCTGTTAAGAAAACCAACAACAATGGGGAAAGCATGGCAAGATCTTTGTCTCCCTTATTTCCACCCTGCTGTCAGAGGCCAGCAGAGCTTTGCCTGCTGTAGTGGCTTGAAGTCAGAACTACTTGCAATAAACAATAGGCCTGCTGTGCCTTGGAACATGTAAGTAAACCTCCACTTTTTACACAGTTTTGAGTGGAGTACACAACTCTATTCCCCAAGGCTTTGTGGGTACTGGGATCTTGCTAACACCACCACCACTCAATTCTTTACCCCTACTGATTTCATACGTGCGTTTCTGTTCTTACTGCTGCTAGCTGTGAGGAAAGAGTGGAGATATCTGGTGAAGGGGATGGAAAGGCTTCTCCCCACCTTTACCTAACTAACTTCATACAGATTTGATCTGTGAGAGGAAAGCAAGGTAGTGTGAAGGCTGTGCTGTATATGGGTATGTGGAGATCCCCAAGCTATCACCACATGGGATAAAAAGTGGTGCAGCCCTTTTTTAAAGAGTGATACCTGACTTGATAGAGTTTTGCTGTTTATGGGCTTCAGCTTTCCACCTTCAGTTTTGTCTCTGACCCTCCATATATCAAAGACCTTCTGAGTTCTTTGAAAATGCAGCATCAGTTTAGGCCAGTGATGGCGAAGCTTTTAGGGGTGAATCTTCTAGGCCTTCCAGCACTGGGTGTTACCTGCTGCCAGGGGTGGGGCCTCTGGAGCAGGACTTCTTCCCTCCACCTTCCCAGGCATTCAGCTGTCTCTCCAGGGACAGCTGAAGGCCAGGGGGGGCAAGGGGGAAGAAAAGGAACAGGTCCACGCCTGTTCCTCCTCCTCCTCACCCTCTGTGTGCCAGGGAAAATGGCTTTGTGTGCCATCTCTGGCACGTGTGCCATAGGTTTGCCATCATGGATCTAGAGATTCCTAGAGAGGTGTTCTCTTGGGTTAAAAAAGTAATGGTTTTTTTATCTGTGGTTCTCCCACTTTCATGGACTCTTAACCCCAGTGAATGTGGAGGGCCCAATGTACATTCACTTCCCTAACATCAGAGCTCCAAGGTCAGGGAAGATGTAAATCAGCTGTACTGAAGATGTGGCATTGGCCAAAATCTTGAATCTGTCAATGATATTCCTTTGTGGGAAAGAAACTACTTCACCTGGCTTTGGAAGATAGGGTTTCTAAGGTTCCTCAAGGCTCCTCAGTGTATGAACATTTTTATGATGTAGTACAAAGCCAGGATTCTATATGGGATTTATGTATGTCAAGCATCATAGTTTTGGTGATATGCAGTTAATCCTGGCCTGTCCCATCTATCAGCACTTACCAGGAAGCAGCCACAGAGGTCATCAGGGGTCTGTTTCCTTATCACCTGGGAAGCAGCTGGCTACCATTTCCACCATCTCCCATGAGCACTTTCCATTGCAACAGGTAGAAAAAAGACCCCTATTACAATTCCCTTCACATCAAAGATTGCTTGTCTGTGAGGGATGAGAACAGCACCCAGCTGCTTCCCAGGTGACAAGGGAACAGACCCCTATCCCTTGCAGCAGTTGTTTTTCATCCAATAAGTAAGGTCTATGCAGGGATCATGACTATGAAATAGTCATGAGTGTATAACTCTAGGCCCAAGACTGTATCATGAGAAGCCACTAATTGATGTTTCTGAACTTGGTACAGGGGTAGACCAATATACAGCAAATTGCAGAAGTCCAGCCTTCAAGTTACCAGCATATGCACTACCATTTTTAGGGTCTGTGCCTCTTCTCTGGCAAGTGGGCACATGAGTCAGAGCCTTCCCAGTTGCCATGTCATAATTATGGTATTTCTCCTCAGAGGAGTTTCCCTCACTCAGTAATTGTTCCTCTATAAAAAAAAAAAAAAAAATAGAGAAAATTTGTCTCCCCAAGAAAGATTTTGTTTGCTGTGCAAAGCTTGTGGTAACATGACTTTTTCTATTTCTGTTTCTGCCTCTTTTCTGGTTTTTGTGTGATTTTATTGTCATATGTTGGTTTGTTCTCTGCAGTTTTTATTTGTAGGCCACACCATGGATGTTTGTAGCTGGGGGAATGAATTGTAGAAAGGAAATTAAATGTAAATAAGTGAATAAACTAGACATGTAGTGTGTGTCTCAGAACATCTGCTTCACCTCTGATAGGTATGTAGGTGGGGGGGAAACATATGATTCCAATGAGGAACAACTGAAAAATGGGCAAAATATATGATGAACTGACCATCAGTACTGTGTTGTGTCACCCTAAACTAGTACACTTTTCTCCTTTGGCTATTCAAAGTACAACTCTCTTGCAATTCTACTTTACTAGTCTAAGGCCTGCCTTACTGTTAGGTAAAATGAGACGGCCACCTTAGTTAGACATCAGATTCTGGATATTATGAAAGGACAGCAAACAGTCAGTTATTTACTTTGTTAATGTTTCATTTTTACTGCCAAGGAGAAGGAAGAGTGTTTCTGGGATTTTTGCCTCGTATGCCAAAATATCTTGGCTGGCTTTAGGTTCTGTGAACCTTCTTGACTTGTGGGCAGGTGTGAGGAGGTGTCACCATGTGCTGTCCAGCTTAGTCAGAAAGAGATGTCTTGTCTCCACCCTTGTGGATTTACTTCCATGATCCAGAAATGGACAACACATGGACTGAGATTGCATGTGTTTAGTTGTCCACAGCTAGAAACTGAATGCAGGAGTAAATGAATCTTAGGGCTCTTCATGTGTCCTTATACAGAGTAAAAGGCTGTGTAAATGCATACAGCACTACACATGGCATTGATTCATTGAACTGGATAAGCACATCCATAGTTTATTCAAAGTAGATGACCTTGGGCTCTTTCTGGTTTCTTCATGGACTCATAACAACTTATCAAAACTTGGTTGATTGGATTTTTCTTCAGAAGTTTTGGTACAGCTTGAGACTTCTACATTATTTAATAATGGGTGATTTTGTGATACTTGAATTTGTAGCCCCATAACTTTGTATACAGATGTGTGTGGGGTTTTTTGTTATAATATATTATCATTTTTGAGATCAATTTTTCTCAAGTGCAATCCAATAAATGTGTGAGGTATCTTTAGTGTAGTTTTAAGCTCATCACCTCTGCTGTTCTTACTATTTGTGTAAATTCAAACTACTGCTTGTTGCCACTAAAAAACTCTCTTAAAACTGATTTTAAATGTGGCAGCTCATATGGAAAGCTTGCTGGAAAGTTGTTATTGCTGGTTCTTTTTTTTCTTTCTTTTTTCTTCTGATTTTTTTGTTTGTTTGTTTGTTTGTTTGTATTTGGGGGTGCAGAGAGTGGCCACTGCCTTTGTCACCTAATTACCATGTAGCCTGAGCAAGATGTATATAAAAAAAGTCCATGCCAACTTGAAATTGCCAAGAATGCTCAGAACAGAAAAAATGTGAAATATCTCAGTACATTAAGCAGTATTGTTATTCCCATATTGCAATGTGAGGTGTAGAAGAGACCGAGGTTGCTTCAAGATGGAGGGCTCCAAGCACCACCAGTCAAAAGGCATCCTTCTGCTGCTCCATTTTTTTCTCCTTTATAAGACAAGCAAAGCAGCAGGAAAAGATGGCAGGGTTGCAAATGGAAGATCACTATCTGGGCCCCACGTAAGATGCTATGTTTGAGGCACAGCAGTCGTTTAATAACAGCCTCTTGTGGAGCTCAATATTAAAAGAACATGTACAATGACCAAAAAATCCTAAAATGCAGAACACTATAATATTTTGGTCATATACTAAGAAATGAATCTTCAGGACCTGAGCAGAGCAGTTGAGAATAGGGGTCTTGGAGATGTCTCATCCATGGAGTCACCATGGGTTGGGGTCAATCTGAGGGCACTTAACAACAACACCAATGCTAACAAATGAAAAAAATTGTAACATTGGCTACTACAGATTATTTTTCAAGGTAAAATAAATGAAGCCAAAAGAGTAGGAAGAACATCTTCATTTTTTAAAGAAAACATAGAGAATAGTTTAAATAAAGTGCTGCCACATCTCAATACAGTTTAGCCATGATGATATCCAATGTCTGGTAGGAGAGGAAAAAGAAGAAGAGCTCAATCATTTCCCGACACCCCCTAGAAGTTTCATAGCCAGGGACAGATTTCAAACCAGAGGCTTCCTGGCTCACAAACCACACACTTGCCAATTACACAATACATGTTTGATCCAGTATTCTTGTCACTAGCATTTTTTAAAGAAAAAAATCTACCACAAATTTATTCACAGTCTACGAGTGCACTAAAAAGTTGCCTCCCGCTAAACACAATCCACATGCTACAGGTTTTGTATTTTGGATCCTGGCTGCTCTCTCCCCCTCTGTCTTTTCAGGGCTGCTTCCCCTGCCTGCACTTGAATGTTTTGATTTTGCACTTCTGTCCCCAACAGATATCCATGGGCTGGCTCTTTTAACCATCACAAGGACTGGATGATTTTGAAAACATCTTTGGCAGTTATATTGTGTGGTTTCCCATTGCTCCTACACCAGTGACTGTGACTTCTGTTTTCTCTTTTGTCAATAAAACCAGCACCCATCTTTCACTATACCTTGCAGTCAAGCCCTCAAAACAACCAGTTTTTCATGTGGTCAGCTTTCTGTCATATTCCTCTCCATTCCCTACATTCAGCCAATGCTTCCCCTCTCTTTCTTTCTTCTCCCCTGTGAAGGCGTGGTGTATAAGAGCTGACCCAGAATATTTTCATCTTGTAATGTCCAAACAAAACAAAAAGGAGAAAGGAATAAATGAAGGAACATGAATGCAACAGTACAATGACTAGTGTGCAAAGATAAGTTATTACAATGATAAATACAGAGAAATAGAAGATGCCAACAAGAAGGGAAAAATGAGAGACCTATTCCACAAGATTCGAGAAATCAAGGGAAAGTTCAAACCATGGACTGAGATGCTCTATAACAGGGGTCGGCAAGTTTTTCTTACCTGGGGCCGGTCTGCTGGCCTCCAGGTCTTCCATGGGCCAAGGGGGGGGGGAATGGCAGTGCGCGTGCTCATGTGTGTGTGCAGCTGCAGCCGCCGCAGCCACCGCCCCCCACCACCACTACGTGCACTGGTGCCGCACCACCATTTTGGAAAGGAGTACTGCGCATGTGCAAACGAGTCGCAGGCGCCATTTTGGAAAACAAAATGGCAGCCGCAATGCACACAATGGCAGTGGGGGGTCGGGGTCAGCAGGGGGGTTGGCAGGGGCCGGTCCAAAGGCCTCGGGGGGGCAGACCCCACCCACGGGCTGTAGGTTGCCGACCCCTGCTCTACAACAATAAAAATAACATAATTCAAGACCAGGAAGGGGAAAAAAAGATGTTAGATGCAATACACAGAAGAACTATACAAAAGAGATGATAAATAAAGGACACATGGAGCAAAGAGCCATATGAAGATGAACCCCAAATTCTAAAAACTGAGGTGGACGCTGCAATAAAAGAAATTGCAAAAAACAATAGAAGCTAGGAACAGATGATATACCAATAGAACTGTTGCAATCCACACTGACAGAGTCAACTTTAGTGCTAATCAACATATGTCAACAGATATGAAAAACAAAACAATGGCCAATAGATTGGAAGCAATTAATATACATCCTGATCCACAAAAAAGGAGATACAAGAGACTGCAGAAATTATAGAACCATAGCATTAAACTCCCATGCAAGCAAAATCATGCTCAAAATTCTGCAACATAGACTCCAACCACACATGGAGTGAGAAATCCTAGAGGTCCAACCAAGGGTTCAGGAAAGGAAGAGGCACCAGGGATCACATTGCAAATATACAATGGCTAATGGAGCACAGCAAGGAGTTCCAATAGAAAATCAGCATGTGCTTTAGCAAAGCTTTTGACTGCATAGATCATGAAAGGCTATGGAATGTCCTTAATGACATGGGAGTGCTAACACATCTGATAGTCCTAATGAGGAATCTGTACTCAGGACAAGAGGCTACTATCAGAACAGAACACGGAAAAACTGAATGGTTCCCAATTGGCAAAGGAGTCAGACAAGGCTGCATCCTATCACCCTACCTATTCAATCTATATGCAGAACATATTGTAAGGAAAGCAGGTTTGGACATGGAAGAGGGAGGAGTGAAAATAGGAGGAAGAAATATCAACAGTCTCAGATATGCTGACAACACCATAATACTAGCAGAGAACCTCACAGACCTGGAACAACTATTAAGAAAGATCAAAGAAGAAAATGCAAAGGCAGGCTTACTGTTGAACTTAAAGGAAACAAAAATAATGACCACAGAGAATTTACACACATTCAAACTAGACAATGAGGAAATAGAAATAGTAAAAGAGTTCTCATATCTGGGATCAAACATTGATTGGAACAGAGACTGCAGCCAGGAAATCAGAAGAAGATTAAGAATGGGGAGGGCAGCTATGAAAGAGCTAGAAAAGATCGTAAAATACAAAGATATATAACTCAGCACAAAAGTTAGAATCATACAAACCATCATATTCCCTATTACCATGTATGAATGTGAGAGCTGGACAGTCAAAAAAGCAAAAGCAAAATCAATGCATTTGGATGTGGTGCTGGAGAAGAGTTCTGAGGATTCCATGGACAGTCAAAAGGACCAAAAAAAAAAAGGGGGGTCCTAGAGCAGATCAAGCCAGAGATATCCCTGGAAGCCAAGATGACAAGACTTAGACTGTCATACTTTGGACACATCGTGAGAAGGCATGAGTTGCTGGAAAAGACAATAATGTAAAGAAAGGTGGAGGGAAATAGAAAGGGAGGAAGGCCACATGCTAGATGCATGGACTTTATTAAAAAGACCACGAATATGAGTTTGCAGGAGCTGGGCAGAGCAGTAGAGGGCAGGAGATCCTGGAAATGTCTCATCCATAGGGTCTCCAAGGGTCGAGATCAATGCGAAGGCAGTTAACAACAACAAAACATCCTATATGGCTTAGATACAGACCACCTGAAAGCCTGTATCTCCCCATACAAACCTGTCAGAGTCCTATGATCTGCTGGGGAAGGCTTTCTCTAGGTCTCATCATCATCTCAGGCTCACTTGGTGAGGATATGAGAGAGAACCTTCTTGGTGGCTGCTCTTACCCTTTGGAACACCCTTCCACAGGAGGCTAGGCTGACCCCCTTCAGCTGCAGGCAAAAACTTTTCTCTTCAAGTAGGCCTTTACTATGTAACTGCTCCCTGGGAGACTTCATGTTTGCTTTTGTATGTTTTTAATGGTTTTCTCTTTTTAACTTAGGCCTCTGCAGACTGACTCAAAGGGCTGGCCTGGAAGCAGAGATGGGGAGGGGCAACTGCATGCCAGCCACCCCAACCCCAGCCCAATGACGTCCTGATGTCGCGCGCCATTACGCATGGTGCGCGGTATCAGAACATCCTCCCAGCTTAGCGTCCTGACACACTGCACCAGAAGGGATGCTAAAGAGCTTCGTGCCAGCTCTTAGAGCGCCCTTTTGCCGCCCCTGAAAGGAGTGGCATTTTCCCACTCTTTCAGGGGCAGCAAAAGGGAGGATCGGGTCTGTGGCATACGGTAGCCGCAGCCCTGATCTGCGGCTAGCAGTGGTGGCCTAGAGCCGCCCATCTGCAGCCCCCCATAGTATCTTTTTAATGATTTTGCCAGCAGGGTGTAATGGTTTGAGCTTTGGACTGTAAGCTGGGTTTGAATCCCCACTCAGCCATGAAACCCACTGGGCAAGTCACACTCCCACAACCTCAGAGAATGGCAATAACAAAACCATTCTGAAGAAACTTGCCAAGAAAACTCTGTTAAAGGTTCCCCTTAGGGTTGCTTTAAGTCAGAAATGACTTGAAGGTACACAACAACAACAACAACATTTGAACTTGTTATACTCATGTGATGTTTTCATTCTGTTTTTTAACTTGTACTTAAAAACAGCCACTGAGATTAATGGTGGCCTGATTCTCGGGAATCAGCTGACTGCTGTTTCCACCTCCTCCCATGTGTGATCTCTGGTGCGATAGGCAGAAGTAAGTCTCTGTTGCAATTCCCTCTCACACTTGAGATTGCTTTCATGAGGGTGTATGAAAATAAGTAAGTGAGCCCAGTTAAGTGAGGATTTGGGAACACTCATAGTCCCTACGTAGCCCCTAAAGTAGGAGTTACATAGCAATTGTGAATATGAAACAGTCACAAGTGCATAACTCTAGATTACGCATTCTTAACTGCCATACAGTTTTTCATTCTCTATGGCACTCACAATTTAGAAATTCTTACCTTCCTGAATCCCTTAATATAAACTTGAAAAATATCTTTTTGAATCAGGAAGAAATCCTGGTAACTATTTTGTTAAAGGAAACCAGTTTTAAGGCTCAAATGAGAATCCATCCAGCATGTGATATTACATTGCGCACCTCCCCCCCCCCCCCGCCCGCCATATGACAGATTTAGCCAGCAGCTTTTCTTCTACCATGTTTTCCTATGCTGGGTTAGGACTGCAGCAGATTTTTACCTGTTTCCACTTCAGGGCTGAAAATATTGCTTTCAAAGAGCAAATATTTTCTAGAAAATCCTTTAACAATTAAGGATTCTTTATTTATTTTTTCTTAAACCTTCATATTTTGCTACTTTGGTGGTGCAGTGTTTTACTCAAGACCTGTTTTTCCTCCATAATTTTATTTTTCTCAACCATGGATCATATAATGATCATCTTACAGTGTTAAACAGTCAACCAAATTTGGATATGTGTTGATTCACTGAGAAAAATCAGTCTCATTTAGAGTGAGGCAATTTTTCCAGTAATAGTTAAATGGCATGATTTAGTCACTGAAAAGAAATCAAAGCCTATGCAAGCCAATTCTTAATGATCAGATAGATTTAGGGCCAATGCAGACAGCCTGAAAGGGGTGGCACAGAGCTGCCCCTAGGAAGTCACGGCAACCACACGCCACAGCCCTGATCCTCCTTTTTGCCACCCCTAAAAGAGCGGCAAAAGGCCACTTCTTTTGGGGGTGGCAAAAGGCTGCCCTTAGAGCTACCAGGTTGGCTCTTTTGTGCCCTTTTGGCACAGCGTGTGTGCATGCTGCATTAAGAAGGCATCCTGATGCCACGCACCATGCAGATGGGTGCATGGCATCAGGACAGCATCGGGGTGGAGTGAGAGGCCAGCATGTGGCTGCCCCACCCCAACGCCACCCCTAGGCTGGCCCTTTGTGCTGGTCTGCATTGGCCCTTAGAATCATAAAGTTGGAAGAGATCTCAAGGGCCATCTAGTACAACCCCCATCATGATCATGCACAGAAAAAGCACTCTTGAGACATCCAATCTCAAAGCCATCACTATTGAAAGAGAGTCTACCACACTTTTCTTACCCACTATACAGATTCTGTGATAATTTTAAAAGGGAAAAGAAATGGATACCAGTTACAATATTTTGCTAAAATCCTATTCCACTCCATCTTCATTCAGTTCAGTTTTTGTGTTGAGGTCTACACAGAAGTGAATCTTGTGAACAGTCTAATCTAATTATATGATCATAGCTCAAGAAAGCTTTCAGAAATTGCCCTGCATTTATTTTTAATCAAAGCTATTACATTTGCTTTCTGCCTGGGACTAAATTATGGACTTAGAGCCTAAGATGAGTTAAATTACTGAACTAAAACTTCTCATCACCTTCTGCCTCCCCCGATACTCACATATCTTGTAGTGATACCTGCCTCCCCCGACATCCACATATCTTATAGTAATACTTAATCTCTGACAACTGTGTTGACTCATATGAACAAACCTGTTCCATCAGTTTTCATCCCCACTATAGTCTTCCAAGTCTTTGGTAAAATTAATTTATTTTAATTGCCTTTTTGAGAACAAGCCATCCCAAAATGCATTACAATGTGGATGCTTTGAACCAGGGGCATCACTAGGGGCGGGTGTGTGTGAGCTGCACCAGTTTATATCATAAGGGGAGTGAAACCACTGCTCTCCAAACATCTGCCTTTGGGCAGAAATGGGTTCTGGCATTCACCTGCATCCCTTTAAAATGCTGAAGAAATGGTGTGAATGAGGCTCATCGGGAGAAGAAAAGAGAAGCCCTAGTTTTTAAAAAAAAAAAATCTTTGAAGTGAAAACTTGGTAAGATGTGATGTTTTTAAAGAAAATTTTAAATGTTCTTTAGAAATATCACATCTTACCAAGTTTTCACTTCAACCACATGAAACGATGTACATGTAAACACTTCTAGGCTGTGCATATGATATTGTAAATGTGAAGGTATCATTTTATGTTTTCTAGTTGTTTATGTCACAACTATTACCATGGCATTCAATGATATATGGAAATTATGATTTATGTGTAACATTAATACAAAAAACATTACTACAAATTCAGTATGATCTGGTATGGTAGGAGGTCAATGGGAGGGGTGACACCAACCCTAGTGACATCACTGCTTTGGACAATACATTGTTTCTGAGGAGACTAATGCCCTCCACACAAGGAAGCTACAGTGTGGACTCCATCAAACCTTGGACAAAACAGGGAAGCCAGAGGGGGCATGACAATGTCCTACTTTTCAGAATATCTCAGGATCTTGACTCCATGAGCTCTGGCTCCATGACAACACTTGCCTATAAGAAAAGTGGGAAAAGTCTGTCTCCACATTGATCAATAACACCTGCTCAGAGTGCTTTGATTTTTTTTTTAAAAAAAAATCTGCTTAGACTTCTATTAACTTCATTTCCCACTGCTTTGATTCTTCCTAAATTCTGCCTGCTTTATAAACTTCCCTAGTATGCTATTTGCTTTCCCCAATAGCTATACTACTCCTGATTCCCAGAGTTGTGTGATGGGGTTAAAAAGTGGGAATTTTTGTTGTTGTTGTTTAAATCAGTTTTCCTTTCCTTTTCTTTTTTTCCATAATTGTCTTAACAGGGGGGGAAATGAATCCTAACTAGTATATTAATACTGTGAAACATTGTTTTATGTATTAGAAAGCCTGATCAACCATGTTTTGATGCTTTCTGCCATTAAACATCCAAAGTTATTAGGCTTTGATATGATTTACATTTTTCAATAAAACTTGGAAAATTGTATTGACAAGTTGATTGCCTATAGTTAAAAGTATAGGACTATACCAATGTAGGACTAAATCAGAAAAGTAAGTAGCAAAATGCAGCTTAAATAATAATGTTATTTTAAAAGTGCTCTTTTAAAGCAAGGTGTTTTGCTAGAATTGAAGGATTTGTTTCTGAGTGGCATTTCTTCCACTATAAAATAAAGGAATTAAAAAGAAGCAACAAACACTGGGCACTAGTTTAACAGTGAACAACTGCCAATAAACTGTTAAAGTTAAAATATTTAGATTAATACAGTCATTTTTGTTCCAATAGGAGGATTGGAAAATAGCAATACTATCAAACATATATATACATATATATATATATATATATATATATATATGAGAATAATCAATTTAAAAAACCAGGAGTTTAAAGTAGCCAACCTTACTGTTCCATAGCCTGAATCTAATAGCTATGCACTCTCTCACTCTTCCTTTCTCTCTCCTCCCCACTTTCTTTCTCTCACATGCACATACATAAAAAACCAGAAGAAAGATATCCTGTACTTAGGTGCTGAGTTATATTTGACTCTCTTTGTCTCATTTCGTTGCATTCCAACATCAGAAAGTGATTGACATGTCTAAAAAATCAGCCTGTCATCTCAAGATGGTAGAATGTCACACATTTTATCTTAGTATTATATCCAGGTACCTTCTGATATAGCCTCTTTGTCAACCATTTTATTTATTTCCTTTCTAAAGTTCAACATTTAATTTCTAACACAGGTTACCTGCAGCAATAAAATATACAACATTTAAAATGACAAGTTGAAAGATACAATTTTTAGAGCCATTAATTAGTAGCCATATATGTCAGGGACTTTGAAAGTGCCAACTTTTTCATATTTATAGATATATTATTGAAATGTTAAAAAAGGACTGAAGAAAGAGAAAGGAACTAAGAACAACATACAATGAATCAAACAAACATGTGTAAGACATGTTCAGACACCTTAGTGCACATCTCTTTTATTGCATTACATTAATCAAGTTCAGGGGAAGACATCCATCTGAAAAAACTGTCACCAGAACATGCTACAAAAATATTTTTCTGGAGGGAAAAGGAATGCCCTATCAGCTATATTGTCTGATGTGACTGTCATCACCGCATTACTGAGAAATTAAGAGGAAGTACATTGAGTGCCTCATAAGACTACTCTAAGTCAGCAGTCTGTGGGGGAAAAAAACCACAATTTTATTTGATCAGGAATGCATAGTCTGATAAGGGGCCAATGATTTTGCTCATAGGAAAAACATAACTTGGGGTGCTCCCATTGCACTATTCCTCAGTATGCAGTGCAAGAGAACAATCTTCTTAGATCAGCTACTTAGTTAAACAGAAGTGACTAACTAGAATTTCCTCCTCACCCCACCCCCTTCCTCCACAATTCTGCTTTACCAGGCAGTAGCCACTGCAAGCAACAGAGGTTTGTTCTCCTGCTGATTGAGGCACAGCATACTAACAACAACAACAACAACAACGTTTATTTATAATGCCTTTCCCACCAAACGGTGGTACATCAGAACATATACAATCAAAAACAAATAATAAAAGGCCACATTGTAAAATACTAAAATAATATACTAATATGCTACAGACAAAAACAAACATGTTTCCACTCCCTCCTCCAGCAATCTCTGGTGCAACAATCAGAACCAGGATCCTTGTTGCAATTCTTCCTCCTGCCTAAGGGGAAGGCAATGGGTAACATCCTCTCAAGAAATCTTGCTAAGAAAACCATATGATCAATTCACTTTAGGATTGCCATAAGTCAGAAACAACTTGAACGCACACAACAACAAATGTAGGGACCATGAATATGAATCAGTTACAGATGAATATCTCTAGGTTGTCCATTTGTAATGAAAATGGTGAATTCCAGCCACTGCCATTATTCTGTCCTGTTTAGACCAACTGCTCTGGCTTGTCCTGAGAAAGTGAGGTTGAAACCTGTAAACCAATGGTTCCCAAACTTTGGTCCTCCAGGTGTTTTGGACTTCAACTCCCAGAAGCCCCAGCCAGGTTGACCAAAAGTCAAGAATTCTGGGAAGTTCAAAACATCTGGAGAACCAAAGTTTGATTTAGAGTCTAAACAAGCATCCATTATAGCTGAGAGATCAAGGTTTATGGAAGACATGACACATCCTTCAGCAGAGCTTGGAAAAGTTAAGGTTTTTTTTTTTACTTCTTGTTCCATAATCTCCCAGATATCATGGCTAATCCAAACAAACCAGACTAAAGGCCACTGCAGACTGGAATTGGGGTGGGGCAGCTGTACGCTGGATGCCCCAACCCCACCCCGATGCTCTTAGTGCACCAGTTCTTAGGGCGGCCTTTTGCAGCCCCTAAAAGGAGCAACATTTTGCTGCTCTTTTAGGGGTGGCAAAAGGAAGGATTGGGGCCACGATGTGGGGTTGCCACAGCCCCGATCCACTGTTCCCTGGGGCAGCTCTCTTTCACCCCAAACAGGCCATCTGCATCAGCCTTAAGTTTCAGTGACTTTGGAAGTCCTTTTGCTGTTTTTAAACACTACAGAAACATAGGCATAAGTACTGCTATATTACTTTGGAGGGAGAATAATATTGCATAGTTTTTTAAAAAAATATGTATTGTAAAAATGTAAGAATGGCAAAGGTATGTGAAGTTTTTGAACCCTTAATGGAAAGTTTTCAGAAAATTTTCCATCTATCTCAACATTTTGGACATTATTTTTTCTAGGGACATCTGCACAGCATGTACTTTCATACAAATTTCTCACAAAGGGAGATCCCTTTTTGATCTCTTCTGCTACAGTACCCAGCTTGTTGGGGGGCAATCAGCTCACAGTTGTAAACCGCTTAGACATCCCATAGCCTGATATGAAGCGGTATATAAATGAAGCTGCTTTGCTTTACATGATGCTGCCTTGGATAAAAAAGCCCTCCACCTATCTGGCTGGAAGTTTGCGAGCAGAACGCCTTCATAAGAATTAACTGCATCTGCAAATGGAATCCAACTGTGGCAAAACAAAAACAAAAAATTATGGGTTTTTCCTTTTTTTAAAAAAATGTAATCCAGTGCAAATCAATTGGAAGACATAAGTTACATTTTCTGAAGCTAGGTTCCGTTTCTGGCCCAATGTAAAACAAGTTCAAGATGAAAACAGACCAAGCTAAATCAATCCACTTTTCAAAGTGAAATCAAAACTGAATCTTAGGGCTTAAGCAGATGGCGCTTTGTGCCTTCTTTGAGGCAAGGAAGGAGAGGGGCAGCCTCATGACCGGGGCTCCGATGACATACTTCTGCCGCAGCGTCTGCACACGCTGCGGCGGAAGAGACGCCGAAGGTGCACCCAAGGCCTCTTACAGCACACCTTCGGCATCTTGTGGAAGGGCCTGCGAAGCTGCGGGTTGGGGCTGAGGAGTGCAGCTACCTCGGCCCTAATCCGCAGCTTCCCGGGGCGGCCCATGGCTTTGTTCAAACTTCTAATTTGAAGAAGGGGTGCTTTTAATTCTGTTATTTTATTTTAATCCATTGTGAGAACCTGAACCTTGACTCTGAAGTCACAGATTAACACTATAACCACTATTCTTCACTGGCTGTATGTAAAGACAAGACTTCAGAGGCAGCATACTAGGACTGCTACAATATTCATAGAAAATCTTGTGTAAAGAGACTCACTGGAGGCCTTAACATACTTTTGAAATTCTATCCATGTTGGCAACTTTCAGAAATTACACATCCCTTGTCAGAACTTAATGTAACCATTGCAATACAAAATTTGAATTCTATATGTAAAGTAGCATCTGTGTGATAATGCATACATCCTCAGAGCCTTTATTATTATTTGTTCTACTTCTTGTCAGTGGAGATCTCTTGGCAAGCCTTCCAACCACCTTGGTTACATAGTGATGATGGAGAATGATTAAGGAACATTTGATTAACAACTATTATTATTTTTGTATAATAATATACAAAGGAGGTTCTGGCACATCATTTCCTCCCCATTTCTGATGTTTCATGTGTAACAATGTAAGCATCCTCAGCGGCATGTTTTCATCTAATCAGAGCTCCCCACACATCAAGAGAACCTCTCCCATGTGGTCTGACAACCAAAGAGACAATGGGCCTCGGCAGATGACTAAAAGAGTCGTCTTCCGGGCAGGGAAGAGGAGGGGCAGCCGCACGAGCGGCGCCCCTTCCTCTCCCCGAGGTCGCCCCCAGAAGCGCCGGCCGTCCGCATGGCCGGCGCACCGGGGATGACCTCACGGCGCAGCGTCCACATGCGCTGCGCCGTTTGAGCCAGGGAAAGTGCGCCCACCACTTTTAGGGCGCACTTTCCCTTACATCTAAAAGGAGCGCCAATTTGGTGCTCCTTTTAGATGCGCCGCAGGAGCGCCGCGGTCCGGAGGCTGAACTCCGGCGGCGCTCCGACCCGCGGCGTCTCCGGGGCCTCCGTCTGCTGAGGCCCAATGAGAGAGAGTAAAGTGCCTTATTTTTTTAGAAACAGATAGAGAAAGGCAGAGAGAGAGAGAGAGAATCTGCTGCATGTTAAATCTTGGGTTGTAAAGCAAGGAAGCAAAGGTCCATATTACCAATCCAAAGGTCCAGCCAGAGAATGGTCAAGCAGTCTGAAGGTCTAGGATTCCAGAAGTTCAAGATAAGTCAGTAGTCCAAGAGTCAAGGTTTCAGGCCAAGGAGCAAGGAGAGCCAGAGGCTTTCTCTAGGAACCTCAGATAATCTCTGGTACCAAGGCAGACCTTCTGCACCTGCTTAAATTACCAAACTGCAGGAGCTCAGCTGAGGCTGATTGCTCCAGCGTTTTTCATAAAGGGGGGTTGCAGACTGCCAGAAATAGTGCAAATTGAGTCCACTTTTAGGGTTAGGGAATCATGGGAACTGTATTTTATTGTGGCACCAGAGCTCTCTGACAGAGAAGGCTCAATGTCTCAGGAAAAAAAACAATTCCCATGATTCCCTAGCACTAACCCTAACCCTAAAAGTGGACTCAATTTGCACTATTTCTGGCAGTCTGCAACCCCCAAAGTCTCTTTGAATGGCAAAGGCCAACTTTTTCTGCTTGATGCTGGCTGGAGATAGGCACAGTCCCTTGATCCTCCTCCATGTCTGAAGGTTCTGCTGCTGGGATAATAATAATATAATACATTTTATTTATAGCCCGCCCCTCTGCAGAGCAATCGAGGTGGGTTACAACATTTAAAATACACAAGTTAAAACATTCTATTCCACATCCAACCCTCCCACCCCTTAAAACAGTATTAAACTCGATATAAATTAAAACAACCTGCTCCGAAGTAAAAACAAAACAATATCACAATACAATATGCTTAGCTGCAGAGCCTCCTGGGAGACCACAGGCTCTGCTGGAGCTGGCAAAGCAGAACTAGGGCCAGGCTAAAGCTCTATAGCTGCAGGCTCAGGTCCCAGAGGAGGTTCTGGTTCATCCTCTGAGTCCTCCTCTAGACAGGGCATAACAGATTCTCTCACATTGTCCTGACTTACTCCCATGCCAGTTTGTATCTACTCAAATTCAGTGGCCACATGCAACACCATTGTGATGTTGCTGCTAATGAAAATGGCACCCAGGATGGAAGTTTCTCCTAATTATTTACAGCCACACATAAATAGCTGCTGCACATTATAATATTTTTAGCTTTCTGTCAAGGATGCAGACATATGCACTTCCGTTGTCATGTACTTCCACTAGTGTCATAATTGCATGCAGTCTCTGGCTAGCAAACAAGATGATATGGAGGGAGCATTGGAGTGCAGTATATTCACATCCAATGAGCAGTATTTTAATCATGCAAGACAAGCCCTTTTTTGTGTCACCTTTCTCCTGATATGACATTCAAGGTAGCACTTCATGAACTGAGCAGGGTGGCACCTCCCACAACACACACCATTTTGTACCCTGCTGTTTGGTTTATGAGCCTCTGCTGCTGTATGTGCAGCCTCAAAACCTTGAAATCACACAATTCAGTGTGATTATAGTCTTCTCATATGTTCACTGAATACTCTGATTTAGCACCTCCTGCATTACACAATTGTAACACAATGATTCTATTATAACTGCTGTGGTTCCACCTTATGGCATTCTGGGATTTGTAGTTTAGGGAGGGATACTTAGACCACTCAGCCAGAGATCACTAGTGTCACACGAAACTACAAATCCTAGTATTCCATTGGATATTGACATGGCAGTTAAAGTGGAATTGTAGCACTGTAATTGTACAGTGTGAAAGGGCCCAATGATGGCCAAACTAAACTTTCTGCCATGGTGTGCATGTTAGTGCTGCCCTCAAAAACCCTGAAAACATCTGGGAAAGTGTCAGATCAAGGCAATTGACTGGATAGGAGTGTGTAAGATACCTATGAGGTAGGAGATTAATGTTACACATACACAAAGGCTTTGCCAGATTAAACTTCATGAATGGGACAAAAAAAATACCAAAATAAATCAGATTTTTATAATAATCTAACTATCATAGTCACTGTCATCTTAAAACACAGAGTATAATTAAGAAAAAAGAGGGGATTGTGCTAGAAGCCCATGTTTTGAAAGTATTCTTAGGAAATTCTGTTATATCCTTTGACAGAATTCATAGAGCCATTATTTTGTTATACAGATAGAGTTATATGTGTCTCTAATTAAATGAATTTACCTTAAATTGTCTGATTTCCAGTGGCTCTTAATGAAACCTGACTTTTCTCTGTCCTAATCTGCCTCCTGAGACTCAAAATGGCAGCCCTCTGTCAAATTATTACAATTTTAAAATCATATTTAGTGAATTCCCTCTGTAATTGGATGCAGTGGTTAGAACAGCTTTCATAATTATACCACAGTTTTCCTTTAAGACACACATATGAAAATTCTTTCTCTTCAAGCCCTTGGCACACTTAAGAGTTACTGTTCCCACTCACAGCTGTCACTACCCGTGCAAACCTAATAAATTCCATCTATGCATCACTTACTTAGCTAACCTCCATCCACCAGAGATATTCACCTCCTGCTAAAGGGAGGGAGGGAGAATGGGAGACAAAACAGAAAAGAAAAGACAATAATATTCCACCTTCTAAACAATGGGTCTTGCATTACATTTTCACACAATGGGGCCAATGCTTTGCTCCTCAGCCCAACAAGCATCTGCCAACTAAAGAAGAACATTGTTTAGTGTACCTGTTGAAGTCTATATCTCATTAAGGTCAAATAAGATATGAAAGAACTGGAAGAATGTTTGTTTTTAAAACTGCAACTTCTCAGGGAAAGAAAGGCCATTTCAGTTCTGCCGAAGATCCAGATGACCAAGAGTGCATCTGCACTGCAGAAATAATGCAGTTTGACACCGCTATAACTACCATGGCTCAATGCTATGGAAATCTGGAATTTGTAATTTTGTGCAATAATTAGCCTCCTCTGTCAGAGAGCTCTGGTGCCACAACAAACTACAAACCCATGGCATTGAGCCATGGCAGTTAAAGTAGAGTCAAAATGCATTAATTCTGCAGTGCAGCTGCACCTCAAGTTATGTGCAAGACCAGAGGGCATCCCTAGTGGATGAGAGGGACTCCTATGCCAAGTCTTCATACACAAGAATTTCCAAGGAAATAGTTTTTGCCACAAATACACCATAGGCCTTAGGTCAGTTATTCTTTCTCAACCTTACTTCTTCTATTGGCAATATGGATGATAATAATGCTAACATATCTGTAAGGAATACTGCTAGATAATACATGTGAAGTGCTTTGGGCACTTGAAAGTGGTTTACTAAATATTAAGAGTATTAATATCATCATCATTGTCATCGTTATCATCTTGGTTTCACAGTTCACCAGGTCTTCCTGACTGGAGTTTTAGACCATCAGAGGTTCAGATTCTAGTTAAGAATCTAGGAATCATTGAGGTATTGCTGGCTGATGGGGCCTGTTCCAAGTCACATCCCATTTTGTAACTGTGCTCTTGTGATCCTATCTATGGCAATTTCATTCTGATATTTTATCAGTCAATCTGGACTTACTCCCATTAATACTTTTATTGTAATGTCTCTTTTCCTAACTGTGCTATGGTGACTGTTGATGTATCATCATCATCATGAGATTTTTCCTTGTTATTTTTTTCTGATTATATTTTATTAAAGAAGTTTCATAATAACACAGTAAACATCCATGAAACATAAAAGAAATAACCAAAGGCTTTGGTTGTA
Source organism: Phrynosoma blainvillii (assembly GCA_026167975.1). NCBI lineage: Eukaryota > Metazoa > Chordata > Lepidosauria > Squamata > Phrynosomatidae > Phrynosoma > Phrynosoma blainvillii. The sequence goes on from JANUYF010000001.1 coordinate 278,791,863, forward strand.
AATTAACAAAACTCTGCAGACAATCACAGATTATAGGACTCATAAGTTGAACAATGAAATGTGCTCAATTCTGCTAAAGGGAAGAATGCCTTGAAAGATCTATGAAACTTTATTCTTGAGGAGGCAAGAAATTAAGATCCAACACATCCTTCAAAAAGTCACCTTGGTGTGATGGAAGTCTCAGTTGTTACATATTGCTGTTAATATGCTCAATAAAATCAGACCAGCCTTGTTCAAACAAGTTGTTCTTTTTGTGTCCATTACAAATCTTCATGTTATATGAGAGTTTTTCCAACAACCACATAGACAAAATGGACAACTGGTGGAAAAGAGCATGTTATTTTTTTCATAATAAAAATATATCAGTATTGGTAAAATCACCACTCAGCTGGTAGATCAGGGGTAGGCAACCTTTCCCCTTTAAGGGCCGAGGGACTTCAGCTCCCAGAAGCCTCAGCCATGTTGGCCAATAGCTCCTGGGATTCTGGAAGCTGAAGTCCCTCAGCCCTTAAAGGGGAAAGGTTGCCTACCCCTGTGGTAGATCAATCATTCATTGTGATAATGTCTTTACTGAAGAACAGTGAAGTGTCCATAGAATCTGCCCCATTTTTGGCCTCTCCAGATGCCATGGGCTGAGCCTGGTCATTTTCACTAAACCAGAAGTGATGTTCCTATCATTCCTGATTAGTTTATTGTTATTGTTATTTGAAGCCTTCTGGTGCAGGGGGAACATGGAGAATGCTACCTTCTGAAGGCCTCTGGAGGTACAATTCTCTGGAGATACAATTCATTTTTAATCTAGAAAAAATGACTATGGAGTAATGTTAGAGTGGTCCAGGGGTATGCAAATCCCATTCATGCATTAAGCTGTGTTCCAAAGAAAGATCACCAACATAATTTCTTCATAATGAAATGTAAAAAAAAAAGTAGAACTAGGAAAAGTGAGACCATCTTGGTTTGGATTATAGGTTTATGGTTTAAAACAGGGATGGGCAACATGTGGTATTCTAGAAGCTGTTAAACTGTAATTCTCATATTTCTCATCATTGGTTATGCCATCTAGGATTTGCTACTGGAACTTGAAGTCCAACAATATGTGGAGGGCCATGTGTTTCTTTGGTCTAAATTCTTGTGTGTTAACCAGATCTGAGGGGCACTACAGGTAATACATGCGAAGCTGTGCCAATGAACTGGAGGAGTCAAAGAGAGAGAGATGCTCTTCGGCACTACAAATGTTCTGAAACACCTAGAGTCAGTTTCTGAATACAAAGAAGTACATTCTTTGTGTTTTCTGTTGAGAAACCACATGACTGAAATGATATTTGTAATGCCTACATAGCATTCTTGATTAGGGCTTCTAAAGTCTCAGGTCCTAGCTCCTCTTCAGCAGTCTTCAGAAGAGAAGCCCTGAAAATTACACATATAGACAACTACTTTGTAACAGCTACTGTAAACTACAAAGAGAAGCTTTGAAAACTTTCTGTAGATGGCCTACAACTATTCTTTTAAAAGAGCAGTTCCAAAATTATTTTGAAAACGGCTGGGAAATTATGTACTTCCCCCCCCCCCCCCAAAAAAAAACACCTAATTTCCAGGAAAATATTTTCTAATTTTCTAGAATTATTATTCGAATTAAATGCTATGAGCAACTGTGGTTGATTCTTAATGTATCATTCTTAATGATAATGACAGCAGACATCCCTAAGTCTAAAGTGTGGGCATTGATATCTCAGGACCTGGGAAGCTTTTGACCTGGCAAACTTATGTGAGTGCTAAACTGGGATAGGCAGGAGAAGTAAATGGCAGCAATGCCATCCCTCTCCCTGTGTTTCCAGAGCCCCTTGGTTGGAAGACAGAGCTGTTTATGCCAAATGACCTGTCTACTGTCCCCTAAACTCAACTACTATTCAGGTGAAGCGGAAGATGCTGTCTCATCTATAATTCTGAAGGAATGTCTGAACTGGTACTAGAGTACACACAGTATTCTTATAACAATTCTGTATAAGATAGGTCATTATTGCTACCCCATACTGCAAATGGGAGATTGAAAATAAACTGATACTGGCTTACATAAAGCCACCTGGTGAACTCTAAACTGAAGGTTACCTAGCTTACTGTTCAGTCTCTTAACATTATGTAGTATTGGGTCTTAAATTTTGCAAGAGTAGCAAAGGGCAGGGTAATAGAAAAGATTTAAGGCTTAAGTTGTGATGTCAGTTTAGAACAATGTAAAACATGATTTGCAACTTCAGCTGTTATGCTACAACTGCTATGAGCTTTATTAACTGGAAGCAATGGGAATTTAGTCCTCCAACAATCTTTATAGGCTCACTACTGATGCACAACTTAGTAGCCGACTTCTGTATTTCCACAGATAATATGGCATGGATCAATCATGCAAGCTCTTCCTCAACACTGCAAGTGCATGAAAGAGTAACTCCTTCACATTTTCCTTCTATATGGCACAATTTGATATGTTTTCTGACTATGGCAAAGGAAGATGGCTCCCACATTTCATCTACAGGAATGAATTGGGGAGTATCTAAATTTGAATTCAACATTGGCAAGAGAACAATGTCCCATTCACTGCATCTGAGAGCAGCAGCCTCTGTGACACACCTGAGTTTCTGCTGCTCCCCCACAATCTGTTGCCTTATGCGGTTGCCTCACTCTGCCTAGTAAAGCTGGCTCTGCAACCCCCAGAAGTAACCACCTCAATCTTTTCAATGATAGGGCCAACCTGGCACCACCACCCTATGCATCTAAGCATCTCAGAAGTCTAATTGTTAATGAGCCATGAACAAGAGAATAGGCTACAAATCCAGCAGGTTTGTGTTATTTGTTTAGTTTTTGCTTTGCTTTGTTTGTTCCATTTTCTCATAACAGTTGACATAGTGCTCTGAGGTCCCTTCTGCCATGTGTTGAAAGCCCTTCCATTCTTAATGGTTCCTGGGAGAGCAGAGGGCATTCATTAGCATGCTGTGCATTAGCATTTCAGCATCTTGCAGGATTCAAAATCATGTCCAGCATGAAACAAACACCCCTGACTGCCAGGTAAAATGCACATCAGCCATCCTCGCAAGGTATCTGGAGGCAGGAAAAGCAAAGTAGACTTCACGTTACATTAGAAAGGAGATGCACTGAAGCCTGCAAGCTAGAAGTGCTAGTAAAAAGCAGGCGGCAGCCTTTCCTTGAGAGCTTCATGGCGACAGAGTTTGGTGTGTTCTGTGCTTCCTTGTTTTTAACCACCCAGGAGGACAGAGAAATTGGACTACAGAATACAGGAAATGGGAAATTGCCTCCAGGGGAGTCTCTTTCAAACTCTATCCCTCTCTCAGGGTTTCGGAGCTGACTAGAGAAGGTGAAGAGGGCTTTGGAGAGATTTATCTGGGGAGGTCAGGAGGTCTCGTATGCTCCATTTGACCTCCTGAGCTGAATCCTCAGCTGACAACACTGGAGCTGCATTGATTTACACCACCTAAAGATCGGGGCCCATTATGTTTTAATGCCTTGTCATTGCCTGCAGCCTTTTCTCAATTCTTTGTTTAAAAAAATCTCTCCTGTAGAGAAAAACAAGATGATAATAGATAAAGCCCATCTCAGATTTTTGACCCCACAAAAGGGCACCTTTTTAAAAAATATATTATATGGGGGTGAGGATGGGGAATTGTCGTGAAGCTGAATTCAGTAAAAGGAACTCAAGGATTCCTAGAGTGAAAATGGAGAGATTTCTTGTACCTTTAATAGTTGGATAGAAAAGAGAGTTTTAGAAGGTGTTGCTTGTTTCTCTAGTGGAGGCTGCTGCACTGCAAGATTCATGCAGTTTGACAGTGCCTTCACTGTCATGGTTCCATCCTATGATATTCTGGGATCTGTAGTTTGTTGTGACACCAAAGCTCTCTAACAGAAGGCTAAATATCTCAAAAAACCCAGCATTCCATAACATTGAGCTATAGCAGTTAAAGTGCTATAAAACTGCATTAACTCTGCAGTGTAGATGCAGCTGTGGTTACATGATAGCCAACACCTATTGAAATTCCCCTTCTCAACAACCAACCATACATAGAAATAGAGATTCCAGAGGTCCAAGCAAGATTCAGGAAAGGAAGAGGCACAAGGGATCACACTGCAAACATACAATGCCTAATGGAGCACACCAGGGAATTCCAAAAGAAAATCAGCATGTGCTTTAAAGACTATAGCAAAGCTTTTGACTACATAGATCATGAAAGGCTATGGAATGCCTTTAAAGACATGGGGGTGCCAACATATCTGATAGTTCTGATGAGGAATCTGTACTCAGGACAAGAGGCTACTGTCAAAACAGAACACGGAGAAACAGAATGGTTCCCAATTGGCAAAGGGGTCAGACAAGGCTGCATTCTTTCACCCTATCTGTTCAACTTGTATGCAGAATATAATAATAATAATAATAATAATAATAATATTTTATTTAATACCCCACCCCTCTGAAACCAATCAAAGCAGCTTACAAATGATAAAAAATTACATCATATAAAATTCACACCCAATACCCACCCCCTTAAAAAGATATTAAATCAAACATTCAATTAAAACATCATATAAATAAAAACATCATAAAAACAACAAGAAGTATGACAAGGAGTAAAATGGTGAGAATTCCTGTAGGGAGGGCTATCTTGAGGATTTCCTGAGGCCGGGACGTCTAATCTGGAAAGGCCTGCCAGAAGAGATCAATCTTAACAGCCTTTTTGAAGCTGTTCAGAGTTGTAATCAAATGGATCTCATCCGGCAGGCCGTTCCATAATATGGGGGCAACAGCTGAAAATGCCCTCTGGGAGGTAGCCGATAGCCTAGATTTCAATGGCTGAAGCAAGTTTCTCCCAGAGGACCAGAGTGCCCGGGGAGGATTATATGGGAGAAGGCGGTCCCAGAGATAGTTTGGATCCAAGCCATTTAGGGCTTTAAAGGTGACAACCAACACCTTATGTTGGGCCCGGAAACTAATGGGCAGCCAGTGGAGGGACCTTAAGACCAGAGTTATATGGTACCTCCTAGATGTACCAGAAACAACTCTAGCTGCCATATTTTGTACTAGCTACATAGGGTAGCCCTATGTAAAGCGCATTACAGAAATCTAGACAAGAGGTTACCAGCGCGTGCACAACAGTCTCAAGATCCCTTACTTCCAGAAAAGGGCGCAGCTGGCGTATCAGCCGAAGCTGATAACAGGCATTTACCTGATTCGTCATCAGGAGCGACGAGTCGAGGAGCACCTCCAGACTGCAAATACAGTCCTTTACAGAGAGTGTGACCCCATCCAGGACTGGAGGTTGCAACCCAATTCTCGGTTTCGGGGCCGCTACCATGACCACCTCCATTTTCTCTTGACTCAGTCTCAATCTATTTTTCCTCATCCAGCCCATTACCACCCGAAGATATTCATTGAGAGAAGAGACGCCATCGGAATTCGAGGCCAACGATCGAGACATGGAGAAATAGATTTGGGTGTCATCAGCATACTGATAACACCCAGCTCCATAACTCCGAATAATCTCACCCAGCAGCTTCATATAGATGTTAAATAACATCGGGGACAGGATGGCGCCTTGAGGGATGCCACAAGTAAGCTCCTTCTTACTGGAGCAACTGTCTATGAGCAGCACCCTCTGGGACAGGGGTAGGCAACCTTTCTCCTTTAAGGACTTCAGCTCCCAGAATCCCTATTGGCCAACATGGCTGAGGCTTCTGGGAGCTGAAGTACCTAGGTCCTTAAAGGAGAAAGATTGCCTACCCCTGCTCTGGGACCTGACCAAGAGGAAGGAATGTGCCTCCGATTTCTAACCCCCTCAGGCTATCCAAGAGGATGCTGTGATCTATCTTATCAAAAGCCGCTAGAGGTCTAAAAGCACCAACAGGGTCACACTACCCCTGTCGATGCTCAGACGCAGATTGTCAGTCAAGGCAACCATGGCAGTCTCAACCCCAAAGCCTATCCTGAAGCTGTTTGAAATTGGTCTAGATAATCGGTTTCATCCAAGACAGCTTGGAGTTGAAGAGCAACCACCCTCTCGATTACCTTGCTCAAGAATGGTGATAAAGAGACTCGCCTATAGTTGTTCATATCCAGGGGGTCTAGGGAAGGTTTTTTCAGAAGCGGCCTAATAGCCACTTCTTTCAAACAGGATGGAATATGTCCTTCCCTGAGGGATGCATTGATGATGCCCATAAGGAACAACCTCAATGCATCTCCCCCGGACTGCCAGCCATGATGGGCAAGGGGCAAGAGGGCAAGTTGTTTTCCTCACTCTACCAAGAAGTTGTCCACGTCGTCGGTACTCACAGATTGAAACTGATCCAGAATAATTTCATTAACGGAGCCCCTGGACACCTCGTCTATTGTTTCTGTTGAAATACTGGTGTCTAAGTCGGCTCTTATCTGAGAGATTTTATCTGCAAAAAAGCTGTTAAATGCGTCACAGCAGGCAGTCATCAGGTTAAGTAAAGGATTTGGCGCAGGAGGTACCTGTGTCAGCTCCCTCACCACCCTAAACAGTTCTGCTGGATGGCACTCTGCAGACGCAATACATGCAGAGGAGAAAGATCTCTGTGCTGCACGTATTGCCTCCCGATAGAACCGAAGAAAGTTCCTATGACGAGTCTGGTCAGATAAGAGTCGAGATCTCTGCCAGTTGCGCTGTAGTCATTGTCCAGCCTACTTCATTTTCCTAAGATCTAATGTATATCATTGTTTTCTATTTGAACTGGGTTGGAAAGGATGCTTGGGAGCGATCGTGTTGATAGCCTTGGTAAGATCGGTGTTCCAAGTGTTAACCAAAGCTTCAACAGGGTCTCCAGCATCAGCAACCATTAAACCCTCCAAAGCTTTCTGGAATCCAATTGGTTCCATTAGCCTTCAAGGGCGGACCATTCTAATAGGTCCACCACCCCTGGAGGGGCAGACACAGGCTCTAAACTTAGTCTTAACCAGGAAATGATCCGTCCATGACAAGGCGATGCTTTTTATAACCTCCGCCCATGGATATTCCTGTTCCGTACTAAAGACCGCATTGAGTGTATGACCCACACAATGTGTGGGCCCGCTGACCAATTGGGATAGCCCTATGTTTGTCATGGTTTCCATGAACTCCGGAGCCACTCCTGATAGATTTGCCAAGCTGGTCTCGAGTGGAATGTTGAAGTTGCCCAGAACAAGAAGCCTGGGCAACTACAGCAGCAACTCAGAGACCAGTTGAGTCACTTCGGTTAGGGAGTCTGCTAGACAACGGGGTGGTCGGTATACTAGCAGAATCCCCAGACTATCCCTGGTCCTCAGGCTAAGGTACATACACTCAAAGTGGGCTGTTTTCTGGACAGGTATCCTGGTCAGAGTCAGATTGTTCTTATAAACCAGAGCCACTCCACCACCACCACCCCACCCACTTCCCCTCGCCTGCTCAATGACAGAGTACCCAGCTGGGAGGGCCTGCGCCCATGTAACAGTGCTGTTCTCTACCAGCCAGGTCTCTGTAAAGCAAGCCAGGTCAGCGTTCTCATCCATAAGAAGATCATAGACAATATGAGTTTTGTTCTTGACTGACCTGGCATTGCAGAGGAGCAGAGTGAGGTTCTGTGGAATGGTTGGTATGCTCTCCAAACCATTCTGGGAAACAGAGTGAACTGAAGGAAGGATAGCTAATAAACAGTGATCCAACCTTCTTTTGTAACTTTTGTAATAAAAGCAGACTTGGACACAGAAGAAGGAGGAGAAAATAGGAGGAAGGAATATCAATAATCCAAGATATGCAGATGACACCATAATACTAGCAGAAAACCTCACAGACCTGGAACACCTACTACGGTAGATCAAAGAAGAAAGTTCAAAGGCAGGCTTAATGTTGAACATAAAACAAAAATAATGACCACCGAGGGCCTTCGCAAGTTCAACCTAGACAATGAAAAAATAGAAATAGTAAAAGAATTCCCATACCTGGGATCAAACATTGATAGAAATGGGGACTGCAGTCAGAAAATCAGAAGAAGATTAAGAGTGGGGAGGGTGGCTATGAAAGAACTAGAAAATATTCTAAAATGCAAAGATATACAACTCAGCACAAAAGTTAGAATCATACAAGCCATCATATTCCCTATTACCATGTATGGATGTGAGAGCTGGATAGTTAAGAAAGATGATAGGAAGAAAATCAATTCATTTGAGATGTGGTGCTGGAGAAGAGTGTTGGGGGTTCCATGGACAGCCAAAAGGACAAACAAGTGGATCCTAGAGCAGATCATGCCAGAAAACTCCCTGGAAGCCAAAATGACCAAACTGAGACTGTCGTACTTCAGACACATCATGAGAAGGAAGGACTCTTTGAAAATAATAATAATGCTGAGAAAGGTGGAGGGAAGTAGGAAGAGAGGAAGGCCACATGCCAGATGGATGGACTGTATTAAGGAGGTCATGAATATGGGGTTGCAGGAATTAAGCAGAGCAGTGGAGGACAGAGGGTCTTGGAGATGTCTCATCTATAGTACCATCATGAATCAAGATTGACTCAAAGGCAATTAATAACAAAAATCCAATAAAGGTATAGGTACACCTCCTCAGTTTTTAATCTAGCAAACTTAGAAACTCCTGTAGAAAGTTCCACTATAAAGAGTGACAGAACACAGATAATATTTCAAATATATCTACCTTTTCCTCTACCTGCCCTAAAGTGGGATCCTCAGGTCATTTTTGCTCCTGGGGATAGGGAGAATAAATCCATTGTTCCTTGGAATCTTGAGCTTCTTTGACATTTGGGATAATCTTTTTTTTTTTCTGATGAAAAATAGATTTGATGAAGTGTAGGTTCTTAGGGCATATAAAAGAAATGGTTGGAGAACTGCCTGAAGCTTGTAAGTGATAATTTCCACATTCCCGTACACATGGTGTGCACATAAATGCTCCTAGGACATTGTTTTTCTACCATGGGCACTATCAGCTTCCAGTGGCACACCTGAGCTTCTGAAAGAGACATCTGCAGTAGCAGTAGTTGTTTTCTTAAAAGAATTAAGCAGGGGTTAAATCTAGAGCAGGGGTTACCGGTAAGCTTTCTGCCAATCCAGTTCACACAACACTAATTGGGAACTGAGTACATGTGCATGTCCACAGCATGCCACCAATCCCAATGATACAAGAACACTGGGTGCATCAAAGGCCTAATCTACAGGCAGCAGCCAAAATTTTGACTTCTTCAGAGTTCTTTTTTAAAAGTAGATTATGTCTTTTTTGATAACTAAAAAGGAAAGAAAATTAAATGAATGGCATAGCAAGGAGGGAGTGCAATTCATATCATGAAGGTATATTTTATAACTCATCTTTCCTGAAGTTGCCATCTATTACTGCATATTAATATCAATAAAATTCCATTATATTCTCAGTTTCCTTTCAGAAAATGGATGTCATAAGAGCATCTATAAATTATTCACATCTTTACTAAATGAGAGGGCATCACAAAATTGTCACATGCAATCTATACCATATATGACTTTTGACACAATTGACAATGTAACTAATATTTTTAATACTTGCCAGTTGCTTCTTAATTAGGGGATTTCCAGTATTTCACAGCACTTCTTCTAAGTTTGAATTGAAAACATAGCTTGGTGAGTAACTTTGGCCCAGTCCAATATTTGCTTATGCATTTGTCCAATGATTTCAAAGCAGCTGTGAGATCCAAGGCTGGACTTGTTTACAAACTGAATCCACCCAGATCCAAAAATCTGTGAGTAATCAGGTTCCATAGCTGGACTCTTGTGCCAACATTCCACAAATGGAGGGAAAATGAAAAGCTGACTGGAATCTATTGGGAGATCTCTACAGGAGACATGAATTGAACCAGCAACGATTCTTGATTCTACGGCACTGAGAAACAGAATTAAGAATTTCCTCTTGTCCCTATGCAGACTGCTGAAATAAAGGGAAATCAAGCTCTATTCTGGTAATGAAAACAAAATATTGGGCTGAGTATGAGCTCAGACACACTCAGATGTGTGTGTCCATGCCACTGAGGGCATGTCAAATGAGCTGGTTTTCCCCCATCTCCATGTTGCCCTGTTCAGATGATGCAGGGCCAAAGGTCTGATTTAACTGTAGATAGTTCACTCATGCAAAGGGCAGTCCCACAGTGAATCTGGGCCATTCCTCCCTTAATGCACTTTTTAAAAAGTGTTAAAAGTCGTAGGGCCTCTGCAGACCGGTCCAAAGGGCTGGCCTAGAGGCAGAGACGGGAGGGGTAGCCACACGCCAGCCACCCCAATCCCATGCCGAGAATGTCCTGATGCCGCATGCCGTTACACATGGTGCACAGCATCAGGATGTCCCTCCAGCACAGCATTTTGACACACTGCGCTGGAACAGCCACGCGCCAGCTCTTAGGGTGGCCTTTTGCCACCTGTAAAAGGAGCAGCATTTTGCCACTCTTTTCCAGGTGACAAAAGGGAGGATTGGGGCCACGTGGTCCTGCAACCTCGGCCCCAATCCGCCGCTTCCTGGGGTGGCTCTCCGCTAAGGGCCCATCTACAAAGGCCCTTAGTTTTTGCTCTGGATCTTCCCAGAAAATCTAGAGCACTCTGGAGAAATGCCAGACAGTTGTCTACATAGCATCCTGTTCTGCGGCCCACCATTGCCGGCAGCACAAGTCACTCCTCTGAGGTCACAAAGAGGTGCCCACTCATGTGATTGATGCTGGGCACCTCATTTCTGGCCTCGAGGAGAGTAGCTCATACCAGTGGCAGCAGTGAATGGCACAGCACTTTGTTGACAGTGGCCCAGCATCACTCCAAAATGCATTGGTAATGAGGAGCTGAATTTGGAGAACTTTGGTGCCAGAATGAGGGCAGCCTGGAGTATTCTGCCCAGTGTAGACCCACCCCAAGCCACAAGTTTGCACTAGGCTAAGGCTGGTATAAATCCTGATTTCTAGCAGGAGAATAAATTGGATTCTATAAACTGAGAACACAACTCAGCAGAAAATAAAACTTTTTTTTTACCAATGCTGGGGTGCTTATCATTTTACTGAAGGTTAAGAAAAGTGGTGGAAAATTTTGACATGTCCTCTGTATGGCCTGCAGAGGACTTTTCTGCCTCTGGAGTCCTCTGCAGGCCATACATCCTCTGAGGCTGAGAGTGTGTGACTTGTCCAAAGTCACCCAGTAGCTTTGCATGGCCAAGCAGAGATTCAAACCCTTGTCTCCAGAGCTTGTAATCCAATCCTCAGACCACTACACAATGTTTGCATAGTACAGCAAAAACAAGTTCAAGTGGGTGCTTCAACACTTCTCCCCACCATTGAGCTACTCGTAGAGCTTCATTTGAAAATTAAGGGTCTGCTACTCTCATGACATTCTCCGAAGTCTAGGACATGTGGAGCCTTCCTTAAATAGCAGATCAAGTGAGGTTCCAGCCCTTGAGAAGGGTATGATCAGAGAAATTGTATCAAGGGGATAGATATTATAACCTCTTCTTCACAAGAAATATTTTCCACTTCTCCCAGCTCAGAACTTTCTAGTTCATTCCACTTTCAGTCTGGAGCCCAATGAACCCAAGAAACTTTTATCTCCTTAAAGAACATTCAAAAGATTGCTCTTCAGCCCCAGTCTTTTATTTCTTCTTAAACTCCATCTTCAGGGATATGTGTTCAGTTGGACTTATTTGACCTGAATTATTGATCAAAAGGGGAATGGATTCCTATTGATCCCAGTAGTTAGCAGTAAGTAGGGTTTGGGGGACTTTAACAATCCCTACATAGCTCCTAAACCAGGAACTCCATTGAGATTATGAATGTGCAACTGTAGACTACATATTTGTAACTGCCCAACAGGATTCCAGCCACCAATTTTTATCCTGATTCAAGTATTTCTATAGTTATGACTCATCCCGTGAACCAGCTCAACAACCTTCCAGTAGGATTGTGAAGGATACTTCCAATTGCTTGTTTGCTATTTCCTGCCTATGGTTGGCAAAAACTGTGGTGGTCAGGGTTGTGAAAGGGTACAATATAAGTGCATTTACTGGTGAATCATCAAATTGGGCAGGCGTCTTTTTTAGCTCATTTACAGCCTATTGAGACCAGAAAATCTTTATTTCCTTACAGAACACTAATAACATTGCTCTTCATACACAGGGTGTATTTCCGGTTCAGGCTTAAACTTGGTAAAATGCAACCCCTCTCTGGGGGGAGGAAACTGCTATTCTGTGAGATGGCATGGGAACGCTAAATGAATTTCCTTCCTTCGTCAACCTACAGTTCCCAGGATTCTTGGCAGTGGAGCTATGATAATTAAATTATTGTATTGCAGTACAAATGTGCCTATAGAACATGTCTGCCATGCAACAAAATATATTTGCATTCAAGCTAACCCTGAACTTACAGTTACATGGTGGAGCAAAAACTATACATTTAATCTGAATTTCTTCTTTATTGTCTTTTCTCTTGTTCTCCCCACCACCACCACCACCAAAGATGGGATTAATTTGACATTTCTTCAAGAAAACAAGGGCCATTTCAACCATTGGAAAACAACAGACAACAATTCACAGAACTCTTGTTTCCTCCCCCTTTTAATTCAGCTGCTCGTGCACACCCCAGTTGAAGCACTTCTCAAACTGCAAATATAGCAATTATCCCAAGTAACACTTTGACACTGTTACCACTGGCAAGTGGCCGGGGTGCATCAGCAGTCAAAATATCTGAACAAGTTAACAAGCTCCTTTTACTCTCCACAGAACAGGAGAAGAAAGGGAATCTAACCCCTGAGAAAAATGTTAAAATAAAGGCGCAAGAAAGGCTGCTGGTGTTTGTTAAAGAAAATGGTACCATCGTCTCAGCCTGATCAAGGTGTAACATCTGAATTCCTGACAGATATCCATGGTTGCATTTGACAGGGAAGGTTTTGTGTGTGTGTGCACACAGTGCTGTTGTTTCTTTTCTTTTCTTTTCCTTTCTTTTCTTTTTTTACCAGTTCAGAACTGCTTTTTGTTCTCTGCTAATGAACGACTACAGTCCACAAGCAAGCATATGTGTTCAAACTACACCTAGTGTGCCTGGGTTGGTTGTATCAATATTGTGGCTAGAGGGGAGTAAGAGTGCATTTTATTTTGTTTTGAACTCCTCCTCCTCACTTTGCCCCCATTCCCCTTCCTCAGTTCCCTTTTCCAAAATGCCCCAACATGTACTGCACAAAAGACATCTAAACTCATTAAGTAAATTCCCAAAGAACTATTAACAAATCATTTTGTGGAAGCCAGAGATATCAGATTTAATTAGGTGATCGGTGTTGACGGGGTGCAAAAACAAAAGCCATCTCCTTTCTGAAAATGTCCAGGTCTGATATATAGACTCCATTCTCCCTTGTATGGCATAGACAATAATTGAGCTTTATTAAGTGTGTGTGTGTGTGCGCGCTTGCAAAGATGAGACAGGATTTCAGACAAAAGCATTTGACTAAGATGTGTTTTCCTTTCTCACCAGGTAACTTTAAAGGGTGAGAGAGGGGGTGGCGTGTACAAGCCAGTTATAAAGGAAGAAAGCTATAACCTACATTGAGAACTGAATACAAAGCAGTTCTAACAAGCATAATTTTTGCAAGCGATTAATCAAAATGTATTTAGCAAGTCATTTCCAATGATAATCAACAGACCCGCTTAAAACAATAACCATTTGGCAATGACAACACTGTTCACTCATTCTGATGTAAGCAGGCTTTGATGCTTGAAATAAAACACAGTGCTTCCAATGACTAAAGTTTTTAACATGATAAATTATCTGACCAAGAAAATGCCATTACATGGCATTAAGGATTAAGCATATGCATCTTAAGCTTTCTATGCCACAGTGTATACAGCCATCACAGTGCAGCAAGGAGTTCCTTTCCTTTTTTTTCCTCTTCTCGCCCCCCCCCCCTTTTTTTTCTTTTTTCTTTTCACCTTCCTGCAATATTTTCTACATTTTTCTTCTTCAAGGTGATTATCTTTGTATCAGAAATCATTATCTAGGTACTCAGCAGTTTATTAATATTTGGTTGCGTATTTTCTCTTTCTCTCCTGCTCTTCCTCCCTCCTTCCCAGTTACTACTACACACAACTGAATAACTGCTGTATTTATGGGGAGAAAGTTATCACACCTCTAAATTGGGAAGCTCAGGGAAACTTTACTGTTGCTAAGTCTTTTACAAGTCAAGAAAGCTTGTGTGAAATCAGCATTAACATGGAGTAAAAGAGAGAGAGAGAGAAGTCAAGGCTGCAGCCCATGCACATTTGCTAAAGAGAAGTACCCAACATATTAAGACTTACTTCTGAGTAAAATGTCTGGAGATGATTTTAAGATCTACACATTCCACTCTTTTGGGAGGAATTATAGTTATTTCTTGGATATACACTAAGTTATTTTCAAGGTGTTTAAAAAAAAAAAAAACACCCAAAAGACCTAAAACTTGATTTACTGAGTTGGTCTTATGGTTTGAAGGACAATTTTTTCCTCTTCCATTTTTTTTTAAACTTGTAGCACTATAGTGCAAAACTGTCATTTCAGTGGTGTATTGATGCACTTTAACTTTAAAAAAATTAAATAGAAAGGAGTTATATTTTTGTTCAGATATATCTCAAAAAGAAACCCACATGAGGATATGAAGCCAGGAATTGCTAGGAATAGTCCAGAACAACAGAAACAACTTTTGGACATTTAAAAAAAATGTCTGAGAACTACAGCAACAAATACCACAATCCCCAAACACATCTATCCCATCTAGAGGAGCTCCATATCTCTTCTCTTCAGCGTTTTGATTTCCCCTGGAAGAAAAGACAAAGGGATCACTATTCTTAACATTCCTATGTCTATCCCTTCCCTTCCCTTGCCACCCTCAAAATGCCAATTGGCATGGAAGGTGATGTATACACGTTCTGCAAATAAATAGAAATAAATGTTCCCAGTTTTTGCTTTGGAGGCAGGCTGCTTGAAACACATGATACTGAGATTGTCACTTTGCAAAATGGGGTGCTCCAACAGCAGGTCCCATCCTTGTGGGAAAAAGTAATTCTGGTCCCGCTTGTATTGTGGAATTTACAAACCTCCCTTTTTGGAATGCCCTCAGTCATTGGTTTTTAAAATGTCTTCCACAAGCTGTCCTTGTTTGCAAATGTGAAATAAAAGAATCCCTCCAACAATATGGGTCATACAAGCGATTCATGCCCTGCAATGCATTCTCACAGTGAGAGTCACCCCAGTAGTATGCCTGCTGCCACTGACAAACCTGTTAGAGATGCTAGTAGCAGGATGCCAATAAATGTTTGTTGTTGTTTTTTTTAAAAAAAAATAGATGATGGGGATGTTATGGCCCACTATAGAAAAAATGTTCCTTTCCTGGAACTCAGAAGTCAAGAAAAGTAATTTGGAAGTATTTTAAGCTTACTTTATCTGATTCTCTGACAGTTAATTTGGTGTGAAAAACTGCAACAGTAGAAAACAGATGTTAAGGGGCCAACATATAGTTAAGGTCAAAGCAAACATAAAACACAGGGTGTTTTTTTCTTTTCTTTTTGGGGTTGGGTAGGGAAAAGAGATTTGTCCAGCAACAGGTTTTCTACTAAACCTGACTTTTTATTGTTCTGCTCATGCTATCTGCAGACTATACAATGGAATACTGTCTGGCATAGTGCAATACCTCTCAGCACTAGTAATTTAAGACTTTCTTCTCTGTAATACACTAAACCATCATAACCTGTCTCTTCCTATTTAGTTTAACCTACAACCACCACATACTGATTTGGCTGTGTGTGGCTTTCTCTATTGCCATTTATTACTCTGCTCGACTCCTGAAATTCTGTTTGCAATTTAAGGCCACAAATTAGAAGCGTAAGTCATCTGTTTCCTATAATCCTCCTGTCAGGGCTGGAATCACATTTGGAGCTCAGCACCATGGCTAGTCTTGGGCCCTTTAAGCTCCTCTGATTGGTTAAGCAGGCCAAGATCTGTACTCTGAATAAATAAAATACACTGAAGTGCAGGGCTTAAAGAGGAGGGGTGAAGGAAAGGAAAGGAAAGCTCTCTGAGGCATCTCTTATTTTTATCATATGCAGAATCAGTGACAAAAAATAATCAAAATAATTGTATGCATTGCAATCTATCATATGATATTTATAAGGCAATTACAGGATTTTTGTGTTTTTTCCTACATGTTATCTATATTCAAATACAGAAATTGTGTCATTCATTCATATAGTGTATATTCTTTTAATATTTCTGTCTTTGCTAATCTAATTAGCTCTTTTCCCTCATAATGTCCCCATGGACATTAAAACATCTTGAAAACACCTCCTACCCCCTTCTGCCATGCATTTATTTTAAAGAATCTCTTCTTTAAGATCCTATTTTAAAACATTTGTTACCTCCCCACCCCAACAAATGGCAACCCCATGATTTTCATGGGGTTTTCTTAGACAAGGAATATTTGGAGGTGATTTAGCCAATTCCTTCCTCTGAAACATATAGCCTACAGCACCTAGTATTCCTTGGTGATCTCCCATGCAGGTACTAACCATGGCTGACTCTACTTAGCTTCCAAGATCAAATGGGATCTGGTGCCTTTAGGCTGTATAAACCTCACCCAAACATATACTCACCCTTTAAAGAAGTGGGATACTGTGCATGTGTACTCAGAAATGAGTCTCACTGAATCTCAGTTGCAGCCTTAATTAAATAAATAGAGCTTTCATGCAAACAGTTGTGACTATGATAGCCATGTGATTGCTATTTACCTGGTTGCTAGAAACTGTATTTATAGCAATCAGTGGGAAACTCTATTTTCATGTCTCTCCACAGCACAGAGATAAGCGAGAGAGAGAAATAATATTTGTTATAAATTGTTTTGAATTTTATATTTCAGGTAATCTCACTGTGCATTGCTAAAAGAACAAGGTTTAACAGATACTGTATGTACTGATGTATAAGTCTAGAAATGTTAGTCAAAAGAATTAAGCCAGACAACCTAGGGTGACTTATCCACAAGTCAATGTAAGTACTGTACGTTAACTCTTATACATAAAATGGAGCCATCCACTTCTCTGGGTAGAGTAGTGAAACGTGAGAGCTTAGTCCACCCTGAAAGAACATAAAAATAGTACCAATCCCTTCTAGTCTCTCAATTGCAGCATTACTTCTGACCTTTTTGAATGCCTGGGCAGGAAAATAGTGGCAGTGCAGCTCTTTGTAGCTTCCCTTCAAAGGAGTGCTGGGAAGAACTGGGCTATGAAGAATTTTAATAAGACACTGGTATGTTTTCCATCTTTTTTGGGTTAAAATCAAGCAATAAGGCAAAGTTATCACATTAAAATTAAAAGCTACAATCACTGCTAATTGGCCATTTTCTTTGTTTTGCATTTCAATCCTTTTTGACATGTGTGCATTTTCTTTGACCCACCTTGTGCCTGGTGGCCTTCCCCATGCATTGTACAGCCACCATTTGCTATTGTTTCCTTCTCATCCATCCAGCCTTTACTATGAGCATAATCAGTTATGCCTGTTGGAATTTTGTACGTTCTTTGGTATTGTTTTCCTTTGCTTCATCCTTTAGCTCTTTTGTTACATGCCCCAAAGTTTTACCCTCGGCTTATCTATGAGTCATATCAAAATCTATAATTTTGGCTCTAAAACCTGCCCTCAACTTATACCTGAGGTCAATTTATAGTCAAGTATATATGGTATTCAAATACAAAGTTAATGACCATGTGCATGGGAAACAGTATCAAGAATTGTTAACCAAAAGCCATTAAGATCACATTTCATTAATCCTGGGGAGCATCGCAGGGACCACAAGATGAAATGGAAAGCCAATTCCAAGGCTATTAGCTGCATGCTGACCTAGGAGAGCAGATCTGGTCTCCAGGTACACACAGATACCATCCTGCTTCTTGGTATCCTTCTTTCTGCAGTAGCTTTCTTGCTTTCATCCTTGAAAAGGGAAGAAAATAAGTGCATTGGGGTATGAAAGAGGTGGAGGGCAGGGACATGATTCTGCTGCAACCACAGTCTGCTCAGCTCTGACCATGTCTCCAAGAAAGGGGAAATATAGACATATCTCATAGGATGTCTCCCTACGACACAGTATTTCCTTTATAGGAAAGAAACCATGCATAAGAGATTGGCTTTGTTGATTTTTCCACCTGCCATCAAGAACCAAGCAGGGCTTTGGATGAAACAGAGGGGCTGTACAGATAGTCCCTAAAGGGCAGTGTCCCACAGCCCCTTTCCTTGCCGGATTGGGGCTGTGGCAACTGCACACCGTGGCCCCAATCTGGCACTTTGCCACTCTAAAAAGAGCTGGAAAATGCTACTCCTTTTTAGAGTGGCAAAAAGCCACCTTTGCCACCGTGGTGGCAGGTTTTCTGTGCTCCTTTGGTGCAGCTTATAGAACGCTGCAACAAGGGAGCATCCTGATGTCGCCCACGGTCTGTTTGCATGGGTGGCATGTCAGCTGCATTGGGGTAGAGCCAGGGCAGCCAGCATGTGGTCGCCACACCCCGACTCCACCTCCAGGCCAGCCCTTTTGGCCAGTCTGTATAGCTCCAGTCTCTGAGACTGGAACCATACTTTAGCCATCTTCTTCACTCATAAGATTTCAGCCTAGATTTCATATATACAGAATATTATGATGAAGTATGACAGCCAATGTGGCACAGTGGTTGAGTGTTGGACTATAGCTCTGTGAGACTACAGTTCAAATCCCTGCTCAGCAACAGAAACCCACTGGGGGACCTTGGGCAAGTCACACTTTCTCAGCCTCAGAGGAAGTCAATAGCAATCTCCCCGCCCAAACTAATTTTGACAAGAAAACTTCATTTTAGAGTTGCCACAAAAAAAACCCAATTTAGGATTGCTATAGGTTAGAAATGACTTGAAGGGGCACAACAGCAACTACCAGCTATGCCATATTTGCTCCTAAGTAGAAACCTTCATCTTGAAATGAAATTGATCACTTATATGAAAGATATATTATTTATATCTGTTGAAAGACAACAATAAATGTGGTCAAGTATAATAATCCAGGAAAAAAATATGATACAGGCTAAATCCAAGACAGTACATTTTTCATAGATTTTTGTAGAAAAACTATAAAAATTGTTAGTGCTTAAAAGTTGCAGTAATTCTTTTTTTAAAGAGCATTCTATTGCTCTTTGTGCTTCTGTAACTTCAAACTTGGCTATGCTTTTAAGTCAAAACTGGCAGGCTATTACTTTTAAATGTGTACCAAGTTATTTGGAAGTTGGAGAGGGGAATAAGATTTGGCTAAGACATATTTTGGAAGTGTCTGCTATGTAGTCTGTAGTTTGATTTTAAAAAAAACCACCCTGTGCATTTTGCATTACACAAATAAATGTGCATTATGAGCCCCTAATACACAAATGCAAAGTCGTGTCAAGATTCATTTACAGCACGCACCATGATGACTCCTGAGCAAAAGACCCTGTCTTGATAATGAATGCCCATTATTATAAATAACTGCACAACAGAAAATCATTCACCAAAGACAAAAGCACACCAAAAACATTATGTTTACTCCAGAGCTGTGTTGCCAGTGCTGATGCTATTTAAAAAGCTGGGTGCTGGTAATGCAGCTGGAACATTGCCATGTCAATTAGGCACATAGTGAAGAAGACTGCCTCTCTTGCAGTGCACCAAAGTGCTAGAAGAGTTTCCTGGACTGCACAGAGGACAGAATATGTCTCTGATTATAGACAATTTCATCTATCTTGAGAATGTACTCAGATCTACAAAACAACTGAGTCATAGTCTAATGCAGTGATTCTCAAACTATGGTCCTCCAAAGATTTTGAAATTCAGCTTCCACAATTCCTGACTGTTGACCAAAGTGGCTGAGGGTTCTGGGAGTTGAAGTCCTGAAGGAGCAAAGTTACTGGTCTAATGGAACTGAACTGGTTTCAATTCATGATGTTCCATTTTAATTAAACTTCCAAGCTTGGCCTGGCCTGTTCCACATCCAGATTATGCCGAAATTACAGTAGAATCTTATATGGATGCTGATGAGGGGACAGTCTCCACCAGGGGTAGGCAACCTTTCCCCTTTAAGGGCCGAGGGACTTCAGCTCCCAGAAGCCTCAGCCATGTTGGCCAATAGTCCCATGTTGGCCAATAGCTCCTGGGATTCTGGGAGCTGAAGTCCCTCGGCCCTTAAAGGGGAAAGGTTGCCTACCCATGGTCTCCACCATCCCATCTAAAAACAGCGAGGTGACTTAGGATGCATAGGCCAGGCTGATTGGAATCAAATAAGCCTGTCCTTCAGAAACCCATCATCTGGCATCTACTGCCTGAGGCACCCACCTTATTTTGTGTAGTTTTCAGGTGATGATCTTGGTGATATTCTTTGATTGCACTATCTGATACAAGATGTAGGGATCAGTATGTAGAGAGATCTTGTAGCACCTTTGAGACTAACTGAAAGTAATGTAATTCTTCACTAATTTTCTTCTCAAAAGAAGCAATTCATAATTTCAGTTATTTCAAATCATATTGAAGATGGAGCAAGCTTGTTTTCTGCAGCTCCAGAGAATAGGACCCAGAGCAATGGGTGCAAAGTACAGGAAAAGGGATTCCACCTAAACCAGAGGTCGGCAAGGTTCTCTTAACTGGGCCCGGTCACTGATCCCCAGGTCTTCTGCTGGGCCGGTGGAGGTAGGGGAAATGGCAGCGTGCACACACGCGTGCACAGCCCCCGCCGCCACCCGCCGCCACCGTGCACGCTGCTGTCACACTGCTGCCGTGCGCACCATGGCCACCATTTTGTTTTCCAAAATGGTGGCCGTGGCTCGTTTGCGCATGCACAGTACAAAATGGCGGCGGTGGCGCGTGCGGCAGCGGCAGCAGGGGTTGGCAGGGGCCAGTTGGCAGGGGTCGGCGGGCCAGGTGCGGCCTGTGGGCAGTAGGTTGCTGACCCCTGACCTAAACAATAGGAAGAACTTCCTGACAGTGCCAAACAGCTGTTTGACAGTGGAACACACTCCCTCTGAGAGTGGTGGAGTCTTCTTCTTTGGAGGTCTTTAAACAGAGGCTAAATGGCCATCTATGGGGGGTACTTAGATTGTGAGTTCCTGCATGGCAGGGGTTGGACTGGATGACCCTTGTGGTCTCTTCCAATTCTATGATTCTATAACATAGTTTTCAAATCGTATTCACAATGTGGGGCTTATTCTATGCAAAATTCACACATGGTTATTTTGCACAGAAAGCATTATTTTTTGTGACAGAAACAGTTTTTTCAATGCAGAAAAAATCATTTCTGTGCAGAAATTTTACTTTCTGTAAAGATAATGCTGTTTTCTTTGCAAATCAAATGTGCAAATTAGAGCATTTCTAAGCAGAGATTCAAATCTGAATCTCCCAGAGTCCTAGTCCAGCATTTAAATCACTACACCATGCTGGCCCTCAAACACCTCACTTCCTTACAATATAGGATGCAATACTTAATTTTACATTCTTCTTGCAAAGGTATTACAGATTAAATACAAGGGAGCAGACTGTCCAACCAGTAAATCATTTGTGGATCATGTAATGAGTACAGTCGCCTCTTCCAATTCGCAGGGATCCATTCCAGAACACACACACCCTCTGCAAAAATGGCAGCTTACAAATATTTAAGCCCCACTGAAAATAATGTCGTGTCTGCTTGTGATGCACAAGTGGGGCCATGTGCAGGTGCGGACCGCCATTTTATCCCTACCTGCTTCTTCCTCCTGCAAAGAGTGAGACCATGGACTTGAAGTCTGTGAACAGGGAGGGACAACTGTATATATTTAGTTGGACATACATTGAGTCATTCAGCTGTACTACTAAGACTAGTTGCTATATGCATAGACCTAAAATATGAATATGAACACAGGCTGAGTTTTGGGGGAGGATGTTTTGTTTTTTGTACTTCAGTTATCTGAAACTTCTAGACCAGGTTCACATGTGCAGACTCATAACTTATTTTATCAGATTCCTATGCTGTCCTTCAACATACTGTTATTATGGCAGTGTGCAGAGGGATCTTGTAGCTCCTTTGAGACTGTGTGAAAAAAGTTGTCGCTTTACCTTAAATAGCTTACGCTACAACTTCTTTCACTTAGTCTCAAAGGTGCTAAAAATATCCCTTTGCATACTGGTATTCCAGACTAACATGGTAACAATTCTACCTCCATTATTATGGCAGTGATACATGTTAACATATCTTTAAAATATATGTGTCAAAAAAAGAGTTAAAAGCAATAAATGACAGCATCATTTTAAAGGCTAAATGGTAAATATGGAAACAGTAAACAAATTATAGTAGCAGTTAAAAAAATCTGAGGATTATTGTAAAGCAAGTAGATAAATACAAAATATCTAAGGTTACTGTATTGTATAGCTTGATTATTTAGACAATGATAGAATTGCATATAAATACTTAGAGAAAGATGGTTCAATTAAATTCAGTAAAAGCAAGAACTGCTAGGAAAGAAGTCAATACATATGTTTTTGCTAATATGATATTTTGTTTGGTTTTGTCTTCTATTGCTCATTTGTCAGTGTGTTTGTTTTGTCAATATTGTTGATGTGGGGAAGAATGTATGGGTATATGTTGTTTTTATTACTTATGTTGATATATAATAAACATATATGGGGGGGGGGATGTGAGGATTCCCCTGGCCTTTACACAGAAATTTAAATTTGCCTGGCACTGAAAAGAGAAAGCCTTCAGTGATAACACTACAGTGCAATACACTCAAGTAGTACAACTTGAAATTTGTCAGGACATGGAAAACTGTCCAGATTTGATTACTGTGGCATCAGTTGTTGATATATATATGAATGTGCCACCATAGATAAAGTAGCATAGAGAGAAGTTCCATTTTGCTTCATGTCAGCTCTAAGGCCTGTAACTAAGAGTGGAGTTACCCAAGACTGATAAATCAAGTGATGTACACAAATGTATAAGCCAGTTACAAGATTGCCCTGGCTATTCTTTTATAGCAGGTGTAGAAATCATGCAACACTCCAAATGTGAACAGACTGCAACTCCCATCAGCCCTAGCCACTATAAGCAATGGTGAGTAATACTAGAATTTGCAGTCCACCAAGATCTGGATGACCCCATGATTCCCATCCCTGTTTACAGAATATTTAATAACTGATCTCAATTGCTATCAAATTTGCTTCAACTATGGTGACCCTATCAATGAGAGACCTCCAAGACACTCTGTCATTAACTGCCCTATTCAGATCTTGCAAACTCAGGGCTGTTACCTACTTGATTGAGTCTATCTACCTTTTCTTACCGCCTCCCACTTATCAAGCATTATCACCATTTCTAATGAGTCATGTCATCCCATGATATATCCAAAGTATGGATAGGATCAGTTTCATCATCTTGGTTTCTAAGGAAAGTTCAGATTTGATTTGCTCTAGGACTCATTTACTAGTGATTTTGGCAATCCATGGGATCTCTAAAACTCTCCTTCAGCACATTTCAAATCAGATGATTCCTTCATAGCTGCTCTTCCAAATTCTAGTCTTGTTTTGATTTCTTGACTATAGTCTCTGTTTTGATTTATGACTGAGCCAAGGTAGAGAAAGTATTTGACTATTTCAATGTCTCCATCATCCATTTTAAAGTTATGTAAATCATCTGTTGGCAGTTTGAGACCCAGGCACCACATGGTGGGGTGAGCTCCTGTCACTATTCCCAGCATCTGCCAACCTAACAATTTGAAAGCACACAAATACAAGTAGATAAATAGGTACCCTTCTCAGTGGAAAGGTAAACAGCATTCTGTGCAATCATGCTGGTCACATGATCACAGAGTAGTCTCTGACAATGCTGGCTCTTTGGCTTAGTAACGGAGATGAGCACTGCCTCCTATGGTCAGACACGACTTGGCAACCTTGTCAACCGGGAATACCTTTTCCTTTACCTAAATCATCTATGTCATTTTTTTCATGTTCAATTGCATTCTTTCTTGACTTTCCTCAATAGTCATTCAAAGTCCTTACTAGTAGTATGGAATCATCTGCATATCTTAACATTTTTGATGCTCTTTCCTCAATTTTCACACTTCCTTCCTCTGCATCTAGTTCACCTTTCCATATGTTTTGTTCCTTAATAATATCTCTAAACAATTCATGAAACCAAGTATTTTACAGTTCAAGAAAATGTAAAAATACACAAATTTGCAATTTTAATTCCTATAAGAGAAAATGTAGGATAATTTTAGTTTGGCAGGAGTGTGTCTCTGCTTACTCTTATGCCCCATCGCTCTACCCCAGCTATGTGCCTGACCCATGGCAAACTCTTCTAAACATCATCAATATTTATCTGAGCTTTTGATTATTCCAATATCCCTCCAGGTTATTTGGATAAATGATGAAGCACTGTAATCATTGCAGCATCTCAGTGATCTAGGAATATAGTCATGCTTGACATATTAAAGGATGGAAGAACTGAGTCACAGATTCTGGTTCCATCCATGTGGATGGCACTCTACATTCAATGAAACTAGAATGGAATGAAACAAGGTTAACTGTACCTCAAGGCTACCACATGACTCCATGGGACTACCAGGTTCAACAGCCAATTGTTCCATGGCCCATGCCAATAAACCAATTTACCTAAGGCTAATTTAAATGAGAAATGTGGAATTATATCCCAGAAAAGAAGGCGGAGATAACAAATTGGGGAAGACTGAAAAATGAAGAGTTTAATTCCATTGATTTCCCCTCCTGCTGTATTTGTTTTGACTAAGGAGTTTATCACATGGGAGGCAAAGCGCCCAAATCCTGTGGCTAGATGGGGTTTAAATCCTGAGAATATCCCACAAAAGCAGGATTGTTTTCAGACACATTGGACTAATTGAGCATTAACATGACATTAACCCATGCAGAAACTCGCAAAATTGTGCCGCTTTTTACTTTTGGGAAAATCCCGAAAGTAAAAAGTGACACAATTTTTCCCACTTTCTTCATGTGATAAACTCCTAAATCAAGGCAAATCAACTCCTAAATCAAGGCAAATCCAAAACCACAGAGCAAATGATATCTGAAATACTTTGGCTCACTTTGGAACTGGGCTTGGCCAAACCAGGTTATTTTCCAACTAAAACTTGTTTGGAAGAGGGGACTAGATCATTTTGATTGGGAGGAAATGAACATTAGCTCTCTAATATGTCTTCCCTGTCAGGTTCTTGCCAGTGAGAACCAAGCATGGTTTTAGAACCATTTGAAACTTTGATATTAGCCTTCCCCAATGTTCCCATGCCCTCAAAAACACAATTTTTGGACTCAGTGTGCCTTATCCAGCATGAAATATACAAATCATGGGTAGAGAGGGAGCTGGCAACCCTCACTCATGTTACAGGAAATCATTCCATTTTGGTCTATTATGCGAAAGAAAAACATACAACAAATAACCCATATGTTCTCTGGGAATATGAAAGATTTTTATTTTTTTTTTACAGAATCTAGCACCTGATACACTACTATTAATCCTTGTTGTTGTGTGCCTTCAAGTCTTTTGCAAATTATGGCAACCCTAAGACAAACCTATGATTGGGTTTTCATGTGTCTCACCAAAGGTGCCCCAGTGGGTTTCCATAACTGAGGAGGGAACTGAACCCTGATCTCCAGAATCATAGTCCAGTGCTCAAACCAATAAGGTTAAGGACAAGAGTTAGGAAACTGTACCTGCATTGGCTAAAGAGGTTTTTACATTAACCAAAAGCCATAAATTGAAGACCAATTGTGAGAAAATTTAAAAGACGCATCAGTAAACATCATGCAGATACCCAGCTATTACATTTTATATTAAAATGCTTTAAAGAGGCAGACAAGTAGCGATTACACAACATTTAAAATATAGCGTAAAATGATATTCATAGCCCAAGAACCTAGTCACAAATATTTAATAAATCCTATCAGCAAAAAGAAAGAAAGCAAGAAAAACTTCTGACTTCACTAGATTCTAGAAGCTAAGTCAGCATTTCCAAATGTTCCTAAGTTGAAATCAAGGGTTCAGCACATTTCTGGATCAACCTCTTCTCAATTAGTAATAATTCTTCATACGAGTTATTATGCATGTTGCCTCAATGTTTAGTATATATTGCAGGGATGGAACAGTAAAAAAAACAAAAACCCATAAACAATTAGCCCTACAAAATGAAAATGATCATAACCCAAATTAGCCAGACAAATGTTTTGTCATGGTGCTGAAAAGACTGCAATATTGGAGCCAATAACATCTCTATGGAGCACATGACACAGTTCTCAGATTTCATAGGAGTGGGGCATTCTTGTTTCAGAACACCACATCTCAAGATGATGTATACACTTATGGAGGACTGCAGAAAATCAAGGCAAGATGGCTGAATCAGCCTTCCCTGGTGTTTCTCAAATATTTCAGGGCATCAAAGCTTTTATATACAAGATGAACTTTAAACATACACTTAATTCTGTTTATTTTATTGGGACTGAAAGAAGCATCTACTTAATGATAATCACATGAATATGCTTTTTGCATGATCAAAGTTCTTTGTTCTGAATAGGGCTCCATCCATAAAAATGTTGAGACTTTTTCTCCACTATATATGAGGCATGTTGTTTAGGTATGAAACATGTTGTTTCTCTTTCATCACCTTACTTCTGGATTTAATAATTTCCAATTGATGTTTTCACTTTCTGTTACCTCTGCCAAGTAGCAGTGCTTGCTGGCCCCTTGAATCTCGAATCTTTCCTTTGTGTCCATATTAATTTCCTTATCCTTCTTCTGGTGCTTGCCAGGTTCACTTTTACTTTTTATTTATTTTTCCCCTTTGTTCTAAGTAAATATGAATGGATGAGATCCATGGATTAGAACAGTTAGTCATTCTGCGCTGTCTCAGTATGTATTGTCCCAGAAGGCACCCACCCACATACAAATAGCCTTTCTCCCTTCCCATATTACATTTATTATGCACTGAAGATAGTTGTTCAGTTGAACTTATATTTACTGTGCAACTGTGTGCTAAGCATCTCAAGAATTCAATGCTGTTACTCCAGGAAGCCAAACTTTTCTAGCCACATTAGGGTCAATTTTGAGGTAGTTTGTAATTTCACTCATTAGTAGATGTGCTAATGTTTGATTGCTTTTCTTATTCAGTCACACAGTGGCAGGAAGGAAATTATCTCTTTATCAAATGATGAGGATATGCACATTTGCAGTGAAATGAAGGTCAGTAAGGGCCAGTTCAAGGGTGCAGTGAATACCCTCTGGGGTTTAGTCTGAATTTTAAAAGATCTATCTAAGGTCCTGGATCTTATTTTTCCCCACCAAAATGCATTTCTCACCTTGGATAGGTCTTTTAAAGTCTAGAACCCAGACTTGCTTGATATGGAACCCAGCAGCCACCCCTGGCCAGTGCAATCAACATGCAACACACTAGGTGACATTGTGGTGATAGATGTGTTGTTTGTGCTGCTAGCATGTCATAATGTGGTAATGCATGTTATAGCTTGTGTAGCTGAATCTCCCCATACAAATATTCAAGAACTCTAAGATCATCAGGGGAAGAGTCTCTCAGTCCCATCACCATCACAGGCTTGTTTGGTGAGGATATGAAACAGAGCCTTCTCAGTGGCTGCTCTCACTGGAATTCCTTTCCGCAAGAGGCTAGCCTGACCCACTCCTTGTTCTTCTTTCACTGGAAGGCAAAAACTTTTCAAGCAGGATTTTAATATGTAATTGCACCCAGAGAGACTTCTTTTGGGGGTGTTTGCTATGGTATGTTTTTAATGGTTTTCTATTTTTAATGTAGTATTTTTAAGGATTTTACATTTTTGACTTGTTATATGAGTGTGATGTTTTAATTGTGTTTTAAAATTGTACTGTTTGGCATTCTGTGAGCCACCTTGGGTCCAATTTGGGAGAAAGGTGGCTTATTAAATAAATAAATAAATAGTCTGTCTATATCTTTTGTCTTTCTGCCACAGACTGATCTAGTAAGGCATGAAGAAGGCTATTGTGAATGGGAGGTAAAGGAAGAGTAGCCTAGAACAGGAAGAGACAGAGTCCTTAAGCCAGCATGCCATGACATGTTTAGTTGAGGTGAAAGAGAACAGTCTGGAAGCAGGAGGGGGAGGAGGAGGAGGAGGAGGAGGAGGAGGAGGAGGAGGAGGAGGAGGAGGAGGAGGAGGAGGAGGGGAGGAGGAGGAGGAGGGGAGGGGGAGGGGGAGGGGGAGGGGGAGGGGTGAGAGCTAGAGTGAGGGGTCAGAGAGAAGAAGCAGAAGAGGGATAGACATACAACCAGGAACCGCCAAGCAAGGTAAGACTAGAGTTCACATACAGGTTTTGAAATAAGTCTCTCATATAGGATATAACTTAGTAGCACAGAATATGTTTTACACACAGAAGGTCTCAGATTTAGTTTCAAGTTCAGAGGATTCCAAGCACTGTGGTCTAGAAATGATCCTACCCAAAACCATGGATAGTCATTGTAATTCAGAATGACAACACTGGGCCAATGTTCTGATTCAGCATATGATAGTTTCGTGTGTTGTATTTACTCTAGTTTTTACCCAGTTTTCTTGGAAGAAGAGCATGTGGTCACATTGAACATCCTGTTTGTTTTCAACCTGAATGGAAGACAGAGATACTACAGTATGCTCCTGATTATAGTATTTAAACAACTGAGCTTCCTACCCCATAAAAAACACAACCCCAAAAAAGTTAAGCACACAAGATGCTTAAAGTTGATTGAACATGAGCATTCATAAAGCATTTAAGTAGCACCAATTTAAATGGCACTTCAGTATGCCCAACTAGTTCTAGATTCCCCTGTTGTTCTTAGGATCACTACATAAGATATTTACTTACACCCTGAGTTTAGATCATATGATTTTATGTTATGCACGCTGCAGAATCCTCTTTTGTGTTACGTTAGAAGCATTTATATGTATGCATGCGTATGTTGTAAGACTATAGTTACCAGGTTAATATAGCATTATTACTGTTGAAAGAAAGAATCCTACACAGATAGTTAATGATTCTTTTCTGGCACAGCAGCCAGTCTGTTTACCCCACCAACATGAACAGGGTCAGCTTCTAGGAAATGTCTCCTTTGCAGTTCTTGCAACATCCTTTGTTTTGTCATGGTTACTACAAAAACAAAGCATATCTTTCAAAACTTTTCTGAAATTTACATTGCATTGATCCCCTCCCCCCCTTCAGCTGACAAACGTAAGTTGAGGAGATACATGAGAAATCGGGAGGGGGGAAAGAATATGTTCCATTTAATTATGGAGTCTGTCAGTGTCAGACACCTTTTACTTATAAAATAAATTTCCCTCAAAAGTGGCCCTGTAAACAAGCCACTGAGGGGCTTGCAGCTAGCAAGATCACAAAGGTTCCCCAATATCCCCAACAGTTTTTCATGACAGCTGGCTAAATGCCTTCAGCATTTTAATGCTGTTGAGTGAGTCTGTTAAATAGGATGATGGGTGACTGACCATTCTTTACAAAGTCATTCAGCTACAGCTATGCCTTCAGCAGGAAAATATCACAAATTTATGCAAACCACAGGGACAGACTCAGTAGAACTCTCTCTCTATACATATTATTTATTTATTTTTAAAAAGAGCATATTGAAGGGGACAGAGAAATCAAGGCAATAAAATCATGAAATCTATTTCAACTGTTCCTAGGTTTGGCAATGGTCCTGTTGATCAATGCTGGTAAAGACTGGGAGAAAACCTCTTTCCTCAGCATGTTTTCTCACATCCAGATCATAATTATAGTTCATTTAGCACCTAAATTTTTCAATGGTCCTCCATGTTCAGCCAGCAAGGGCATAGTTGAAAATTTCTAAGTACTTAATCTCACAACAGAGAGAAAGAGACTGGAGAGTTACAAAATGTTTTATACTGTGGTGTCATCAAAATCCAAGATTGGGCACTTTAGGGAAGTGTAGTCAAATCTTTTGTTTAGGGAGGCCTTGAGGATCCTGGATTCAGTCAGACCAAGAGGAAGAAGTCTTGGGCAGTGGTGGCCAAACTTCCCCTAAGTCATGTCAAAATTATCTCAGTCTTTCTGAGCTCAGGGACTTTCCAGGAGAGCAGGGAAACACCAAGTCAAAGAAAGAGCTCCCCTCTTTTCAATTTCTGTAGATCTACCACTGAAAAGCTGGAGAGTGGCCAAGAAGGCTCCAGTGTAGGTTCTGAATGATGACAAGGGGTTCATTTTATACCAAATGTCCACTGCCACCTAGGAGATAGGCTAACAGAGTGTCCAATGCCCTCTAGCTCAATAGACTGAACTGGGGTAAATTTGAGGAGAAGGTAAGGTCTGATGTAAGTCATGTCTGTCTGTCTGCTGCTGGAGAGAGATGGCACCAAGGTGCCATAATGAACTGGAGATGAAATTTAAGGAGATTGACTCTTGGAACATAATGACTAAAGAAACAAAAAATGTAGATATCATAGAGAAAGATTCAGCTTTCACATCTACAAATCTTTTAAAATATATAAACATAAGATTACACCTATATTATATGTAAATGGATAAAGGTTTTTAAAATATATTTTTTAAAAAAAAACTTCTCAGAAAGTTATACTTAGTTGGGAGTATTCAAAGGGGCAGCCCATGTTCTGATAAAGAAAACATGGTTTGGGGCTTTTTAACCAAAAAAATAAACCTTAATCAAGAGATAATAAAATGTTACCAAAAGTTGAAAAGACACTAATGATCTATTAATATGACATCATATTCTGTTCTGATGTTTGTTTTGGTGGGGGTTTTGTTTTGTTTTTACTTACTTGCCTTGCATTTTTTACTCTCACCTTTCAGATTGGTCAGGCTATGTGTCTAAATGAATCACTTCTTTAGTCCCAGGGTATGTAACCTGAGGTTGACAGGCTTTCAGTGTTGATATGATACTGAAAAAGGACATTGACAATCTTTCAGTACTGATCTGGCACCAACAAAATATTTTCTGTTGCCTACGCATCTATTCTCATGTGTGGTTCAGATGTAAAATCACTTCTCACACTGCTGACCATTTCACTGACAGGTAACACTAAATGTTAAAAAAAGAAAAAAAGATTTAGACAACTCTGCTTGCCTATCAAGCAGTTTCACTTGAACAAACATAATAAAAAATGCAACTAAGTT
The DNA here is from genome assembly GCA_026167975.1 of Phrynosoma blainvillii. Taxonomy (NCBI): domain Eukaryota; kingdom Metazoa; phylum Chordata; class Lepidosauria; order Squamata; family Phrynosomatidae; genus Phrynosoma; species Phrynosoma blainvillii. The sequence continues at coordinate 278,823,051 of JANUYF010000001.1, forward strand.
CCTCGAGAACATCCCCCTAGAATTTAAAGATAATGTGAAAAATAGATTTTGCACTATTAAGCCTAATTGATCAGATACCAGAGGAACTTTGGACTGAAGCCAGAGACATTGTCAGAGACAAATGCAAAAAGACACTATCAATAGCCAAAAAGAAGGAGTAACCTCAATGGATGACAGATGAGAAGCAAAAGTAAAAGGTGACAGAAATAAGAATCAGAACTCTGAATGCAATTGTTCAATGACTTATGCACAGGAACAAGGAGAACTATAATAAGAATCAATGCAGAGAAATGATACATAGAACTGTATAAAACAGAGGAAAGGGTAATACAAAGACAAACCTTCCACCTTAAAAATTGAAGCAAAAACTGCACTTCGAGCACTTGGGAGAAACAAATTGCTAGGAACAGATAGAGCTGCTTCAAGCTACAGGCACAGCATCTACTCTAGTTCTAACTAAAATCTGTCAACAAATGTGGAAAACAAAACAATGGCCTACAGACTGGAAAAGCTCAATATACATCCCAGTCCGCAAGAAAGGAGACACCAGGGATTGTAGTAAACACAGGACTGTTCCATTATATTTGTTTTGTTGTTGTTAACTGCCTTCGCATCGATCTCGATTCATAGTGACATCTCCAAGACCCCCTGTCCTCTACTGCTCTGCCCAACTCCTGCAAACTCATACTCATGATTTCTTTAATAGAGTCCATCCATCTAACATTCAGCCTTCCTCTCTTTCTACTTTTCTCCACCTTTTCTAGCATTATAGTTTTTTCCAATGATTCATGTCTTCTTATGATGTGTCCAAAGTACGCCAGCCTAAGTTTTGTCATCCAGGCTTCCAGGGAGATTTCTGGCTTGATCCGATCTAGGGCCCATCTGTTTGTCTTTTTAGCCATTCATGGGATCCCCAGAACTCTTCTCCAGCAATACATATTGAATTAATTAATTTTCTTCCTATCTTTTTTTTAACTGTCCCACTCTCACATCCATACATTGTAATGAAGAGTACAATGGCTTGTATGATTCTAACTTTTGTACTGAGTTGTATATCTTTGCATTTTAGGATCTTTTCTAGTTTTTTCATAGCTGCCCTCCCCATTCTCAATCTTCTTCTGATTTCCTGGCTGTAGTCCCCATTTCTATCAATATTTGATCCCAGATATGAGAACTCTTTTAATATTTATATTTTCTCATTGTTTAGTTTGAATTTATGTAAGTTCGTGGTCATAATTTTTGTTTTCTTTATACTCAACAGTAAGCCTGCCTTTGCACGTTATTCTTTGATCTCCCTTAGGTGTTGTTATGCCATATAGGGAGCAAGAAATGCCAGATGTCCAAGCTGGGTTCAGTAAAGGAAGGGACACTAGGGATCATATTGCAAACATATATTGGATAATGGAGCACACCAAAGAATTTCAAAAGAAAATCAGCCAGTGCTTTATAAATTATACAAAAGCCTTTGACTATATGGATCATGAAAATTATGGATCGTTCTTAAAGAAACAGATGTGCCGCAACATTGTCCTAATGCATAACCTATATACAGGACAAGAGGCTACTGTGAGAACAGAAGATAAAGAAACAGAATTATTTCCAATTGACAAAGGGGTCAGGTACTGTTGCATCTTATCACCCTATCTGTTTAACTTATATGCCAAAAATATCATACATATAGTACAATCAGACTCAGAGGAAGGAGGCATGAAAATTGAAGGAACAATTTAAGATAAACAATTGACATCATACTACTAGCAGAAAATATCAAAGACTTGGAACAATTACTGAAGAAAGTCAAGGAAGAGAGTGCAAAGGCAAGTTTACAGTTGAACATTAAGAAAACAAAACTTACAACCACAAATAACTTATATAACTTTAAAGTAGACAATGAAGACCTTGACTAAGGGCAGATGCAGATGGCCCATTTAGGGCAGCTCTGAGCCACCCCTGGGAGCGGTGGATTGGAGCTGCGGCAATCACATGCTGAAGCCCCAATCCTCCTTGTTGCTGCCCCCAAAAGAGCAGCAAAATGCTGGTCCTTTGGGGTGCAGCAAAAGGCCACCCTTAGAGCTGCCACCACAGCTCTTTTGCACCCTTTTGGCACAGCATGTGAGCATGCTGCACCAATAGGGCACCCTGACACCATGCGCCATGCAGATAGGTGCACACCATCGAGGCAGAGTTGGGGCGGCCAGCGTGTGGTTGCCCCACCCCAACTCCACCCCCAGGCCGGCCTAAACTGCTGGTCTGCATTGGCCCTAAATCATTAATCCAAATGGAGACACCAGTCAAGAAATTAGAAGACTAGGACTTGCTAGGGCAGCTATGAAGGAATTAGACAAGATGCTGAAGTGTAAAGAAATATAATTGAATACTAAAGTTAGGATTGTCCATGCTGTTGTATTTTCCATTTCTATGTATGACTGTGAAAGCTGAACAGTAAAGGAAGTGGATATGAAGAGAATCATTTGGGATTGGTGCTGGAGAAGGGTTCTACAGATACCATGGATTGCTAAAAAGACAAACAAATAGGTTCTAGAGAAAATCAAGTCTGAACTCTCCCTAGAAGCAATGATGACTAAAAATGTTGTACTTTGGCCATGTCATGAGAAAACATGGCTCCCTAGAAATGATAATAATGCTTGACAAGGTAGAAGGCAGCAGGAAAAAAAAACATTCCAGATGGTTAGACTCAATCAAGGATGCTACTGCTCTGAGCAGATATAGATGATAGGGGGCTTTGGAGGTCTCTCATTCATAGGGTCACCTAAGTCAAAGTCGACTTGATGGCAGTTAGCAACAACAACAAATGATCACTTTTTTCAGCATGATAACTTAGAATGTAGTCATGTCAGAGTATTCCAGATCTAAACAGATGTTGCCTTATTAAAAAGTCAGTAATGTATGAGAGAATTAATGTTTCATCTTCAGGTTCCCAAGGAAATTTGGGCCTTTGCTATCAACCTTTCTGACTTACAAAGCATAAAAGACTATTAAAACCCACGATGGCAGGCTATGATGATATAAGATATCATTCAATTACACTCCTGCATTTGAGGACATACACCCCTTCCTATCAGCCAGTTGTGTGGAAATCTCAGAGAGCAGGAGAGAGACATTCTGTTTTTGTTACCTTCAAGCAAACAGTCCTCCGTCCCCAGCCATTATGGCCTACCAACACTGGAATCCCTTTTCCCCACTCTTTATGTTATACACATTACAAGTCACAGTAGAACCCTAGTTTTTTGGTAGAGGGAAAGAAGCAGGAATGGCAGGAGTAAACTCAGCAGAATACAGTTGTTAGTTCAGCACCCACTCTTCAAGTACTGTATTTCTAGGGATGTTTTCTGAGAAGAGATAATAGTTTAAAAACAATGAAGTCTGAAATCAACAAAAATTCCCCAGTACTATGTTGTTTATGCTACACAGGTGCAAGCCCTTTTCACACTACACAGTTATAGAACTATTGTTCCATGGTTCCATCCCATCGAATCTAAGATTTTTGGTTTAGGGAAAGGCACTTAGAATTCTTAGCCAGAGAGTCTAGTACTTCTGGCCAAACTAAAAACTTTTGTGCTGAGTTGTATATCTTTGCATTTTAGGATCTTTTCTAGTTCTTTCATAGCCACCCTCCCCATTCTCAAACTTTTGATTTCCTGACTTCTGATTTCTGCATCCATAGGATATAGCTGTGACAGTTAAAGTGGAATCATAGTGCTATAATTCTGCAGTGTAAAAGGCCCCAAGATTTCAGCACTAGATGGTTTTAATTTCCTTATGTAAGCTGCTATTTTGTGGCACCCTTCCATCCTTTGCTCAACATTGGATAAGGCATTTGTTCTCTGTTGCTCCACTAACAACTGCAACTGCACTTCCCTCACAGAAAAGGCTCAGTACTTTCCACCTGCCTGGTCATATAAATCATCTCCGTGTGAGGCCCTAGACAGGTGAATTTGTCAAGCCTTAACATAAGTCTTGCTACAAGTGAGCTGCTATTTATGGTGAATGTTTTCTCCTTGCCTTACAAACTAGATTTTCTCTCCCTGCCTAACCCTCCCCCTTCCGGTGCTACTCTGTCATTCTGTTTTGTTTACCCAGCACATTTAGAAGTTCTTGCTAGTAGATCCTGTCTTTTTTCCACATCCGTGTTCATGTAGAGGTAGTTCATCTGTGACAGGTGAAGCTCTTAACCTGTTTAGTTTCATCTCCACTCCCCAGAGAACTTGTCTGTCTCTATCTTCCAGGTTCATGGGCTTGCTTCTCAGCTGCATCGACATGTTCCTGGGACATTAACCTGCAGGCCTAAAAAACTTCAAAATTCATTCCAACCGAAGAAGCCCTTATACAAAATGTATTTGATAGCTTTGCTTACCTTTCCTGCAGGCTTGCTGTACACAAGGCCTACATACACTGCACTCTCTCAATTTCTGTCACTCATGTCATCTGTTCAATGAAATCTAAAAGATCGCTGAACAATGTGTTGAACCATTTCCCTTTCCTTCTTATTATTATTGCCATGACCAGCTCTTAAGAGAAGCACACAGCAAAGGCTGTTATTATCCAAGATGATACACTGAGAAGGAAGAAAGCATTCAGGAAAACACATGCCGAAAACTTTCAGAGAAAAACATGAAGATATTGAAAAGGCATAAGTTCTGTGTTTTTCTCTGTATAAAGGAAGTCCTACCCATAATTCAAAGAGCTGGATGTAAACAGTGAATGTGGAATGTCCAGAAGAATTACTTTCAAATTCCACCCTCAGTAGTAGATTTTTCACCAGAATTTATTGTAGAAGGGGAAAGCAGGCTGTGAAACAATGACCCCACAACCCATAAACTTGTAGGTATAGTTTGCTGGGGAAATAAATTACTATTAGGTAATTTAACATATCTCTCATTTGTAATTACTGAGACCAATACCTTTCCAAACATTTGACCTGACAAGCCCCGTTATTCATTTAAGAAGAGATTTACTTACTGCTGTTGCCAGTGCAAAGCCCTGCATACAGAGATATAGGGGGGTTGCAGACTGCCAGAAATAGTGCAAATTGAGTCCACTTTTAGGGTTAGGGTTAGGGTTAGGGTTAGGAAATCATGGGAACTGTAGTTTATTGTGGCACCAGAGCTCTCTGACAGAGAAGGCTCAATGTCTCAGGGGAAAAAAACAATTCTCATGATTCCCTAGCACTAACCCTAACCCTTAAAGTGGACTCAATTTGCACTATTTCTGGCAGTCTGCAACCCCCCATAGATATATGAGATGGTTTGGTTGAAGCAAATGTAAAAGACCATCTCTGATGTTGTCCACTGACTCAGACAACAATTAAAGGAGATCTCATAAGAAAGACACTGCTTACAACAATTTCCTTTTTTCCTGAATCTCCCATGCTAAATTGGCTATTCTGGAGTTATAATCCAAAGAGGAACTTTCCAAAGTTCTGGTGAAATCTTGCTAGTCACTAATCATATACATGGCTACTCAGAAGTAAGTCCCATTGAATTCAATAGGACTAACTTTCAGGTCAGCAAGAACTGTAGCCTAAATCAAGCCCTAAGTAAGCACTGAAGAAATTGGGGGGCTGTACTGATGGCCCCTAAGCGGCAGCAGGATGCCGCCCTTTCCTTGCTGGATTGGGGCTGCAGCAACTATACACTGCAGCCCCAATCTGGCCTTTCCATGGTGCAAAAAGCCACAAAAAGCAGTTCCTTTTTGTGTAACAGAAAGGGTGCCCTACCTGTGGCAGCAAAAGCTTTTTGCCACTTCTTCGGTGCAGCGCATGTAAACACTGCGCCAAAGACACACCCTTTTGCTGGCCACCATGTGGTTGCTTGGGTGGCATGAGGATGACAGGTCAACTGGTGTGTGGTCACCATGCCCCAACTCCATCCCCAGGCCAGCCCTTTTGGCTGGTCTGTACAGGCCCTGAGTGAGATACTGTGCTTTTCAAAACTTTTATGAGGAACTTTTATGAACTCTCTATATATTAATTTTTATACTATGGTTCTCTGAGACCAGAAAAATATTCCAAGGGATCCTCCAGGGTAAAAAGATTGAAAAGAAATTATTGAGGAAAAATAGCATGTTGTTGTTGATAATGATGATGATGTGTGTCTTCAAGTTATTTTTTACTTATGGCGACCCTAAGGTGAACCTATCATGGGGTTTTCTTGTCAAGATTTATTCAGAGAAGGTTTGCCACTGCCTTCCCCTGAGGCTGAGAAAGTGTGCCTTACCCGAGGTCACCCAGTGGATTAAATTACCCTAAGGGTCCCTCCAGGGTAAAAAGATTGGAAAAGTGTGATTGAGAATAGGATTACTAGTGTATATATAGTAATGATGAAATTGCAAATGGCCATTTCAAAGCTCTCTTCAGTTCATTAGAACTTTCTTCATTTACAGTCATCCAAAGAAAAAAAGAATAGGAAGAAAGAAAGTCTTCATACTGAAATCAACATAAAATATTACCTCACAAGACCTAGGTTGGGTTTTTTCTCTTGAAACGAACAGAAATTGTAGGTCCAAGGGAAAGGGCAAATTAACCTACAAGGAAACGGACAGCTTTACAACCTTGTGCCTCTGACTGAAATGTTGGGAAGTCTCCTGGCAATTCTCCCAGACATGCAGGTAGAACAGCGAGTTCACTTATTATGTTAACTAAAACAATCTGGCTTTGCACAAATGCACCTCAGGCCTAGCCAACTGTGAAGGAGCATCAGTGTGCCAAAGCAAGGGAAAGACCTCATTTACCTGAAGTGGTTTACTGGGCTTTGAGAAGAAAGAAAGAAAGAAAGAAAGAAAGAAAGAAAGAAAGAAAGAAAGACCAATTCGGGCAGTGATGTTTTATACCTTTTCCATACATTTCTCAGGGGCATGTATGGTAATATCCAAGGATCATCAAGCTTATTAAAAACTAGAAAATGGTTTGGTCTGATCAATGCAAACCACAGCTTGTTCAGATCAGTGTGGTAAAATGTAGGGTCCTGGTCTCATCCTCAGTAGAACCTGCGGGATCAAAACAAAACAAAAAAACACCTAGATTGCACTAGTTACTAGTGCCTCATTTGATTCCATCCCAAATTGCAAAGCCACTGCACACACTCGTGCATTTTTCCACATTCCCATGAATGACGATGGTATGGGACACAATCTGTCAAAATCAATGGGAAAACAGACTTCCAAATAAGCCTTTATGCAGAGACCATTCATAAACTGTTTATCACACTTGAAATTATCTTGGAATATGCCATGATATCAGACTAGGGGTGTGTGAGAACTTTGCTCCTGTGTGCAAAAGTGTGTGTGTATTTGATTGTATGGACTGAAACACAAACCAGATGTAACTTACAATCAGAAGTCCTTATGTTTTGGGGCTTGCAGTGTATCTCATGAAAGAAAATATGCTTTGCAACATAAACACATACAGCACAAATTTCTAAAATCTATACAGGCTTTAGATAGTGAGTGCTTGAACCTATAAATTACGCATAAGTGTCTTCATTTGAAAGATCCACACACAAATATGTACATTTTCTTTTGTTTAAAACCCAATTAATAGAAATTGATTTAACTAACTTTTCTTCCCTACATGCAGTTATCTTTGCAAGTTCCACCATTTTCTTCTACCTGTATCTGAAGCAAACATATATTAAACCTTAGAACCAGGTGTAGCTTTTTTCTTCCTTCTATAGTATCAAATCAAGTAATTCTGAGCAATGTGTCATAGTTCCCTTTCTTCCACCCAAAAAAGGTGCTAGTGATAAAGAATGTTTGGGCTGATGCAGACCGGCCTAAAGGGTTGGCACAGAGCCACCCCTGGGAGCAGCAGATCAGGGCCACAGCAACCACACGCCAAGGCCCTAATCCTCCTTTTTGCTGCCCCCAAGAGAGTAGCAAAATGCCGCTTCTTTTGGGGGTGGCAAAAGGCCACTCTTATAGCCATGGCAGCAGCTTTTTTGTGCCCTTTTGGCACAGGGTGGGGTGGAGTCGGGGTGGCTGGCATGCTGCTGCCCCACCCCAACTCGACCCCCAGGCTGGCCCTTTAGGCTGGTCTGCAAAGCCCCTTTTTGAGAGAATAGCTTCTGATTTTGAAAATGTACAGAAAACATCACATATTCACAGATCCCCATATATAAGCATTAATACTATTCTTAGTATTTAATATTGCTTCCTAAAATATAACTTACAATTCCTGCAGCCATGTCAACATGGGGTGCACCAAAGGAATAGGATAAATATGAAAATACATTAAAACACATCAACTAGTACAGAATATGGCAGCCAGGTTGGTTTTAGGAACAATGAGAAGAGACCACATAACATTGATCCTGAGATTACTTCACTGGAAGCCCATTAGTTTCCAGGCCCAGTACAAAGTGTTGGTTATCACCTTTAAAGTCCTAAATGGCTTGGGTCCAACCTATCTTCAGGACTGCCTCCTCCCGTATAATCCACCCCGTGTACTTAGGTCCTCTGGGAGCAATTTGTTGAAGCTGATAAAAACTAGATTGTCTGCAACCGCCCAGAGGACCTTTTCGGCTACTGCTCCCAGATTATGGAATGGCCTACCAGATAAGATCCATCACATTACCACCTCAGACAATTTTTAAAAGGGTGTTAAGATGGATCTCTTCCGGCAGGCCTTTCCCAAACAGATATCCCAGCCATCAAAAGACAGCCATCCTGCTCATCCTGATTTGGCTGTAGCTATTGTTATTTGTTTCTTTGTTTTTGTGTTACTATTTTAAATGCATTTTAAATTGTCATTATTTAATTGTATTTTAAGGGGGGATTGTGGGATATGGATGTATATTTTAAAGTTGTAAGCCACCCCAGTTGCATTACACAGAGGGGTAGGATGATTATTATTATTATTATTATTATTATTATTATTATTATCCAACAAAAGTAACACTCTTTCAATTTGACTAAAATTGGCAAGTTTTACCTGTATATTACCTAAACATTTTTCCAGATGTAACTGTACAGAGACTTCTTGAGAAATTCAATGTTCTCTGCCTAAAAAAGGGACAGTTAGCTTTGTATAGGACAGGGACAGCATGGATCCCAAGGGAAGTTACTTTTCTGTTGCTAATGGAGTCAAAATTTTATTACCTGCCTTTGCCCTTTCTCCAAGAGGGGAATGGCTTCTACCTGCAATGAGATCCCTCCAGGCCATCTTAACTAACAACAGAAGTAACGTCTGAGTCCAGTAGGCCAGTAACTCTCACATCATCATTTTTCTTCTCCTGTATGAAACATCTTTGCCTGATGAAGAAACCAGTGAAGTTTCATGATGTATTTTGTGCATTTCTGTTGGTTCTATAAAGGTATCACTGTTTTGTGGTTTTGGAGTTTGTTGTATTTTGTTGCATGGCCAGTGTGGCTGCCCCAGAACACATTCTTCTTTTATGTTTGTCTGGCTCTAGAATTACAGGCTTTTATTACAAATCGATAATTCTGTGTGTGACACATGCCATCAAAGGGTTCAAACCTAGATCCATAGCAGGAATGGTGAGAATTCAGCCTCAGTCTCCGCTTATAAATGTGGGAAGTGGAAGCTCAATTCACTGTGTTTCCTCTCCACCTGCCCTCCCAGTTTTTAAAGTTATCATTAAATGCAATATGTGTGACCCAGAACCATTAAAGTGAATGGGAAGTTTGCCACTGCCTTGTAATAAGGTCTTGATTGTGAACATGGCCTGGACTGTGGCCAAAGCTAACTAAACCAAATGAGGTTGGGGCATATAAAATTCAAAATTAAATGTAAAATATTAAAAACAAACATTTTCTTAAGCCTGAACTATGATTACAATATATTCTAACTCAGTGGCAGCCATTTTTTTGCTTAAATCAAGAGTTACAGGTTATTTTAAACAGCACATACAAATTGTCATCAGTATTTCCCAATGCTTATCTGGGAGACAATGCCTATCATTTGAGTTTACTTCATGTACATTTTCCATTTTAATATGTCCCTCTTAGAAAACATTATTATGCTGGGTTATAAACTGGCTACAGCAAGTTAAAAATATGAAGTACCTTAAGTAATGCTTCTTCCCATGAGACACCCTTTGCCTAGTAGTCAGTAATGAAATCAGATAACTAGAGTTATTGCAATTGTCTGTCAAAACATCACTCATGTCTATTACAGCATCCTGAAAAACACCATTATATCAGTTCCCGCTAAGGTATAATTCCTTTTCTTTCTGGAATGTTATCAGCTATGAGTCATTCTACTGTACTGGGATTTTATTGGAAAATGGCTTTAGGAAAGGCAGGATAGGAGTGCCCTGTTGTCACTGGGTACATTAAATAATATTTTTACATCACGGCCAACATCCTGCATCAGGGTTGCATGATGTAAATCTCTGCATATGAATTTATGCAGTGATTGAGCTAAACAGTCCTTGTGCTGAATGGGAAAGTTGTACAATTGGATGCACAAATAAGCCTCTGCCTGCACAATGACACCACATCTGTGCACCTGTTTCTGCAACTTTGTCCTGAAGGGAGACATTCCATATCTGCCCAAAGTGTGCGGCTGCTTCCATAGAGGAGTGTATGCATGCATGTGACACCAACAGGATTCTAACCATATTTCAAGTTTTTAATTTTGTTGTGTTTTTTTTTTGTTTGTTTTTTTTTTTTTAGAGTCAGCTACATGTTAGCAAATGAAGATGGTTCAGCAGCTTTGTAGCACCATTTCTGGTGCAGCTCAGTGTGCAAGAGGCCAAATCTGTAGTGCTAAAGGTCATGTCATTTTCTCTTTGACTGAATAATTTTGATGGAGAAATGTTGAATTCAAAATCTGAAACTGTAATAAGAATGGCAGGAATTTTAACTCAAAATTGAAAACCAAAAGCTATGGATTTGGTGACATAATTTGGGAGGCTGGTGGGGTGACTTTGGCAGGTTTGATAAAATTTTGAAATTTTCCTATTTTCAAATATTAATTGTTAACATTTATCAAATACTTTTTTTAAAAAAATCATCAGGGACCAGAAAAAAACTGTTAAATATGGTGTGTGGAATGGTTCTCAGACCACTTTCTTTCAGGAATCACATAGAGTCAGCTTGGTATAGTAATTTGAGTGTTAGACTAGGACTCTGGGAGACCAGGGTACAAATCCCCATTTGGCCATGGAAACTCACTGGCTGACTTTGAGCAAGTTGCACTCACTCAACCACAGAGGAAAGCAATGGCTAACTTCCTCTGAATAAATCTTGCCAAGAAAATCCTATGATAGGTTTGTCTTAGGGTCACTGTAAGTTCGAAATGACAAAGGCACACAACAATGCAAGAACTAGATTCTTCAGAGTTCCTAATATCAGAGTTCCTTATCAAGAGTTCCTAATAAAGTCAGAAATAGTAGACAAGCTTCATAAAAATATAGCTTGGCCATCACTACTGCTCTTCCTCTATGAAAGATGACCACAAAATGGCAGCTGATAGCTTCTCTGAATGGAATGGTGAACCCATTCTGGGGTTTAGTTTGAACATTCAAAGAGCTGTTGAAGACACTGAACCTGAGTATAATTTCAGACTAAAACCCAGAGTAAATTCATTACCCCATTGACATGGAAGCCACTACTGTCACTGTCCAGAGTAATGTTGACATTGCTGGTGTGAGGCCAGATGGCATTCTTCAATAGCTGAGAGTGAACATAAGAAATGTCTTCCCTCCTCTTTCTCCAGAATACTCTGAGCTGATCTAGATTTCTCTAGTGGAAAGCACAACCTCTTTGGCAGACAGGGACAGTTTGTTGTGAAGAGTATTTTGAAAAATCAGACAGTTTGGAAATGATCAGAAATGAGATTCTGAGATCAAATATAATTTCAAAACTAGATTTCACATGGTGGAATAAGTGAGAATATCTGTGTGGTGGGATGAATAAATGTTAATATTTGCAAAGGGAAGGGGTGGGGGCATTTGTTTCACCTCTTGTCTTGATGCACATAATTCCTCCACATCTGATGTATTTAAAATGCACAATTTTAGACCAAGGGCTTGGATGCTCCCAGTGGAATTCTTTATTTATGTTTACAGAAAATGTCCTTCTGGCCCCAATAGCCTTTAAACTCTGTGATTTTAAGCTTACTTCATCTCATCAACAGAACCCAATTTATCCTCTATATTTTCAGTAAAGATCTGTACTCACAAAACTTAATTACAAATTCAGCAAAATCATTTAATGCCATTCTTGCAATATCACAACATTGGGAAGAGGGTAGACAAGGGGTAATTAGCTATGTTGTAAAAACATTGTCTGGGTGTAGAAAACTAGCACATCAGGTAGAAAAGTTCAAGCCTGTAATTTCTTTTATTTTAATCATAGGTCAAAATCAGATGGGCCAAAGGGGACACTGTTGGGCTTCATTGGGGGCATGGCATTTAGATGATGTGTGCCTCGAGCACAGCCTGAAACCATCCCAACGCCAGTCCAAGAGAAAAGAACTGGCCCAAAAAGGAGCGGGGGTGGGGGAACTGCTCCTTTTCAGAGGCTGGTTCAAAACTGCAGCAGCGAGCCAAATTGGGCCTTTGCATGTGTGGTTGCCACAGTGCTGGTGCAAATGGTGCCAGAGCATCCCCAATCCACCTTTTTTTGGCTGTCTGTTTTGCCCCAGATACAGAAACATGTTTTGTGGATTAATGCTCAAAAATGTAATCACACCATGAAGGACTCTATCATATGATTTTTGCTGGTGTATAAATCAAAACTATCTACACAATACACATCAGAGACATAGCCCTGTTAGTCTGAAATATCAGTATGCAAAGGGACCCTGTAACATCTTTGAGACTAAATGAGTGAAAGAAGTTGTAGCATAAGCTTTTGTAGACTTGGCCTAATTCCTCAGAATCTTCTGCTATTACTCAGGGGCTGTACAGACCGGCCACAAGTGCCAGCCTCAGGGTGGAGTCAGGGCATGGCAACCGTACACCAGCCACCCCAACTCTGCCCCCACATTGTCCTCATGCCACCCACCCACACAGATGGATGGTGGCATAAGGGTGCTTCCTTGGTGCAGCGTTCATACACACTGCACCAAAAGAGCTCTGAAAAGCTGTCGCTGCCACCACCACCACCACAGCAAGGTTTCCCAGCTCTTTTTAGAGTGGCAAAGTGCCAGATCAGGGCCATGGCATGCGGTTGCTGTGGCCCAATCTGGCGCTCCCAGGGGCAGCATGGAGCCACCCCTTAGGGGCCATCTGTTGAGCCCCTCAGTTAATCTGAAAGGTGCTAAAAGATCCCTTTGCATACACAATAGACAAGTAAAGTGTGTGCCTGAGGAAAGTAGAGATAACTTCACCTGACAGAATGTTATTATAGTGTATAATGTAGCAACTAAATGCAAACTATACAACTATGATATTAATTAAACTTGTGACACTATTCTGGGACCATCTTCAATCTTTCTTAATTTATATGGATGATGCAATTTCCATTTGCTCCAGAACAGATTAAGGCTGTGGGAAGAACAGCAGAAGCCTGCTTGGCCTACAGCTTGCCACCATGGCAAGTGACCCTTTGTATCCATCTCAGTACATTTTTATCTAATGTGCAAAGTTACACAAAGAACATTTGCCCTTATTCCAAACAATGTAACTTGATCAAGCAAACTCTGCTTCCAGAATAGCACCTTTCAGCGTAAATCTGGAGGTGAGGCAATGTTCCACCTAGCTTCAACTGACAATAAGAAACCACTGAGGTAACCAAGCTCAGAGATGTTTAACCTGATGGAGTAGCCTACAGACCCCAGAGTTATTAGTTCATTTAAACAACTGCTTCCCCCCCCCCCCCGCCCCGGCAAACACATCCTTAGGGATCATACTTAAAAAGCAAATGTGCCTTATAGGTTCTTCATATTTGACATAAACAGAAAGCTGAGTTTAGAGCTTCAAGTCCATGGTGAAAAGGAATCATGGTGTTTTCTTCTTGTATTGTTACACACAAAGGCCAGTTTACCCAACCAGATTTTTGGACTTCCTCTTTCTTCCTGTTTCTCCTCATTTTTGTACCATCATGCTTAATTTAAGGTTCTAAAAGAATACAATATTTACCACATCTGTGGTGACTTAGGGTGACCCTGGACAAGTCATATTCTTTCAGCCTCAGAAGAAGGCAAAGGCAAACACCCTTTGAACAAAACTTGCAAGAAAACCTGTGAGAGGTTTGCCTTCATGATTTGGAGGCACACAATAACAAGTGATCCAATAAACATATTTCTCAACTCTGTATCAACAGTGAAGTCCAAAACACATGCGTGCTTGGGAGCTTCTTATGCCACCACTGCATTGCATTAACAATAAATAAGATATGCAGAAAGAAGACCCATAGGAAAGGGAGAAAAGTATACATGAAGCATAGTGCTTTGCAAAAAAAATTCATCTAGCTAGAAAGTCTACCTCAGCCAATCCCATAATCCCCCTTCCAGCATGCCATGGAGAAAGAAGCAATAGTTGTTGTACCTCTTGGGTATCGGTTATATTTCTATGCACCACTCAAAAATCTGCCATAAGCCTGCTGCAAGTGAGCCCCTAGATTAGAACCACAGGGATTTCACATCTGCCTCAGAGATGCTGTGAACCATTCACCTTTCTGGTGCCTGAATTCCATACTTCACATCAGCATCAAAATAGCCATTTTGTATGGTGCATAACTTCTTACTGAATATTTCACATTGCATACAGCATAGATTCCTTTTTAACTGAACACGTATTGAACTTATTAAAGTTAAAGTGAACAGGCAGTTCTCTCATACTACTACCCTACACATGGGACAGCTTAATGGCATTGAAATTAATATATGCATAAGTACAACCTGCATTATCAAGAGTAAAAAGCAAGTTAACGACTCAATAGCATATAATTACATGGTATTAAAGGTCCAGAATTCATCTCTGAAGTCAGGAAAAAACTTCTACCTTAGCACCAGTGCCTTGTTATAACTTCTTAGTGCTTCATTCTAAATGTGCTGCTGATCAACTGGATGCCCACTGGAGCATTTGGGCATTAAAAGAATTTTAATATATTTTTTTTAAAAAAAATAAAGCAGGCCATTTTAAATAGCAACTCACAGGGTAATATTATCTCTGCTGGTGAATGGTAAGGCAATGGTAACTTCATTGATTTCCATGAGAAAGATTCTCGCCCATTATGTCTCTCTGCAAATGGGGAGAAGGAGACATGCTATCTCATCTTAGCACATTACAGGAAACACAAGCAGAGCCACTAGAAAGGGGATTTTAAAAGCTTGTGTTGTATGCAAATCTATGGTAATATATGTCCCTACATTAAACAAAACAAAACAAAAAAACCAAGAGTTGAATAGTTGGTGATTTTTCCAGACCGGCATCAAAGCCTTTGTACAATTTCTAACTCTGCGATTTAATAGAAATGTTTTAACATGTAAACTTGAAGAAATGCAAGAAAAATCCAAAAACAAAAGCAAGATATGAAGCCAGCTGATATGGAGGTATTTTAAATTGCTCAGAAGGCAGGATATCATGAACTTGCTAATGACAATTAGCTTAAATGAATTCAAATAACAAATACACATTTCATAGATGATGAAGTTTCACAGTGATTTTTTTTTCTTTTTTTATCTTTAAAAGAAAACAATGCTAATGGTTTCCTTTTTCCTACCCTCAGTGACTATTTATTTTCTTGATGTGGACTTTCAAAATACAAAGACATCTTGGCAAGTTTTCAAAGAGTTCCTTCAAAGTAAACTCTTAAGTCTGATTTTTAAAAAAAAAAATATAGAAACATGAAGAGTATGCCAGAGCAAGGAGAATTCATAACATACCATTTTCATTTTATATACACATGGATATGTACATATATATGCAAAAGCCAGTCCAACAACTGTCCATGGATTCATTTGTCTGGGCCTTCTCTCTTGCCCTGGTGTATGAAATTGATTTTGTGAGAAGAAACTAATCAGAGAGTAAGCCATTTAAAAAAAAAAAACAACTTTCAACCAAAAACAAAATTAAAACAAAAAACAAAAAAAAGGAAAACATTTGCATTATATATAAAAAAGCTTCAAAGAATAAAGTTATGGCTTTTGCAAGTTTTAGTCAAACTTGTCCTGTTTTCCACAGTGAGTATACAGAAGCACACGGATCTATGTCTTCTCACCATCACTGTCATAAATGCTAATGTTCCAAGGAATGACACCATCCCATTTGGTGAGTTGTTTTAGTGACATTTTTTAAAAAAATAAATCTGATCATATTTAATTAAGTAGGAATTGACATTATGCACTGTGTAATACACAGTCTGCACATCCTGCAATTAGTCCTTATGCAGACAAGCTTCACTGAAACGAACTGTGTGCAGCACTCAGGTGTAATGAACCATACACATTGGTAAGAAACTTTATGATGTGAAGTCGAAGGCTTTCATGGCTGACATCCATAGTTTTTTGTGGGTTTTTCGGGCTGTGTAGCCATGTTCTAGAAGAGTTTCTTTGAAATGGTTGTTTTGTTTTTTCAAAACATCTAGCATGGCTGAGAGATACCTGCTATATCACGTAGATTACAAGTAGATTTGGGGCCTATTCACACTGCATATTAATAGTGGTATTATTTCACTTTAACTGTCATGATTTCATCCTTTAGAGTTAGACCAATGATTCCCAAACTCTGGTCCTCCAGGTGTTTTGGACTTCAGTTCCCAGAAGCCTCAACCATCTTGGTCTGAGATTCTGGGAGCTGAAGTCCAAAACATCTGGAGAACCAAAGTTTGGGAACCATTGCTTTAGACTCTTGGGACTGGCAGATTAGGGATTCTATTGAATTCTCAGGCAAATTGTTCTTATACCTCACCAAAATACAAACTCCAGAAACTGGGGTGGAGGCAGAGAAGGTCCACCTCTCCTATTTGTTTCAGGCTCAGGCCCAACATCAGCAGCCAGTTCCATCTACTTCAGCTGTAGAGTTGAGGGAGATGGCAGATAAAAGCAAGAGTCCATGAGGGGAGGTATCCTCCACTGGTGGGTCACTGCCTAAGGGAGGGTTGATCTTTTAGGGGAGCTGCTTAGGGAGAACACAAAGGTAAGGTCTCTATGCTGCTTGAAGAAAGGGAGAGGGCTGCATTCTGTTAATTTGCTATTTACCATCACATCATTATCATCTGTAACTGTATAGGCAGTCTACAATAGGAAGGATGTGTCTGAAAAGAACAGTGGGTAAATACCAGACTTGAGGAGGCAGACATTATGGTTGTAAAAGGCAGAGAAAGATACAGAAAAAGGAGACCATTGTACTTTAATTGATGGAACAGGAATAGGGTGCTAGTTGTCCTTATATTTCTCCCAATTCAAACAACCTGGATGGTGTTGCCAACACAACCCCTGGGTTTAAAATACTGCTGGTGAATGCTGCCATTCAGGACTTGATCTTGGATGAGCATGCCAAACTGGTGTGTATCACAGAGTCCTAGTTGGAGGAGGCAGTGGCGTGGAGGTGGTAATCTCTCTAATTTTGTCCACCAGGGTTCTTTGTTCTTTGTTCACCAGCAGATGAGACCTCCAGGGTGGAGAATGGAGTTGTAGTGATATATTGAAATTCCATGTGGATGCCACGGCCCCGATCTGTAGCTAGCTCCAGAGCCACCTGTCTGCATAGCCCCTATGTTATGCTTTCACTGAAGTTTTTGTATGCAGATAGGGAGGAAAAAGTGACTGGAACCTGCATTTTCTGGAAGTGGGTAGAAACCATGCTCTTTTCACACACACACACACACACACACCATACCCCTTCTTGGACTGTCTGGTTTGTGTATGTTGTACCTATAACCATTGGAGGAGTCACACTTTCACTTCTTTGAATTGCTGCCCCGACTGCTTGGATATGCCAGCTCCATCCTTTTTTAATGCACACTTACACAGATGTGTTGAATATGTAGCTTTAAGGATGGATCGCTCCTTCAGAACCACTTTTGCATTGGAGTGTCTATAAGGTCGAAGGTGCACATTTTCTAGGTCAGGTCAGAATATCCCAGGTTCTTTTTGCTCTGGTTTTTAGCCCAGGGGCACAGCTTCAGTCTGGTTTCTGCCTTCTTTGGAGGCATGCATCATAAACATCCCGCCTTTAAAGCAGTTTGAAACAGCTTTATTTCACCTGTCTGTTTCACCCCAGTGTTGATCAGAATCGTCTTGGAGACTTATGCCTTCATAAGTGGACTTACATATGCAGGAATTAAAACTGTGCAGTTGCATAATGTCCATATCCAGTAGAGAGTTGCTATTGTGCTACTTTGTGGCAGAACCAGCAAAAGTGCCCAATGCACAATGGGACTGATGTGCATAGGTCCCAATGTGCATCACATCAGTCTTGATAGCCACTGAGCACTCTTGTTAGTGTCCTATTACATATCTTCTTGGTAAAAGGGCTTTCTTAGTGCCTCTGCCACATAGCTAGGTATAGGTAAAGTTACACAATACAATGGCTATGTAGGACTCTAGCAATGTTTTAAAATATGTTACTATTTTAAAATATGTTACTACTATGTGGCATAGTAGCTTGAAAGTTGGACTATAACTCTAGAGATCAGGGTTCAATTGTGAGCTCAGCTATGAAACCCACTGAGTCACACACTCCCAGCCTCAGGGTAAGGCAATGATGAACCTCCTCCTCTGAACAAATCTTGCCATAAGTCAGAAACTACTTGAAGGCACACAACAAAACACATAACCATCTTGAATCCCCTTACTGAAAGAAAGGCAGGATATAAATAAATAAAATCATCATCATCCATGTGTGCAGATATTTCTGCAACTCAACATAACACTTCATGCAGCAAGTGGTATCTAGACCACAGAACTTTGTGCCACTCTCAATTTGTTTGTACTTAATTATAGATCAGACTTTTGGGGAGGGCAGGTTGTTTGGATATATTCATTTGTTTGTTTTAACTTTTACTGTCATATGCTGTCTTTTAAAGGAGACATGGGATGTCTAGTACAATGTCTAGCAATGAGGCATGGATCAGAGAAGTAGATAGGTGGCAACCATGTATCCCCTGTGAAGTAAAAAGCAGAGTATTCCTGGCTTGCACTGAAGTCAAAACTCACCACATGTCAGCACTACATCTTTTTCTGCAACCCAGGATCCATCCCAAAATAAGTAAAAGGTAATTATAAAGGAGAGAACTTCAGAGCATGTACAGATTGCATTTACCCTTCAAAAGTTAAAACCAGTCCCCGCTCCTTGGTGAAGCTCTTTCTTTCAGATTAGGCTTCTGGAAAAGGAAGGCACAGAATTAATTGAGGAGGAGGGGAGAAAACAGAGCATCTCAAAGCAACAATTATCATCATGACACTGTTTCACAGAACAGAAAAGTCATTTCTTTTTTCCACCCTGCAAATCACTCCATGTGAAAAGATGTAGCATGTTTGCTGTTTCTAGCAAGGATCTGTTGTTGTTTTTTTCCTGATGTTGAGAAGGAGCAATCAAAACAGCTGCAATGAGGGGGGAAGCACTGGGTGAAATTTTCTCTGCTATTCAACTCTCAAAAGCATAGGAACACTTCCCAAATCTGAATGTGGCAACCATTTGTGAAAATTTAAAGCTCTTTGACTCTCTCTGTTCATTCCCTCAGTTGCTTTCTGTTCATTCCCTCAGAATTTAGCTTCCTTGGGGTTTTTTTGGGGGTGGGGGTGGGGGGTGGGGGTGATATGTTTGTCTGATGGGAAGTCTCTCTCTCTCTGCCCCTCCCTCCCTAACATGCATACTATTTATTAAGCTACCATTTGTTAAGTAATACTAATCTACAAAAATAGCCTGGGAGTGGGGAGGAAAATAAATAATTATGCTCTGTGATCTCTCCTTGAGAAAATGTTCAAATCATCATTTTCAAAAGTTGCTCTCACCAAAGACAGCTGTTCTTCATACATGCTGCAAATGTTTCCTTTAAATTCCTGAGGACATGCAAGTTTTGATACCAAGCCAGGATCTTAGGAACTGGCAAAAACTAAACACATCCAGGGCTGCTGCTTTTACTGTCCCAACAAACTTTCTCCCACAACTACAACAGTAAACCTTTTACTCCCATGACATCTCACATTGTGCAATTAGTCAAGTAACTCATGCCTTGTCCAAACAAAATACATTTTGTCATTTCTTGAAAACATTACCTTTCACAGAAGTGTAGTATTTCTGACCAGCAGGGAGCATATGTCAACATTATCTATTATTACACAATGTCAGAACCAGAAAGAGAAGGTGGGTGGTGATGTTAAGAACAACTTGAGCAATTTTCTGAAACAGGCATTTGAGAAGTACAAAGCCAGAATGTTTTGTCTGATTTTAGCTGCGTCAGCAACCTGAACTCACTCACTCCACCTCCTTTCCCTGACTGCTTCAACCACCAGAGCAAACCTAAAGCAGCAACCAGTAACCCATTGCCTAGCTTGTTTGTTAGTTTGAGCCAAGAGTTTGCTGTTCTCTAGAAAGTTTGGAAAGAACCTCATACGTCACTCTCAGTACACAAGAATAAAGAGGAGGGGGGAAACCTAAAATGTGGATCCTACTTACTAAGGGAAACATGAAGATGTGATGGGATTCATATTCTGACCCTGACTACATATTTATTATTCCCACTGTACAAGAACTATAAAGGGACAGGAGGAAAGTATATACAATGCGATTTACCAGTAGATTGACCAAGATAATCTAGCTCCCATCAATTTTGACAACAGCAGCCATAAAAGTTTTCCCCTACACCTTCTAAATGAAGTTCCTGAGATGGAAGACATTTTAGAGGTTAGTGGACTATGTGTATGAAAGGGCTTGGCACTCAGTTCTCCTGGCGCTGAAATTTCTGAGCCAAGCATGTGTTCTGAAGCACCCTCATTCCTCACACTCAGAATATGGCCTGTTCTCATATCTTCCTTGTAATACTGCCAAAGGCATCAGATTTAACTGAGCTCTCCCACCTGTGTATTTCTGCAAATCCTTTTACTTGACAGCATAGGACAAAGAGGAAATTCTTACAAAATAGTGCTATTTTAGAAACTGATACAAGTTGCTCTATCCCCTCTATTTGCTGTGAATGGTTAGCCAAATCTGATTGTCTACATCATGTCATGAAGCCAGCATGTGGTGACTGCCTGGATCACTCATGGAAAGGAAAAGGAGAAAGATGGACAGTGCCTAGGCAGCAACACAGAAAATAATCAATGTATCTTCTGAACAGTGGCACACACCACCATGAATGAATTATGAGTGGGCTCAGTTAGCCCCTTAAATACAGTACTTCCAAACTGGAAAATAAAATAGTCAAACATTTGTCCAACTCTCTGTAATTCTTTACAGGTGCCTTTTCTCTCCCCAAAGCATATCCCCTTGGGTTATCTTTCACCCTCACGTAATACATAGATTATTCATTTCCACAGCAATTATTAGTTATGCATACAGCTCCATGCCTGAATCAGAAATAGTAAGATACTACCATATATCTGAATAATGAAAACTCTGTGGTGTAGTTTCTCGTGTTTAACATAACACTAGGGAATACATTTTTATAGCTGCCTAGTAAATGCTCTAAACTGATGTTTTCATTCAACTGTCATGACTCAGAATCAACTTCTAACAGAGATAACTAAACCAGCAGTCTTTCTTAAACAAAAATAAATATCCCACTTTAACATGGTAATGACTCTTTATCGTGTCTTGGACAAATTATACTTTATGAGAGCAGAGTCAAGGTAAACCACAGACAAGGTAGTATCCAAACGACTCTGGGGGTTGCAGACTTCCAGAAATAATAATAATAATAATAATAATAATAATAATAATAATAAATTTTATTTATAGCCCGCCCCTCTGCGGAGCAATCGGGGCGGGTTACATCAGTTAAAATACAGAAGTTAAAACTATTCACATGCCCATCCAACCCTCCCACCTCTTAAAACAATATTAAACTAATTATTAATTAAAACAACATGCTCCAAGATGCAACAAAATAAATAATAATACAATACAACAAAGTGCAAAATGAGCAGCAGGGGAAGGGCAATATAGTTGTCTCCTAGAGCCGGAAGGTTATTCCGGGAAGGCCTGCCGAAAGAGATCCGTCTTTACCACTTTCTTGAAAGCAGTAAGAGTGGTAATATGACGGATCTCCTCCGGCAGGCCATTCCAGAGTCTGGGAGCGGTCGCAGAGAAGTCCCTCTGGGAGGTCTGAGACAGCCTGGTTTTTATTGGCTGCAGCAGGTTCCTCCCAGAGGACCGAAGGGTGCGGGGAGGGTCATACGGGAAGAGGCGGTCCCTAAGATACGATGGACCCAAGCCATGTAGGGCTTTAAAGGTTAAAACCAACACCTTGTACTGTGCCTGGAAACTGATTGGCAGCCAGTGGAGGGATTTGAGCACTGGTGTTATGTGCTCCCTCCTTGATGTTCCAGTAATTAGCCTGGCTGCCATATTTTGCACTAATTGTAGTTTCCGAGTTAGGCACAAGGGTAGCCCCATGTAGAGTGCATTGCAGTATCTAATCGCGAGGTTACCAGGGCGTGTACTACAGTTTCCAGATCCCTCATGTCCAGATAAGGGCGCAGTTGGCGTATCAGCCGAAGCTGATAACAGGCACTCCTGACCACCGCACTCACCTGACTAGTCATGTGAAGCGATGAGTCAAGGAGCACCCCCAAACTGCGAACACAGTCCTTTACGGAGAGTGTGACCCCGTCCAGGACTGGAGACTGTATTCCCAAACCTGGTTTCGGGCCTGTGACTGTGAGTACCTCTGTTTTGTCTGGATTTAGCTTCAATCTATTTTTCCTCATCCAATCCATTACCGCACCAAGACATTCATTAAGAGGAGAGACGCTATCTGAAGTCTGAGACGATGATCTGGTCATGGAGAGATATATCTGGGTGTCATCAGCATACTGAAGACACCAAGCTCCATGCCTCCGAATGATCTCTCCCAGCGGTTTCATGTAGATATTAAATAACATCGGGGACAGGATGGCGCCCTGAGGGACGCCACAATTAAGCTCTATTTTGGATGAGCAACTGTCCCCGAGCCTCACCCTCTAAGATCTGCCCAAGAGGAAGGAACGGAACCACTGCAAAGCAGTGCCTCCAATTCCCAACTCTCTCAGGCGATCCAAGAGGATGGCATGATCTATGGTGTCAAAAGCTGCAGAGAGATCCAAGAGCACTAACAGGGTCACACTACCCCTGTCCGTACTCAGGCGGAGGTCATCGGTCAGAGCAACCATGGCAGTCTCCACTCCAAATCCTGTCCTGAAGCCGGTTTGAAATGGATCAAGATAATCGGTTTCATCCAAGACTGCCTGGAGTTGGGAAGCAACTGCCCTCTCGATCACCTTGCTAAGAAAAGGAAGCAAGGAGACTGGTCTGTAATTGTTTCTGTCCAGGGGATCCAGGGAAGGTACAGGGGATCCAGAGGCCTAACCGCCGCCTCCTTTAAGCAGGATGGTACAATACCTTCCCTGAAGGACGCATTGATCGTATCCCGAAGGAATACTCTCAGCGCGCCCCCTCCCTGGACGACCAGCCAAGATGGACAAGGATATAGGGGGCAAGTCGTCTTCCTCACCTCTCCAAGCAGCTTGTCCACGTCATTGGTACTCACAGATTGGAGCTGATCCAGTAAATTGTCATCAATGGAGTTACTGGAGACCTCGTCTATAGATTCTGCCAAAACACTTATCCGAGAGATTTTATCTGCAAAGTGGATGTTAAATGCCTCACAGCAGGCCGTCGTTGGGTTCAATAGGGGATTTGGCGCAGGTGGAACCATTGTCAGCTCCCCTACCACCCTAAACAGCTCTGCCGGGTGAGACTCTGCAGACGCAATGCGTGCAGAACAGAATGATTTCTGCGCTGCACGCAAAGCCTCCCTATAGGAATCAAGATGTTTCCTAAGGCGAGTTCTGTCGGATGAGAGACGACTTTTCCGCCATTCGCACTGTAGTCGTTGTCCAGCTCACTTCATCCTCCTAAGTTCCTCGGTGTACCAGGGCTTACGATTTGAAGCGGGCTGGAAAGGACGCTTGGGAGCGATTGTGTCAATAGCCTTGGTGAGATCGGTGTTCCAAGTGTTCACCAAGGCTTCGACAGAATCGCCGGCATTACCAACCATTAATCCCTCTAAGGCTTTCTGGAAGCCAATAGGCTCCATTAGCCTTCGAGGGCGGATCATCCTAATGGGTCCGCCACCCCTGTGAGGGTGGACTGCAGCTCTCAGTTCCATCTTGATCAGGAAATGATCCGTCCATGACAAAGCAGAGGTCTTGTTGACCTCCGCCCATGGATATTCCTGTTCCGTACTAAAAACTGCATCGAGGGTATGACCTGCACAATGTGTGGGCCCGTCAACCAATTGGGATAGGCCCATGTTAGTCATGGTATCTATGAACTCCTGAGCTGCACCAGTTAGATCTTGTAAACTGGTTTCGAGTGGAATGTTGAAGTCGCCCAGAACCAAAAGTCTGGGCGACTCCAACAGCAACTCGGAAACCAGGGCCGTCAGCTCGGTTAGGGAGTCTGTTAAGCAACGGGGTGGCCGGTATACCAACAGAATAATAATAATATAATAATAAAATTTTATTTCTACCCCGCCCAATGGATACCCAATCAGGGCGGCTTACAATTTTAAAATCATGAGCTACATAACATTTTATACACAGAAACCCCACCCTCCCCCTTAAAACAGTATTAAATCAACAAATTATTAAAACATAATTTAAAATAAATCCACACAGAATAGTGGGGAAGCTCAAGGATCCCCTCCATCTAACGATGGGGCCACGTAGGGACATCCAAGTGCAGTCCTTATGTCCTTATGTCCGTATGTCCGTATGTCCGGGGTGGGTTGACTAGTCTGGAAAGGCCTGCCGGAAAAGATCCGTCTTAATGGCCTTTTTAAAGCCATCCAAAGATGTTAATAGACGGATCTCGTCCGGCAGGTCGTTCCAGAGCCTGGGGGCGACAGCTGAAAAAGCCCTCCGGGAGGTAGCCGCCAGCCTCGATTCCTGAGGCTGCAGCAAATTCCTCCCGGAGGATCGAAGAGCGCGGGGAGGATTGTATGGGAGTAGGCGGTCCCTGATATAGCTTGGGCCCAAGCCATTTAGGGCTTTAAAGGTGATAACCAACACCTTATACCTGGCCCGGAAGCTGATAGGCAGCCAGTGGAGGGACCTCAAGACTGGAGTAATATGATCCCTCCGAGATGTTCCCGACACAAGTCTGGCTGCCATATTCTGAACCAGCTGTAATTTCCGAACCAGGCACGAGGGTAGCCCCATGTAGAGCGCATTACAGAAGTCGAGGCGTGAGGTTACCAACGCGTGCACCACAGTCTCAAGGTCCTTTACTTCCAGAAACGGGCGCAGCTGGCGTATCAGCCGAAGCTGATAACAGGCGCTCCTGACTGTCGCGTTAACCTGATTCGTCATCAGAAGCGACGAGTCAAGGAGCACCCCCAAGCTGCGAACACAGTCACTGGAGGAGAGCGTGATCCCATCCAGGACTGGAAGTTGCAACCCAATTCCTGGTTTCGGGGCCGAAACCGTAAGCACCTCCGTCTTGTCTGGATTCAGCTTCAATCTGTTTTTCCTCATCCAGCCCATTACCGCCCCGAGACATTCATTGAGAGAAGAGGTGCCATTAGAATTCAAGGCCGACGAACGAGACACGGAGAAATAGATTTGGGTGTCATCAGCGTACTGATAACACCCAGCACCATAACTCCGTATTATCTCACCCAGCGGCTTCATATAGATGTTAAATAACATTGGGGACAGAATAGCCCCCTGAGGGACCCCACAAGTGAGGTCTCTCTTACCGGAGCTACAGTCCCCAATCAGCACCCTCTGGGACCGACCCGAGAGGAAGGACCGGAACCACTGGAGAGCAGTGCCCCCGATACCTAACCCCCTCAGGCGGTCCAAGAGGATGCCGTGATCTATTGTGTCAAAAGCCGCTGAGAGGTCTAGGAGCACCAACAGGGTCACGCTACCCCTGTCGATGCCCAGACGCAGATCGTCAGTCAAGGCAACCATGGCAGTCTCAACCCCAAATCCTGTCCTGAAGCCGGTTTGAAATGGGTCTAGATAATCGGTTTCATCCAAGACTGCCTGGAGCTGAAGAGCGACCGCCCTCTCGATCACCTTGCCCAAGAATGGCATCAATGAAACAGGCCTATAGTTCTTCATATCCAGGGGGTCCAGGGAAGGCTTTTTCAGAAGCGGCCTAACTGCCGCTTCCTTCAGACATGATGGAACATGTCCCTCCCTGAAGGATGCATTGATAATATCCATAAGGAATCTCACCAATGCATCCCCCCCCTGGACGGCCAGCCATGATGGGCAAGGGTCGAGAGGGCAAGTCGTCTTCCTCACTTTACCAAGCAGCTTGTCCACGTCCTCGGTACTCACAGATTGCCACTGATCCAGTAAAACTACATCGGCGGAGTCGGTGGATACCTCGCCTATAGACTCTGTCCCAATAGTTGCGTCAAGGTCGGCTCTTATCTGAGAGATTTTATCTGCAAAGTAGTTGTTAAATGCGTCACAGCAGGCTGTCGTCGGGTTAAGCAAGGGATTTGGCGCAGGGGGCACCTGCGTCATTTCCCTCACCACCTTAAACAGCTCTGCCGGACGAGACTCTGCAGACGCAATGCGTGCCGAGGAAAAAGCTTTCCTCGCTGCACGCAGCGCCTCCCGATAGGAATTAAGAAAATTCCTATGGCGAGTTCTGTCAGATAAGAGTCGAGATTTCCGCCACTCGCACTCTAGCCGTTGTCCATGCCGCTTCATCCTCCTCAGCTCAGGTGTATACCATGGCTTCCGATTAGGAGCGGGGTGGCAAGGGCGCTTGGGAGCGATCATGTCGATGGCCTTGGTAAGATCACCATTCCAAGTGTCCACCAGAGTCTCAACAGGGTCACCGGCATTCCCAACCATTAATCCCTCTAAGGCTTTCCGGAATCCAATTGGCTCCATCAGCCTTCGAGGGCGGACCATTCTAATCGGTCCTCCACCCCCGGCGGGGCAGGTGTTGACTCTGAGTTCTATCTTGACCAGGAAATGATCCGTCCATGACAATGCGGAGGTATTTACAACCTCCGCCCACGGATATTCCTGTTCGGTACAGAAGACCGCATCGAGTGTATGACCAGCACAGTGTGTAGGCCCAGAGACCAATTGGGATAGGCCCATGTTTGTCATGGTCTCCATGAACTCCCGAGCCGCACCTGTTAAACTGGTCTCGAGCGGAATGTTGAGGTCCCCCAAAACCAAAAGTCTGGGAGACTCCAACAAAAGCTCGGAGACCAGCTGTGTCAGCTCGGTCAGGGAGTCTGCTAGACAACTGGGTGGTCGGTAGACTAGCAAAATCCCCAAACTATCCCTGGTCTTTAGGCTAAGGTACATACACTCGAAGTGAGCTGTGTTCCGAATAGGTATCCTGGTCAAGGTCAAGGTGTTCTTATGAACCAGAGCCACACCGCCCCCCCGCCCACTTTCCCTCACCTGCTCACTAACAGAGAACCCAGCTGGGAGGGCCTCAGCCCAGGTAACAGCGCTATCCTCTCCCAGCCAGGTCTCTGTAAAACAAGCCAGGTCGGCATCCTCATCCAGGAGAAGGTCCTGGATGATGTGGGTCTTGTTTTTTACCGACCTGGCATTACAGAGGAGCAGAGTGAGGCTCTGTGGAATGGATGGTCTGCTCCCCAAGCCATTCTGGGAAACAGAGGGGACTGAAGGCGGGATAGCTACTAAACAGCGATCCCGCCTTCTTTTGCAACATTTGTCCACTCTGTTCCGACCATATCTCCCGTTCCCCAACGCAACTTCTATAGTCGCCCCTGTTCTACTTCCCACCCCGGTGACAGTGGGTGACACTAGCTGAGAAGAGCAAGATCTTATTCAATATAATGTAATATACAACCCAATGGTTTGTCTGGGCTGAAGATGTTACTATAATTACACAATTTTTGTCATATTGCCATCAACCCAGCCAGACGTCCTCTACATCTACATCGCCCTAACCCTACCGGGCCAAGGCGACAATATAGAAGTGATCTATTCACACCCAGCTTATCAGTCCCTAACAGGCCAGTTCTAATAGGGAGGCTTGTGTAGTACTATGTTGGGACCAGAGGCACAGCCAGTATCTCTTCTGGTGGCGTCTGCAGCCTGTTCTTCCTGGCCGGGCTTTAAGTCCTGCCCTGGCCGCGGGACACGCCCCCAGCGCCGCCGGTGCTCCAGGTGGGAGAAGGGAGCCGGGCGTTTCAGGGCTCACACGCCCCTCTCACAGGCGCTTCCCCGCCGCTGTAGCCGGGTCCCTCACGGCCTGTTCTTCCTGGCCGGGCTTTAAGTCCTGCCCTGGCCGCGGGACACGCCCCCAGCGCCGCCGGTGCTCCAGGTGGAAGAAGGGAGCCGGGCGTTTCAGGGCTCACACGCCCCTCTCACAGGCGCTTCCCCGCCGCTGTAGCCGGGTCCCTCACGGCCTGTTCTTCCTGGCCGGGCTTTAAGTCCTGCCCTGGCCGCGGGACACGCCCCCAGCGCCGCCGGTGCTCCAGGTGGGAGAAGGGAGCCGGGCGTTTCAGGGCTCACACGCCCCTCTCACAGGCGCTTCCCCGCCGCTGTAGCCGGGTCCCTCACGGCCTGTTCTTCCTGGCCGGGCTTTAAGTCCTGCCCTGGCCGCGGGACACGCCCCCAGCGCCGCCGGTGCTCCAGGTGGGAGAAGGGAGCCGGGCGTTTCAGGGCTCACACGCCCCTCTCACAGGCGCTTCCCCGCCGCTGTAGCCGGGTCCCTCACGGCCTGTTCTTCCTGGCCGGGCTTTAAGTCCTGCCCTGGCCGCGGGACACGCCCCCAGCGCCGCCCTAAGCTATCCCTGGTTGTCAGGCTAAGGTACATACACTCGATGTAGGTTGTTTTCCGGATAGGCTTCCTGATCAAGGTTAAGGTGTTTCTATAAACCAAAGCTACGCCGCCGCCCCCGCCCACTTTCCCTAGTCTGCTCACTGACTGAATAACCAGCTGGGAGAATTTGCGCCCATGTCGCCGCGCTGGCATCTCCCAGCCAGGTTTCAGTAAAACATGCCAGGTCGGCCCTCTCATCCACCAAAAGATCATGGATAAGATGGGTCTTATTTTTAACCAACCTGGCATTGCAAAGGAGCAGGCTAAGGGATTGTGGAATGGTTGGTATGCTCTCCATGTTATCTTGGGCAACAGAGTGAACTGAAGAAGGGACAGATACCAAACATCTGTCCCTTCTTCTTTTGTAACATTTGTTGACTCTGTTGCCGCCATACCTTCCCTGTCCCCGCACCACTTCGATGGCCGCTCCCAGACTATGTCCGGCTACATCATGTAAAGGTGGAGAAAAGTAATCCAGTTAAATTCTGTCCCTGATCAGAGGCAGCAACTGTCCAAGGTAGATGGCCGAGTGAGAAAGGGGCTATTAAGAGCTTCTGTGTAACTTTCTCCCAGAACAAATAGTTTCCCCTTAATAACATTCTGGAGGCCTTAGATGTAAACAGTGACCAGCTCTGAAAGATGGTATTAATCCCACCCAGCCCTTCTAAGATCCCGGGTTGTCGCTGCCAATGTTGCTTATCTGGAGGGAGGGGGGGGAAATCCCAGGCAAGCACTATTCCAGCCCTAACCCTCCCACCTCTCACATAGCTGTGAATGGGACAGATTGCCCTTGATAGCGTCCTTGAGGCTACAGAATTGCTACTGCCACAGGTGTTACTAATTTCAGCAGATAGCCCTCTTGAGTTGTTGCCTCCAGAATGTTATTGAGTTGCCTCCAGAATGTTATTAAATAGTGCAAATTGAGTCCATTTTAAGGGTTAGGGTTAGTGCTAGGGAATCATGGGAATTGTTTTTGTTCTGAGACATTGAGCCTTCTCTGTCAGAGAGCTCTGGTGCCACAATAAAATACAGTTCCCATGATTCCCTAACCCTAACCCTAACCCTAAAAGTGGACTCAATTTGCACTATTTCTGACAGTCTGTAACCCCAGATAAAAGGGTTGAATCGTGCTAAGCAGAATCACTAAAATGTTACAACTAACATTAAATACCAATGAATTTTAACTTCCACCCTTTTCTAACTGCAGGTACAACCCACCAGCTGATCTGACACTAGACTAGCTGAAATCATGCTCAATCCAAGCCACTTTGAGCTGAGGGGTTTTAGAAATTACTTAGGTCTAACATTGTACCAGCTCTGAGGCTGTGTCCTTGGGCTGAAAGAGGATTGGATCCAGCAGAAACTGACTGCTTCTTCATCCTGCCCCTTCTCTGCCCCCTTTCTTAGCTCTTCTTAGCAAGTTCTGCCAGCAGATTACTCTGTTACCAGAACTTTGAAACAGCTGGCAAATGTGTGTATCTGCTAACACAAAAGCTTGTACGTAATCCTAATTCCCTGTAGCCAGCACATCTTTGAGTTAGGATTATACAGTCAGCCCTTTGTATCCACGGATTCTTTTTCCAGGGATTCAAGCATCCGTGGCTTGAAAATGTTCAAAGAAAGTATAAATTACAAATGGCAAACCTTGATTTTGCCATTTTATATAAGGGACACCATTTTACTATGTTACTATTTATATTTAATGGGACGTAAGCATCCATGGATTTCGGTATCCACTGGGTGGCCTGTAACCAAACACCAGTTGATACCAAGGGCCTACTGTACTGCCTATTTGTATCCAGCTCACAGTCTAAGAATCTAATGCAGATAAATAAATCCCTAAATTAGAAACCTTAGAAATATATATTTAGGAACCCTGGGCATAAATCAAACCAGGATTGGGATCTTGTTAGGGTCTTGAATTAGGATGGTATGCATCAGACTTACACCATCACAACTCACTTTTATGGTTGTTGCAGAAGTCAGAATTCTGTTCCAACCATGAAACAATCAATCCACCCAAACCCATTTGGTAAGTAGTGCAGCCATCCCACTCTTCTAATATGGCCATTTCTGTGCCATCAGAGAGTGGGACAGGGGGCACATCCTATATCTGGACACACTGCAAGGACATCATTTGTAGGGACCATCCAAGGACCTGTGAAGTTCCTTGTGAATGTCTGTCACAGCATCTACAGGAAAATAGTTGGATACATCCCCACTGATCCCTGCAGTCTCTGAAAGCACTGAAATGCTCATGTTGGAGGGCTGTGCTGGTTTATAAGGTAGGGTTTTTTGGAAGGAGAGGTGGCATCAGGAGATGTAACTACAGAGACATAGCTATGTGATACATGTAAAAAGATCTCAGCCATGGTATTTGACAGCAGATGTGATTTAATGACATGCACACTACAACCCTGTGACAGGTTTACTTTAGGGGCACCATAAGTTGAAAACAACTTGAAGACACACAACAACAATAACACACTACAATGCACGTCTTCCATCCACCCTTTCCAATTGTTATCTTGTTCACTCAAGACTAAAGCTGGATTAAGGCTGAGTCCCAATTTTAATTTGTTTAATTGATTTTAATTTGTAATGGATTTTATAGATAATGGATTTAGTGTTGTTTTACTGTTTAGTGAATGGTTGTGATGGTATCCTGATGGTTTTGCAAAATCCCATCAGTATATAAATTTCAGTAATAAAAGAATAACCAGTGTTTAGTGTCTCACTTGCAAAATATCTTACAGTATATTGATAGGAAGAATAAGCATTTTTTATTTTTATATAAAACCTATCACCAAAATTCACAGGCAGAAGCAACCAAACCCAAAATCTTTCTTGCATTACTGTAGTTTGAACCTCCACAACCAGGAAAACTGAAAATTACTCTGGAAAAGAAATTGTTGGTTCCATAAGGGATTTGTATATGAATAAAATACAGATCCAGAGGTAGTGTTCAAGTGAAGAGCTGCATTCTTTCTTCATTTTTAGATGAAACATCTGCTTTTCCCCCTGAACACACCATTTCAGAAAAGGTATTCCCTGTTATCTAAATGATAAAAGAGTCTTTGAAAAAAAGGATTTTTAACAGATATCTAACTACCTAAATGTAAAAGAATTAACAGTTTTTTAAGTCTCCTGTCTGATTAGTCTGATCTCCTACCATTCAGCTTGGATGAATGACCCCAGGTTTGTATATTACAAAAGAGAGAGAGAGTAGTTCTCCTTCTTCACCTTCTCCACAAAATGTCTAACTATAAACCTTTACCATGTCCACCTTTTCTAGCCTTTTCTTCTCACGCAAAGACTATCAACCCATTTCTTGTTGTTGTTGTTGTTGACAACTTTAACCTATAGTTACTATGGCTTTTTGTATGGTGACAATGGATAGCCTAGTAATCTTCCATTATATGGGAATTCAATATTCCTGAGTATAACTTTGTGAATTCTGTACAAAACAGTTAGGAGCTAGAGATTTGTATGTGAACCTTACTCTTGGGAATGGGAGTAGGATTATCCTTTGGACTCTGTTTTAGGAAAAAAGATAATAAAAAGAGATGAAAAGATAAAGCCAAGGGATACTAGCGCATTCTTTGAAAATTAGGAAGTGAATGAACAGCTCCAAAGAATAGGCTTTTTTATTAAAAATTATCCAATGTTTTTATCTTTGATGGTTTATCCTATCTTCTGGAAACAAAAATTACATAGAAAAATTACCCAGCAGCACACTGGGTGCTGCTAACAACATAAACAGACATTTATCCAGAAGCATTAGAGGTTCATGCAAAACCAAGTAAAACTCAAACAGGATTTAAAGCTTGTGGTCAGATCAAGAAACCACAACTAAAACAGTTTGTTTATCCAGCCAAGTATTACATTGGGGCATGCATTTCTAGACTTTTTGTCAAATATATTTATTTGTCTCAGAATTATTTAAAAATTACAGCCAAAGGATTAAATGCAAAGAAAGAAAGAGAGAGAGAAAACCGATGCATGTTTGGGGATATTCTAATGCATAAACAGTTTCCTGTGTTGTAGCTTTTTATTGCTTGTTTTCTAGTCCATAAAGGCTGTATGATAAGAGGGCCATTGGGTGGAATTTCTACATATTTTGTCTCTCCATTTGAGGCAGCTGGTTTCTTTCCTCTTAAAGGAGAAAGTATATTTATCACTCTGACAGTGACTCAAAACAAACAGGAAGTCTTCATCAGCAGACTCCTGGGCAAAGCAGATATTAAGGTACTGGCAGAAAGGAAACAGGTCTCAGGCTGTGGGAGAGAGATGTACAGAGCATGCATTGCAGAGAGCTAGATTACACAGATCCACAACATTATTTCAAAGCAGCATAAATATATATTTTCCCTTTGACCAAGAAAGGACATTTCCCAAGAGAACTGTAAGGGATTTTGACAGTGTCCGCTTATTAAGTTTCTCTCCCATGTTTGAGTTTGCCTGAGGAATGTGACCTGGATACCAAGGGGCCAATACTTTTGGTGAACCTCTGTGGCCAAAGAGGAAATGTGAGGCAAAGTGTTCTAATGGTTTCTCTTCTCTCCCCCACCCCACAACCCCTTTTTGATGCAGCTGCTGTGAGGAAAACCACTTATTCCACCCACGAGAGTTCTCTGACCGATTACTTCATGTAAATACGAAATTAGGCCAATAACGTCTCTCGTCTTGTAGGTTTAAGGCAGGAAAAATAGCAGTTATTAAAATAAATATTACTCTGAGACGATTATATTTAAAACATCGTGTTGGAGGGCAGCAGTCATTATTGTTCTCTGAAACATAATCTCCAAGGATGACTGGAATGTGTCTGAAGAATGGAAGTACATTGGCTGCTAAAACACACATAAATAAATGTTAACAACCCATAGGCCAACACTGACTTTATAGATCCTTATCTTCTACTGAACACAGGGTCTCATTCTATATTGCTTAGCTAATGACACTTTCTTATTTTAATTTTCTTGTCTCTCAACAATATTTCAGTATACTATGGACAATAAGGAAGGATTGTTTATATAATCCTTTGCCTTGATTAAATTATGTAATATTTTACTCTTACTTTGCTCCAATATCGCTTGAGTACATGTTCTCAGGGTTAACTGAAATATCTACAGTATAAATTTACTGAATAATCCTATGGAGATGTATACAGAAGTAAACCCCATGGTGTGTTCAACAAGACTTATTCCCAAGAAGTATGTTTAGTGTTAAACTAGATCTACGTATGGGTGCCCTGAAAGTGCTCACAGCATTTTGGTATTGTAACCAAACACCACCTCTTCTCACAATCCTGGTAGGAAAGAACACTTTGCAAATAAATTGTGGCTAAAGAGTAGGGTATAAAGGTAAAGGTATTCCCCATTGATAAGGCTGTCAAGTCATGTCCGACAATAGGGAGTGGTGCTCATCTCCATTACTAAGCCAAACAGCCAATGTTGTCAGACACTACTCTGTGATCACGTGGCCAGCATGATTGCAAAGAACACTGCTTACCTTCCCACCAAAGTGGTACCTATTTATCTACTTGCATTTGCATGCTTTTGAACTGCTAGGTTGGCAGAAGCTGGAACTAGTGATGGGAGCTCACCCCATCATGTGGCACCTGGGCCTCAAACTGCCAACCTGCCAATCTTGCAAGCGACATGCAGAACATTCATTTCCACTGGTATCATGGAGCTTGTAGGGAAGTCTAGGGTCCTCATAGCTGTTGCAGGGGACCTGGTGCTATGCATCTTTACAGGAGACCCTGCTCTTCCTTCCCTAGGGAAAAGACAGCCATTGCTAGCAGCTGAACAGGTGTGACATGATATTTTTGTGCTTGCCCTGTCTTCCACATCAAGACTATTCCAGTTTTCTCAAGAGAATCTTTACTAATAACTTTCTGCATGCCACATTGACAGACATCTTACCACTGTCTCTTCCCTTTCACTTAAATTCATGAGATTTCCATAAATTGATAGGTAGCTGGAAGGTACATATGACTGCTATTACTTTATCTCTCACACACATATCCCAGATGCACCACTCCTACAATGTCTCACATGAGGCAAACATTGACAAAAATTCAAGTTAAGTATTAACCAGATACAACAACAATGCTTGGCATTACAGCACAGAACAATTCCAACCTACATACTGCCCATGAGAGTCCCCACCTGCCTGCCAGTTTCTCTGATGCCCTTAGATCTCCTATCAGTGACTTGAGATAAGTCACCCACTTTCATTCCTCCTATATTGCAATGAGTCTTTAAGAAAGACTGTTGATACTAATGGAGGTTTTTTACAACTTCCCTTCAGGATCCAATGACATTTGGGTAGATTGATGCTAGGTAGTAAAGAGTTAATTCTGCCCAGTGCTACAAATGTGTGGAAAATGTCCTTCCCCTGATGCACTGAAGCTTTTAAAAACTGAGATTATTGTCTCAGTCCTTTGCACTATTGTCATACATACAGATGCAGTCATATTCTCCCCTCTACTCAGTTACTGCTTGGTAAGGAAATCTAGTACAGTATGCAGGCCACACTTCTCTTCTGGTTACTGCTAATGCATCTAGATCAGGGGTCCCCAAACTACAGCCCATGGGCCGGCCCCGGCCTGTTGAGGCCTTCTTACCAGCCCACAAGGCATCCTGCCACTGCCACCGCCATGCCGCCGCCACTTGCATGCACCGCCGCACGCCATTTTGTATTCCAAAATGGCGCCCATAGTCATGTGCATGCGCCTGGCATTGAGTGTGCATGCGCACAACGCCGGGCGCCATTTTGTTTGCCAAAATGGCACCCGGAGTCGTGCGCCTGCTATTTCGGAACACAAAATGGTGCCCGAATAGTGCGTGCACATGCGCGCGCCACTGGCCCCCCGGAAGATCTGGGGGCCAGCGAACCGGCCCCCAGATGAAAAAGTCCGGGGACCCCTGGTCTAGATGAATGGCCACCATGCACAAAAACATTACATCGTTGTTTTTGTGTGACTCCCAGCCATTTCTGATTTATGGCAACCCTAAGGTGAGCCTATCACAGAGGGGTTTTACTCTAAGGTTGAGAGAATATGACTTGACCAAAGTTACCTAGCTGGTTCTCTGCACTAATTATTATAGTAGTTATCTTTGTCCTTACACACTAATCATTGAACAGTTGTATTTATTGTTCTGATTTTATTCCTATCTTCCTTTACTTTTGTTCAGTGGCATGCCTGCCTCTGGTTTCACCCGGTGGGGAGGGGTGGCTTCCAAAGCAGAAAGGGTAGGGCTTCTGCAAAAAAGCTGCAGAGAAGTGGGGCTCAGCCTTGCTGAGCATGCATGCATGTGCCCACACCTCCTTGCTGTGGCTTTGTTTCCCTCAGAGGAAAACTGAGTCACAGTAAAAAGGGGGAAGGGGGGGCAATCATCAGGTTTCAAACCCCTCTGGAGTGTCCCTCGGTGTAGTCCACACACCTGTGCTCCCCCCCCCATGACTCTACTGTTTTTGCTCCTTGTAGCATTCCATCTACTATCCATTGTTTCTTCTCTTTCTTTTTGGCCACTGACAGTGTTTTTCTGCATTCTTCACTGACTATGTCCCTTGCTTCTGACCATAGTTCTTCTGGTTTCCAGTCAGTTATGCTTAATAAGACCAATCTATTTTTTACATTGTCTGTACTTTCTGTTCAGATGTTGTTAAGATCATAATTTGGTATGATGACAGATTTTGTGTTTTTCTTTAGCTTTACTCTAATTCAGGGGTAGGCAACCTTTCCCCTTTAAGGGCCGAGGGACTTCAGCTCCCAGAATCCCAGGAGCTATTGGCCAACATGGGACTATTGGCCAACATGGCTGAGACTTCTGGGAGCTGAAGTCCCTCGGCCCTTAAAGGGGAAAGGTTGCCTACCCCTGCGTCTAATTTGTCATATAAGTAATTCATGAGTGGTTCCATAGTCAGCACCTGGTTAAGTTTTGGCTGCAAGAATGGAGCTTTTCCATCTTTTGCTTCCAGTTATGCAGTCTGTTTGATTTTTGTATTGACCATCTGTTGATGTCAATATGTATAGTCTCCTTTATGGGAGTATGAAGAAGGTATTTGCAATGAATAGTTCATTGGCATTGCACTATTCTGTCAGTCGGTCTCCTGTTTCATTTCTTTTACCTAATCTCAGGGGTAGGCAACCTTTCCCCTTTAAGGGCCGAGGGACTTCAGCTCCCAGAATCCCAGGAACTATTGGCCAACATGGGACTATTGGCCAACATGGCTGAGGCTTCTGGGAGCTGAAGTCTCTCGGCCCTTAAAGAGGAAAGGTTGCCTACCCCTGCCTAATCTGAATCTTCCTACCATTTTTTATTATTATTATTATTCATTGCTTCCTACTTTAACATTCCAGTCACTATAATTAGCACACAATCCTGTTTTGGAATGTTATCAATTTCTTCCTGGACTTCATCACAGAATCTCCCAATTTCTTCTTACTCTGGCTCTATGTTTGGTGCGTATATTTGGATTATGGTAATCTCTATGGATTTCCCTGAAGCCTTATTGGCATGATTCAGTCTGATTTTGTGCTTTCGCTGATCTTGCTACATTTCTCCTCACTATTATTGCCACACCATTTCTTGTCATTTTATTTCCTGAAAAGAATACTGTGTGATTGTCAGATTAAAAATGTCCCATTCCTTTCCATTTTAAGTCACTCAGCCCTAGTATGGCTACATTCATAAGTTCCATTTCATTTTTTACTATATGTACCTTCTCTTGGCTCATTGTTAACATGTTCCCTGATCCTATAATATGTATAATACAACTTCTAACTTTGTTTACATTGTTGCACATGTCTACTGTTTACCTTCTCATCTTTTTGAGTTCTATTATTCTCTTTGCCATGTCTCTGTGATTGCCCTCTGATCATTCTTTTTAACTCTCTGTTTGTATCCTAGTCCTGCCTTTTGTTTCGTTTTGTGTTGTCTCATCATATATAGATTTTTTTTTTGGTGAGAGGGTCTTACAAGGAGGTTCACCTTTGCCTCCCTTTGCACAGTGCTAACATTTGGTAGCTATGGTGCCACTGCTATTGTCTCTATAAGGTCAATGGCATCACTTCCCACTACTGTTGCTGCTCAGTAGTTGTTTGTCCCCTGGTGCTTTTTACAGCCTTATACTAGGCTATGTTGTCTCCTTCCTCTCTTTTCCTCTCTGATCAGCCCTCCTCAGATGCATTACATAGCCAGTTGCAAATTATGCAGTACACATCTAGTTTCTCTTCCCATAAGCACTGAGTAGTTGTTGTTTTTTAGTTTTTCAAGTAGTTAGTGTATAGGTATTTTTGATTATATCAAATGCATGTACAGTCAGATACACATTTCTCATACACACACACACACACACACACACACACACACATACCTACCTCATTGTGACTGGGTGCACAAATGAATCTATGTCCCCCCATGCACACTGGGGGAAAAATCCAGTTCGACACCTCTTTAACTGTCATGGCTCAGTACTGTGGAATTCTGGGAATTGTGGGGTTGTGAAACATTAAGCCTTCTCTATCAGAGAACTCTGGTGCCACAACAAACTACAATTCCCAGAACTGTATAGCATTGAGCCATGGCAGTTAAGGTGATGTCAAATTCAATTATTTCTGCAGTGTGGATGCAGACACTGTGGAAGGACAAAACACAGATGTAAAAGTAGTGAATGAAAGGAAAAGCCCACTGGAGTGGTGCACTTTTAAGAGAGGCCTTCTAGTCAGTTTATTGCACAATAAATACATACTTATTTTCATTTGTTCAACATTGTCAACATGTTTTTCATGGATATCACATCTGTCTGAAACATAGATTCCCCTCTCACCTGATAAACAATGAGCTCCCAGAGTACATAGATTATGATATGATAGTGAGAAGTAAAATTTTGTAATATCCTTTCAAGAAGAGAGGAGTAGCATTTGCTATTTCCTCCCTTCTTCCTGCATTCCCCCTCCCCATGTTTTCCAGAAAGGGGGCAGACTCTCCAAAATGGAAGGTGATGCAGGGGAGGATTCAGGAGAAAAGGAAGGGTTAACAAAATTCACCCATTTTGTCATTAAAGACTCTTCCATGGACATGAGGGCTCCTCCCATTTGCAAAAAGTTGTTAGTGCTTCCCACTTCCACAAATCTTGGCATCTAGTTTGCACATTATGCAAATTATTCTAATTTTGCAAGTTACTCTAATTTTCATTCTAGGTATGCAAATTAAGCATATTACTAATTGCATTTTTTCCTCCTTCAACCTTCATAGCATTTTAGACAGTTACAACTGACCAAAGAAAACCAGTATAAATCAATGTTTGGAACTTGGTCTTAGAACAAGACCCAAGTTCTAATCTCTCTTGATCATGAATTAACCATGTGACCATGAGCCACCACTGCCTCTCAGGAAACCTACCTTAAAGGGTGGCTATAGGGATTAAAAAGAATAAAGAAACCTATGATGTGGACGTGTATGTTCATAGCTTGGTAAAAATAAAATAATAATGGTAATATTGTTGTATTGTCATACACAGAGACTTTCAGGGGCATTTCCATCGGATCACTATTTTGACTGCCATCAGTTTCTTGCTGATGGAAAAAAGCTACAGATACATGACAATACTACAGGGGATCTTGAGTGTGACTGTCCTCTGATTCACAGGACATGTTGCCAAGGAAAGTAAGGACAAATGACAGCAACTGAAAAGGGAAACATATTTGTAGTCTGATTTCCGTCAGAGATACAGAATAAATATTTTAATGTAAATAGAAAACAACGTACTGTAACTTTCTTTCACCTATTAACATTTCATCAAAATGTACATACTAAGCAGCACAGTAGGATGTCTGTTCCCCCACCAATTATTGTTTGTTAATGCTGGTTAAGGTCATTTTAAATGTCTGTACTTTTTACATTTTTGTTTCCTCTTGCCTCATTAATTACTGCCTCCCACCCCAACATAGGTATAAATATCTTCCAGCTTAAGCAATTCTCCATGCATCTGATGAAGTGGACTACAAACTTCAAAGATAATGGATCCTGTTGTTTTTCCCAAAAGAATAATACAGCTACCCCTTTAAAAAAAAAAAAACTCTGAAAGGCATTCCTTGGCACAAGGACAAAAATTCATAATAAGTACCAATCCAGTGCAACAGAAGTGTTTATCTTTTAACTTCATCTTTGTACTTCTTAACATAAATCCTTTTTACATCTTCAACCTTGTAGCTACTGTTTTATTCCCCTGATAAGAGTTTACATAGTAGAGGTAAACAGTATTCCTCTCTTATGAAGATTAAATATAGCAGGATAGATGTGTGAAAAAGGCTTTGAGACATTGCACAGGGACAGTAAAGTGAAATAGTGACAGGATAATGGTACCTTCAGTTGGTGCCTCTCGAATGACATCATTGCTGTTCCATCATTATAGAATAGGAGATAGTTGTAAATATGCTTCTTTTCACTTACAGAAATAATCCGGTAATGATCTCTATTAATGTTTCTGTCATACTATGAATCCGTTAAGTTCAATAACATTTTTCTGCTGATTTTGGTTGGGGTAGTCAGTGGTCATGCTTTTGGTGGTAAAACATGTAGTTTTCAGTCGCTGCAACACTGCTGTGGCAGGTGGTTTTAATGCAAAGCCCCTGCTTCACACACATACACAGATGTCCCTCCTGGGGGAAAGTATGGGGACATTTTAAAAAGTTATACCTTCCAAGCATAGAATTTGTGCCAAAGAATGAAAGTGAAGAGCTGGTGAGCAATCACTGTGTGCAGAAATACATTTGTGCTTATGGACACCATGATTCTGGAAAAGGTTAAAAAAAAGGTACACAAAACACAATAATAGCAGGACTCATGTGATAAGGCCCTTTATCACTGTTCAGATACATTTACTCCAAATCTGAATACTCAGACTAGCCTCACATTCTTGCAAGGCGACTCTTGCTTCCTTCCTACAGTCCAGCACTCACACTGCTCAGTCTTCTACCACCATCCCCTACTCCTACTTCCCTATCCCCTCACACTTTTCCAGTTTACCTTTTGCTGGCTTCTTTCACTCCACCCACACTGCTCAGTCTCCTTTCCCTCATGCTTAAAATTACTAGGTGGACTTGCAAGTTTCTTGCAGAACAAGTTGGCTGCAGAATACCTTCACATTTTGCCTCCTATCTTGGCTTCTACAAATGCTAGAGTCTTCCTTTAAAAAAAATGAACATTGGAATCTGGGTCAGATGGTGGTCCAGTCTGGCACCAGTTGGCATGAGTGTGTGTGTGTGTGTGTGTGTGTGTGTGTGCATGGTGCACGCCTTCAAGTTGCCTGTCAACTTATGGTGACCCCTTGAATTTCATAAGGAATCTAGACTCTAGATAAATCCCAGCTAAATTGGGAATATGGCAACCCTATATGAGATTCATTAATATAAATAACTTTTTTAAAAGGTATAGTTATGGAGGTTAGTGACTTGCTGTATCTTTTCAGTACAGACAGACAATTATACATCAAACAACAATTTTCTTAAGAATTCTAAGGAAACAGAAGATCTGACCAAATTCATTGGTTTAAGAAAAATGTATTTGTTTTAAAAAAAAATTAAAAGTCTAATGCTGTTCTTTCCTTTCACATCATATGCCCTCTTAAGGCATTACACATTTACATCTAGGGGAAAAGCCTGACATGTGAATATACACTACTGTGCCTGAGAATCACACATCCATGTACTTTGCAGCATGTTCATACTCTGAAGCTGGGCTTTTAAAATGTATGCATGCTGTAAATTGCACACATCACAGCTTAAAAAACTAATAATTTTGGACGACATCTTCCAGAATCCCTGGCTCTACACTGCTTGCTGGGATTTCTGGGAGATGTGGTCCACCAGATAACTTCCCAAGCTCTGACACAAATACTTACATGTGCCATGTGTGATAATCTACAGGCAGGTTACACTTCATAGCAGCACTTTCTGAGTAGGAAAGCTGTAATGTTTAAAATGACCCACAGTGAAGCTCAAAGTGTTATGGTGAAAGGTCATATATTTTTAATCCAGTATCTAAGATATTGACTTGATAGGCTAACAGACAGGGTTATACATGCATCCACTAAACTCTTGTTCAACTTTATAGTAAGGACAAGCAGTCTAAAATAAAGGGCAACTGTGAGTCTGACTCTCTCTCTCTCTCTTCAGCTCAGTGATTACAGAAAACCCACAGTGCCAGCT
Organism: Phrynosoma blainvillii; assembly: GCA_026167975.1. Taxonomy (NCBI): domain Eukaryota; kingdom Metazoa; phylum Chordata; class Lepidosauria; order Squamata; family Phrynosomatidae; genus Phrynosoma; species Phrynosoma blainvillii. The sequence continues at coordinate 278,865,189 of JANUYF010000001.1, forward strand.
TGAGACTGGCAAGGCAACTAACACTGCACACAAAAGCAGAAGCAGAGAGGATTTCCCTTTTAAAGGAAGAAAATCTCAATGCATATCTGAAGTATGGAGAATACTTACAATGTGAAAGGAAAGGTATTTCCCTGCCACCACATCTATTATTCCCTCACCAATGTGAAATTCTCTCTCCTCCTTTCGTCTACTTTTTTACTCTTCCTGAAAATTGTGAATTTAGGCATTATATATAAAAATGATATCATGATATTATGATGATATCATGTCATGAAATTCCTAACAAGTTGAAAGCATGAATAATTAAAACAAAAATAGTTATGATCTCCTTAGTTCAATGACCAACTTAGAACAGATTATGTTTCTGGGACTTGTAGTCCAAAAATGTAGCATTCCAAAGCTCTGCTTCTTTCCTAGTCTTTAGAGATGCATCTACACTGTAGAAATAATGCAGTTTGACATCACTTTAACTGCCTTGGCTCCATCCTACAGAATCTTGGGATTTGTAGTTTTATGAGGCACCAGCACTCTTTGGTAGAGAAGGTTGTAAAAGTACACATCCCATGTTTCCATAGGATAGAGCTACAGCACTTAAGGTGGTGTCAAACTGCATTAATTCTACAGTGGAGATGCACCCTTTTAGTCAACATTCAGTAACTCCCGGTGCATGGTTTTGTTATATTCAATGTTTCAAAGGTGCAGCAAGCCTTTCCATAAGATGATCCTAGAAGGTGTACTGAATTAATATTCTTCATGTGATGGACTGAAGGCCTTGAGTGTAGTTAAAACCTAATATCTGGACCTCCTCCAAGATGAGAAACCCAGAGGACCCACCACCACCAGAACACTATCTCAAAATTTGGACTACACCAACAACAGGGATATTGTCTGTTAAGTTGTCCTACAACCTTTTAAAAATTTGATAACCAATACTAAATACAGTTGTCTGGGTAAAATTTTGACATTTCCTCCAGTGTTCTCACACAGACAATGAGTCCAGTAGCTAGTGGTTTCCCAACCCTGAAAGTGGCAAACAAGCCCTAAATGCCAAGCAGTGGCACTGAGCCATGGCAGTGTCAGCATGAAACTCTCCTTGAATGTGGAAAACTGGTATTCAGCCACCTGGATTCATTATTTTTAGCCTATTGTGATTTTCCTTTGAACAAGCAACAGTTGATGAGTAGAAAAAGTCCCTTCCTATTTATATTTGAATTCACCCACAATAGGCATCCATTCTGACAGGTCCTTGGGGATTGTGCATTATAATGCCCTGCCTTGGCCTACAAGAACATGCAGACTCCAAGGAGACTTAGGGTCATGCAGAAACATTTGGCTGTGAGTCTTTCTGAGCAATAGGCAATATCTCAGATGAGTGTAAATGAGCTCAATCCATGGCAAGTGCTAATGACACTGGCCCAAACTACATATTATGAGAAGAACAAGAATGAATACTTCCATATGCTCCAACAGTCCCTGTTTGGCAGAGGCAGTCCCAATTAACCCTCTGTGTTGCCTGCTTCTTTCTCCTGCTTTTAAAATGTTCCAGTTTCTCTCTCTTCCTTCCACTTTTCCATTTTGTCCATAACACTGAGTTCATAGTGCAAAAGTAGCTGGCAGTCATTTAATTCAGTAAGGGAGAAAGGAGAGGAAGAGGAATCTTGCCCTTCCCAGTAGTTTGTGTAAAAGCAAATTGCTGCTGCCTCTCCTAGCTTGTGTGTTCTTCCTCATTCGTAACTTTTGCTAACTTGACCAAACTCTCATTTTGCCTTACCACATGTGTCCCAGTTTTCATCAAAGAAATGTGGAGGGCATGCATTTCCAAACCACATCTTTGTGTAAACTGTAGTTTGGCCCACAGATCTTCCATCAGCCTTTTCCCCTCCAGCTCCAGTAAATTCTTTACAAGGATTTTAAATTATTAGAGAAAATAGGCTTGAGTGATGTAGGCTTGAGTCAATTGAGTTGGACGTAAGTTGGACTCAAGTTGCTACAATGACTTCCCTTGGACTTGACTTGTCAAAAATGACACACTGACTTGACTTGACTTGACTTGAGACTTGTAGATTTTGTATATTTGTACATTTCTCAGAAGGGAACAGCAAATGCATTAAGCAATGGGATTCAGATAGAAGGATTCTTCTAAAGCTTTTGAAAAACTTGAGAAGGCTCCACTGATGTGCAGCAGGGACATGATGCTGAGCACACCTCAACCTCTGCCTCAAGCCCACTGCCTAATGTGTTTGTTATTCCCTTCAAGAAAGGTACCCTGTGTCCTTTTTTCTGTTAAAAATTGGCTCCTAGATTGAGACTCAATTTGAGACTTGACTTGAAAATATCTTACAAGGACTTAAGATTTGACTTAAAACTTAAAGACTTGAGACTTGACTTGAGACTTGGACTAAAAGACTTGAATACATCACTGGAAAATAATGTAGAAAGAGGGAGGTGATGAAATGTATAAACTTCAGCCAAATTATAATTCAGGAGAATGTCAGAAAAGATAAATAGGCCATCCCCTATTCTCTGCTCCCTGCTCCCCAGCCTGGAAATTTGTCCACCACTCTAGAATATATCTTCTTTATCACACAGATAATAAAACCAGCTTACCTGAGCCAACTTAAAATTTAAAATGGGTGGCATCCTGATGTTACCTGAAGGATTTAGCTGCCAAATCCACTGCCTGGGTACAGCCCTGCTCAGAGGAGTGCTCCAGCAGCCATATTGTCCCGGCTTTGAAAAGAGGTGCTCTGAGCACTCCTGCATGCGGGGATGGACCCAGGATGGACCCGGGGGGCAATTTTGGTAGCTAAATCCTTCTGATAACATCAGGATGCCACCCGTTTTAAATTTTAAGCTGGCTCAGGTAAGCCGGTTTTATTATCTGTGCGATAAACTCCATATAAAGGAACCTTATTACTAAATCAGACCACTGGACTTTGTTTACACTGAGTGCCACCAGATCATTGGGTGTGAGATCATACTTAATTTGTAGAACATAAGAAGCTGCCTTAAATCACATCAGATCACTGGTCTCATTCAATACTGCCTTGTTGGAGAGGTCATAACTGAGAAATTTCTCTCATTTGCAGCCACCCAGCTGACTTCATTCAGCTAATCCTTGAGCCCTTCATATTGGTGACAAATGCAAGTACATATGGAAGGGTGTAGCCCTTTGAATCTTATGGGCCTACATTGATTTAAATGAGGGGGATTCCAAATCTTATTCCATTCAGAGGGCTTTGTTATTCTCCAAATCTGGTTGTAGCTTTTCGATGATGTGTTTGAGTGGTACCAGCAGGGGAGTATAAGAGACCACTAGGGGTGTTCTGTCATGTTGTGGTTTTGATATATCTTGTAGTAGCTGGTTCCTAGTATTAATCTTGCTTTGTTGATTTGTTTCTTCACCTCCTTTGGTGTGTATTGTAGTTTGAGAAATGCCTGTTGTAAATCCAAGAATTTTGAGTCTTTATCTTATGGATCCGAGCAGATGCACTTGTATCAGAGAGCTTGGCTGTAAACAGTAGATTTGGTAGTATATTCTGTGTGGAAACTGGAGGCATTTTAGTACAGTAAAACTCCCACGTCCACAGGACTGGGAGCCATGTTTTCATTTTACTGTGTCTGAAAAAGCAGTGGCATCACTAGGAGCCTGTGGTAGTGTGACCCGCTCCAAGTGACACCCCAGAAGAGGGGTGACACCTGATTTGGCTGTCCTCACATCAGGGGAAGGGCTGAGAGCTCCTGGCCCCAATTCCCCATGGTGGCAGCAGTTTCCTCATGAGGAGGCCACTGCCACTATGAGGAGAGAGAAGGCCGAGTGCACCCAGCCCCAATTCCCCATGGCAGTGGCAGTTTCCTCACAAGGAGGTTGCTGCCACCACAAGGAGAGAGAAGGCCAAGTGCACCCACTCCCATCCCCTGTGGTGGCAGCAGTTTCCCCATGAGGAGGCCATTGCTGCCACAAGGAAAAAGGATGAGGGTGCCTGGCCTCGATTCTCTACTGCAACAGCAGTTTCCTCACAAGGAGACTGCTGCCACTGAAAATAGGGAGAAGGAATGAGGGTGGCCTTTTAGGTAGGCCTGCCCACTGCACCTGGTGAAACTGGGGGGTGGGATGCCACTGTGAAAAAGTATGTTCTCTCTTGGAATCTCCAGGTCCTCCAGAACGACTCTTCCTTTGGAAGTCATTCATTTCAATAGGGTTTCCTATTATCCATGATTTCACATTTCCACAGTAAGTCCAGGAACATATCCCCCATGGATATGGGGGTGATACTATGTGGATAGCAATCAGTGGGGTTTTGATACAGCATGGTGACTAGCCCTCCATTGTGCAGTTGCATCAAGAAACTGGTGTCAAGAAAGTGAATTTGTTGTGTGGATTGTTCCTAGCTCAGGCTGATGGCAGGGTGGAAACTGTAAGCCTGGTGGAACTTCTCAAGTGATTACTTTCCTGTCATGGGTTATGCTCAATAAATATGAATTGTTAGACTTTGATGCTGAGGCAGACGGCTGCCTCTTGCCAGACTCTGCATGCATTGTAAGAAGGCATGCTGGAAGGGTAAGGCAAGAGAGACTGGATTCTTGTCCATCTTGGAGACATCAAGTTTCATTTTAAAATACAAACTGGAATTTATCTTCCTCCTGCTGACAAGGAAATGGTTTTATTGATGTGTTCAGGAGAGCAATCAGTGTTTAACTATCTTGTTTACCTCCACTGAACTAAGACCCTGCCAAACTAGCTCATGCTGATACACCCCCAACCCCATTGTAAAGTATTGGGCAGTTTCCAGAGGTGTTGAGCAATCCTCTCTGGATCTGAAAGAGGGTAAATGTCTATATTTAATTGGCTTTGTCCCATGTATGTAACTCCCCTATTTTCAGCTCTCCAGACTATCTGAGGGTCATTTTTTGTTGTTGTTACTGCCCTCAAATCAATCTCAACCCATGGCAACCATATGAATGAGACATCTCCAAGACCTCCTATCCTCCACTGCTCTGCTTAATTCCTGCAACCCCTTAATACCTGTGACCTCTTTAATAGAGTCCATCCATCTGGCATGCAGCCTTCCTCTCTTCCTACTTCCCTCCACCTTTCTCAGCATTATTGTCTTTTCCAATGAGTCCTCCCTTCTCGTAATGTGTCTGAAGTACGACAGCCTCAGTTTGATCATCTTGGCTTCATTACCAGTGCCCAAATGACACTAGTGCCCAAATGGTATCTGCCCTCTGCACATAAACCAAAAAACTCTGCACATTTCTAAAAGAAAGGAGAAAGAGAAGGAGACTTTCCAGGCCAGTTCCTGCTAGGAAAGAGGAAGAAAGCAGTTTCCAGGCAGCCATTTTGAGTGGGTAAGTTTTTAAATTCTTTTTAAAAACACTTGGGGAGAGTGTGACTGTTACTCAGTGGGCGGGGCTTTGTTGAGTTGCATTTGCGAGTCAATAGGGGGTGGGCTAGGCAGTTAGCTCTATACAACTGCTCCCAGAGGCCAGTTTCATGTCAGTTTCGGCCAGGACAGGGGAAGGAGGAGGAGACTCTCCAGGCCAGTTTCTAAAAGAAAGGAGAAAGAGAAGGAGGCTTTCTAGGCAGTTTCTGCCAGGAAAGGAGAAAGAGAAGGAGGCTTTTCAGGCCAGTTCCTGCTAGGAAAGAGGAAGAAAGCAGTTTCCAGGCAGCCATTTTGAGTGGGTAAGTTTTTAAATTCTTTTTAAAAACACTTGGGGAGAGTATAACTACTACTAATTGTAGAAAAGTTTCGGTCATCAGCAGACTTTAACACTGGTGTTAGCAAGGGATAAACTGCTGCCATCACCTGCAATACCTGTGGGATGTTTGTCTTCTTACCTACAGATGTGGGGAACTACACATGCTCCAAGTACAAGTTGGTAGCCCTCTTGGAGGAGAAATTACAGCAACTGGAGGCGCGGGTAGCTACACTTCAGCATATTAGGGAGCAAGAGGCTTTCCTAGACAGAACGGAATGAACAGTCTTGGATGGGGACCACACAGAGGAAGTTGCTGGGGAAGAGAAGGTCACATCACATACACAGGAGGTAGACAGCTGAAGGAATGTCACCCGCAGAAGTAGGGAGACCAGGGATCATTCTGGGAGCTTGCAGCTACAGAATCGATTTCAAGCTCTTTCCCTTATCAAGGAGGACAAGGAAGAGCAGCATGGATAGACTTCAGGGAAAGAGCAGGGGACCCTGGGAGTTCCACCACAGGGAACAGTTGCTGCTAAGCCTCAGAGGAGGTGTGTGGTCGTGGTGGGGGACTCCTTGCTGAGGGGGACAGAAGCAGTGATTTATGGGCCTGACAAGATGTCTCAGGAGGTGTGTTGTCTCCCTGGGACAAAGATCTGAGATGTGACAGAGAGGCTGACAAGACTGGTCAGGCCTACTGACCAATACTGGTCAGGCCTACTGACCTTTTGGTCCATGTGGGAACGAATGACACAGCAAGACACAGCCTTCAGAACATCAAAAGGGATTACGAGGCTCTAGGTAAGAAGCTGAAAGAAATGGAGGCACAGATTGTCATCTCGTCTCTTCTGCCAATTGAAGGGCATGGTCCAGGAAGAGAGAGGAAAATAGCAGATGTCAACAACTGGCTCCGCAGATGGTGTCATCGAGAATGATTTGGATTCTTAGATCATGGGCTGCGGTTCCATGACGGTGGAATCCTGGCAAGGGATGGGCTGCATCTCGCACCAGTTGGAAGAAACTTTTTGCCAACAGTCTCAAGAATTTGATCAGGAGGGCTTTAAACTGAACTATGTGGGGAAGGGAGACAGCGTCCTGGAAGACAAAAGGACTGGAGAAAATAGTCAAACTGTCATAGAGGAAACAAGGCAAACAGTACAGGGACCCAACAGTGGGAGGCAAAAAAACGTGCACAGGCAGCAAGTAAGGGGGACATATGGTCTTAGATGTCTCTACACTAATGCACAGAGCATGGGAAATAAGCAAGATGAACTTGAACTCCTAGCACAACAAAGCAAATATGATATAATAGGCATCACTGAACCTGGTGGGATGAGTCTCATGACTGGAATGTAGAAATACAGGGGTATAACCTTTTCAAGAGAAACAGGCCAAACAGGAAAGGGGGAGGAATAGCATTATATGTCAGAGATATTTACACCAGTGAAAAAATCCAGGACATCAATCCTGGAAGCCAGGTGGAGAGCATCTGGATAAAAATTAAAAGGGAGGGAAACAACAGGGATGTTAGTGTGGGAGTCTACTACAGACCCCTGACTCAGGCAGAAGAACTGGATGATGCCTTTCTAGAACAGATGACCACACACTCAGAAAGGAGAAATATAGTAGTGATGGGTGACTTCAACTATCCTGATATTTGCTGGAAGTCAAACTCAGCAAAATCTTCAAGGTCTAGCAAATTCCTCACTTTCCTCGAAGACTATTTCATTGTCCAAAAGGTGGAAGAGGCAACGAGGGAGTTAGCTATTTTGGATCTGATCTTAACTAACAGGGAAGACCTAGTTAATGGGGTGCAAGTGGTTGGATCCTTAGGCGGGAGTGATCATGTCCTCCTGGAGTTTATTATACAGTGGAAAGGAGAAGCCAGGCATAGTCAGACATGCATTCTAGACTTTAGGAAAGCTGATTTTAGTAAGCTTAGAGAAATACTGGGGGTGATCCCATGGACAGGAATACTAAAAGAGATAGGAGTTCAAGACGGATGGGAGTTTCTCAAAAGGGAGATGCTGAAGGCACAATTTCAAACCATGCCAATGAGGAGGAAAAATGGGAAGTGTCTCAAGAAACCAGGATGGATGACCAAGGAACTTGCAACTGAACTATGTTTTAAACAGAACATGTATAAGAAATGGAAAAATGGGGAAATCACCAAAGAGGAATTCAAACAAATAGCTAGCACATGTAGGGGTAAAGTCAGAAAAGCTAAAGTGCAGAATGAACTCAGGCTTGCTAGAGAGGTTAAGAACAATAAAAAGGGCTTTTTGGGGGTATGTCAGCAGCAAAAGGAAAAAGAAGGAAATGGTAGGGCCACTGTGTGGAGAAGATGGCAAAAAGTTAACAGAGACAGAGAAAAGGCCGAATTACTCAACACCTTCTTTGCTTCAGTCTTCTCAGAAAAGGCAAAGGGTGCTCAACCTAAGGATAATGGAGCAGAGGACAGAATAGGAGAATTTCAGCACATAATAAGTAAAGAGATAGTACAGAAACATCTGGTTAATCTAAATCAGGGGTAGGCAACCTTTCCCCTTTAAGGGCCGAGGGACTTCAGCTCCCAGAAGCCTCAGCCATGTTGGCCAATAGTCCCATGTTGGCCAATAGCTCCTGGGGTTCTGGGAGCTGAAGTCCCTCGGCCCTTAAAGGGGAAAGGTTGCCTACCCCTGATCTAAATGAATATAAGTCTCCAGGACCAGATGAGTTACATCCAGGGGTATTAAAAGAACCGGCAAACATAATATTGGAACCATTGGCAATAATCTTTGAGAACTCCTGGAAAACAGGAGAAGTCCCAGCGGACTGGAGGAGTGCAAATGTTGTCCCCATCTTCAAAAAGGGGAAAAAAGAGGTTCCCAACAATTATCGTCCAGTTAGTCTGACATCAATACCCGGAAATATTCTGGAGCAGATCATTAAACAGAGAGTCTGTGAACATCTGGAAGGTAATTTCATAATCACAAAAAGTTAACATGGGTTTCAGAGAAACAGGTCATGCCAGACAAATCTGATCTCTTTTTTTGATAAAATTACCATCTTGGTAGATGAAGGGAATGCTGTGGATATAGTATATCTTGATTTCAGTAAGGCCTTTGACAAGGTTCCCTATGACATTCTTGCAAACAAGCTGGTAAAATGTGGGCTAGACAAAGTAACTGTTACATGGATTTGTAATTGGTTGACTGGCCAAACCCAAAGGGTGCTCAACAATGGCTCCTTTTCAACCTGGAAAGAAGTGACCAGTGGGGTGCCACAGGGCTCTGTCCTGGGCCCAGTGCTATTCAATATCTTTATTAATGACTTGGATGATGGTATTGGGGGCATAGTTATCAAATTTGCAGACGACACCAAACTAGGAGGAGTAGCTAATACCCCATAGGACAGGATCAAAATTCAAAATGACTTGAACAGACTAGAAAGCTGGGCCAAAGCTAACAAAATGAAATTCAACACGGAGAAATGTAAAGTACTGCACTTAGCGTGGAAAAATGAAAAGTACAGATATACAATGGGGGACACCTGGCTGAATGAGATTACGTGTGAAAGGGATCTAGGAATCCAGGTGGACCATAAGTTGAACATGAGTCAACAGTGTGATGCAGCAGCTAAAAAGGCCAATGCAATTTTAGGCTGCATCAGTAGAAGTATAGTGTCTAGATCAAGAGAAGTAATAGTGCCACTCTATTCTGTTTTGGTCAGGCCTCACCTGGAATACTGTGTCCAGTTCTGGGCACCACAATTCAAAAAGGATGTGGAGAAACTGGAGCGTGTCCAAAGGAGGGCAACTAAAATGGTGAAGGGTCTGGAAACTAAGCCCTATGAGGAACGACTTAGGGAGCTGGGAATGCTTAGCCTGGAGAAGAGAAGGTTAAGAGGTAATATGATAGCCATGTTTAAATATTTGAAGGGATGTCATATTGAGGAGGGAACAAGCTTGTTTTCTGCTGCTCTAGAGACTAGGACCCGAAACAATGGATGCAAGCTGCAAGAAAAGAGATTCCACCTCAACATCAGGAGGAACTTCCTGACAGTAAGGGCGGTTTGACAGTGAAACACACTCCCTCTGAGGGTAGTGGAGTCTCCTTCCCTGGAGGTCTTTAAGCAGAGGCTGGATGGCCATCTGTTGGGGATGCTTTGATTGGGAGTTCCTGCATGGCAGGGGGTTGGACTGGATGGCCCTTGTGGTCTCTTCCAACTCTATGATTCTATGTTTTTCACTCAGCACTTTAAGCATATTGTTTTGTTTTTGAACCTCCACAGAACCACACTGAGATCATGTTTTGCCGCACTCAAAGGTGTCCCCTTCAATCTGGGTGATAGCCCCCAAGTTAGGAATGGGATAAATACAGGAAAGGGGGCAAAGCAAGAGAGAGAAGAATTTGCTTCTTTGCCTTTGCTATTCTAATCTCCAGTCATTCACCTTACCTAGCCTCTTCTTTACATCAGAGAGTGAGAAAATCCATGTGTATGTTTTAGTCTGTGGTCCATAAGATTCTACAATCCATTGGCCCCCTTAGGTTGGTCAGGAATAAGAGCTTAAGACCCATGCCATTTCCCCCTATTTTCTCTGAGAAACAACTTGAATTAAATATAAGCTGTTCTGTCAGTTCCTACAGCAATCTTTTTCTGTCTTAATAAAGTAATAATTGATTTTTATGCAAGATCAGCTTGTCCTCAACCTGATTTCTTCCCTTCCATCTCATTCTCACTCTTGGAGTCACTCTGGCTAATTGACCAGTTTTAAAACCTTTAGTTCATAAGGTCCTGCAGGTAGATATGCCTGGAGAAAGTTTTTCTCCAAACCAGTAGACTCAGTGCACTGCTCTTAACATTCCATGTGGCCAAATTACAAAGACGTCATCAAGAAATCATAGGTGGAGTATAGGTTTTGGGACGCATGAATTTGGAATCCCTATACACCAACATCCCACATTGGGAGGAAAGCCATCATGAGCCATGAAATTTATTTTAAAGGGTAAATGAGCATGTGTGTACTGTAGTGCTGAGAAAGAGGCATGACTTCTAAGGGTAAAACTTCAGGAATGATGTAGAGAGCTTTTGAAATTGCTGAAAAATGCTATCCTTGAACACCCTTTTCTTTGTTAAAAAGAAAATGTAACAATCATCCTTGTCAATTTTATCATTTTATGTCTCCCACCTGAGCAGCAACCCAGGAGTAGACTTCATGTTTTGCCAGCAAACAGTCACACCTTGAGTCTACCCCCTCCATCCCCAGCCATTGGACATGGTGGCTATGGGTGATGGGAGTTGTCACCCAAAACATCTATAAGGCATCAGTTTGGCGAAAAATGAGTTACAAGGATATTGTGTGAAGGTAAATATTTTTCCTATCTATTATCCTCGTAAATTGATTCCAATCAAATTGGACAAGACTGGACTAGCTGGACAAATAGTCTGATTCCAGATAATGCAAGTATGTAGTGCAAGAGAGAGGGGAAGGGGGAATCTGTATCTATGTGTTTTCTTTAATGGATTCCAGCTTGCATTAAAAAAATGAAATGCTGTAGTTATGTCTGATCATCAGTGATGTCACAGACCCTGTCCAACTGGATAAAATGATAGACTCATAGAGTTGGAAGACTCAAGGGTTATCCAGTCCAACCCCCTGCCATGCAGGTAGACACTGTCAAAGCACTCCCAACAGATGGCCATCCAGCCCCTATTTAAAAATCTCCAAAGAAGGACACTCCACCACACTTCAGGGCAAGGTATTCCATTGTTGATCAGCTCTTACCACCAAGGAGATCTTCCTAATGCTGAAGTGGAATCTCTTTTTCTGTCTCAGTCACTGACTCTATCACAGAGGCATCGCTTAAGATTCTATAGAGAGGTTTTAAATTTCACCACAGAAATCCTGGAGAACTATGGGAGCCTGGAAATCCAGACTTGACTGTGAAAGTGGTGCAAAAGAAGAAGCAGCAACGCAAGTAGATTCAAAACAGCACAAACATGCTTTCCTGCCTTTGAAAATTTGTCCTCTGTAAAAGCCTTCACTAGTTAAACCATTCTATTATAGTTTCTTTCTGGAAAAGTATATAAGTGGAGGGAGGGGGTGTTGAAGCAGCCATGCACAGCCAGACAAAACTAATTCTTATCTCGGGAGTCTGTACAAAAGCAAACAGACTTATTTCCATGTATGAAATTAGGTTTCATATGATGACATTCTAAAGTAATGAATCATGTATGTGGTGTTTTTCAGACTTGCATACTTTGCAGATTTCTTTGCATTCTCTGCTTGTCTTGTAACCTTTGTTTTCCTTTTGCTTCAGAGTAATCCTCACTCCCTCTGGACCATTCCACTCACCATACAATCTAATATAATGTGTACATTTTTAGAGAGGCAGAAGTGGTGATCATGTGTCTGAAATATGTCAGTTTCACCTAAGCATTCATGCAGTTGTGCTCTGGATATTTTGCAGGCACCTTTCATCACAGTGTTATCCAGAAATTTTGCTGCCCCAAACAGAAACATTGTGCAGTCCAGGAAAAGGTATGTGCACCAAGTTTCCATTGAAAGATGCAGAGAAAGACTACATTGTACCTTTTGAATTTTGTGCTGCTTCACTAGTACTACTAAAAATAAATTAAAATAGCCCCAGGTGACTTTTTGGGTTGTTTGTGAAGTTGCTTTACTCATAACTTCCCATTGAGGATCAGATGCTCCATTTCAGTAAACTCAGTCTACACAGGAAACAAGGGCAATGGTGTTTTGTTTTTGTTTGTTTGTTTGCCATATCCAGAACTTGAAGGAGTTGCCACATCCTTAAAAACTGCATGAGATTTTCACACATGGATTTTCCTCACAGAATGATGTAGTGATGACAAAGGCCACATTGGAATTGTGTTTGCTTATGCTTGAAACTGAAATCCATAAGTATTATCAATTGTGTTTCATCACATCTAGATGCTTCAGCAGTCCACACCTACTCTGTCTGCTCAGTCTTTTGGTTACCTTTTAGTGTTTTTTGCAGGCATCTTATATTTCTCACAGCTCCAGGATAGCTAGAAAATCAGAAATCACACACACACACACACACTTGCCAGCTAGAAAAAAAATTCACCTGTTGAAATCACCTGCTTGCTCCTCAGATGTTAAAAGCAGAAGAGACCTCAAGGGGTGGGGAAGTTGGCAATTGTATTGGTTTCCCATGAATAGTATAGGAATATTGGAAGGAGAGAATGAACCACCTTTCTTCCCACACTCACAACTATGTACTACAGCTCCAAACTGATACACAAAAATCTGCTGCACAGATTACAGTAATAGGGTCATAGAACAAGCAAGGCAAATTTCTGGGCTCAGATATTACCTTTATCTGACAGAGAAATAACAAGTATTTCATAGTTGTAGTGAGCTGGGCCTCTGTCACCAGGTAGATGGGTTTTAGAGTCCTTGTTAGTACTCTGGCAATAAGTTGTCTAAATTAATGTCTGTTTACATTAACATTTTTAAGTGGATTGTTTCATGTTTTTTTTTAATGTTTGTATAACAGATTGATTTAGCTATTTTGTTTTAACATACAGTGTACACTACTTTGGGTTCCATATGGGAGAAAAGCAGGATATAAATTAAATAAATAAAAAAATAAGTAAATAAGTTTTCCTTCTCAAGGAACCACAGGAATCCAACAGTGGGAGCACGCTACTGTGTGGGTAAATCAGTAGTGCATTCAAGTGGGAAAGCGCTTGCCTTTCTGTTGCTTCCTATGGACCAGAGTTGCCAACTTTTTATGAACAAGGGGCTCAGAGTCTTTCAATATCTCCACAATACACAGAAGACAGTGGAAGGAGTTTTTCACATCCCAAATTTCAGTGGAAAGAACAGCTTTTCCTGTTGATTTGTCTCTCTGCCTTTTAAAATGTGGCACTGGGCAAGTGCATCTCCATTTCTTATTGAGATATGGCGGTAAAATGTATTTACAATCAATCAATGTCTAGGCTACTCATAGAATTATTGAAACTCTCTGGTTACAAGTTTGTTTGTTTTTTGTTTTTTAAAGAGCATGAAATTTCATTGTGTTGCTGGATATATGCTAAGAAGGGAAATCAGGAAATGAAGGGGCTTTACAGACGGCCCCTAAGCGGTGGTTCTGTGCCGCCCCTGGGAGCGCTGGATCAGGGCCGTGGCAACTTCATGCCACGGCCCCAATCCAGAACTTTGTCACTTCAAAAAGAGCTGGCAAATGCCACTCCTTTTTGGAGCTGCAAAAAGCTGCCCAAGCTGTCACCACGGCTTTTCTGTGCTCCTTTGGCATAGCATGTTTGTGTGCTGCACCATGGTAGTGCCCTGATGGGGTGCACGTTGCAATGGCAGCATTGGGGCAGAGTCGGGGCAGCTGGCGTGCAGTCCCCATGCCCCGACTCTACCCCCAGGCAAGCCCTTTTGGCCAGTATGTACAGGGCGTAAGCAGTGGCCTTGGAAATTGCACCTGAAAGGATGACTACTTCACAAAACTACCCTCTATACCAGGGGTCGGCAACATTAATGTACCTGGGTCCGGTCGCTGGTCCTCAGGTCTTCCGCCGGGCTGGGGGGGGAATGGCAGCATGCGCAGCCCCCGTCGCCACCGCCGCCACCAGCTGCCACCGCCATTTTGGCAAACAAAATGGCAGTCGCGGCGGCACAGTGGTGAGAGTGTGCGGCAGTGGTGGTGGGGGTCAGCGGGGGCCAGTCGGCAGGGGTCGGCAAGCTGGGTGCAGCCCGCAGGCCATAGGTTGCCAACCCCTGCTCTATACTAACAAAAGAAAAGCTGTCAACCATCTCTTGTAATGAATTGCCTAGAATTCCTTGCCTTAGAAGACCCTTTAAAATTCATGGGAAAACCATAAGTCATCAGGTGACCTAAAGTCACACACACAAACACATATATACAGAGTGAGAGAGAGAGACCCTTCATTGTGAGGATGCAGAACTGAGGCCCAATGAGATGCTATGAACTGTGAGGAATGAGCAAGACACTTTGCAGACAAAGGGGGGAAGCAGACAGCGCTTTGTGGCTGCTTCGAGGCAAGGAAGGGGAGGGGCAGCCTCATACTGGGCGCTCCAACCACTTCCCGAACACGTCATCGGAGCGCCCGGCGCTCCGCATGACCAGCGCTCCGACGCCGTACTTCTGCCGCATCATCCACACACGCTGCGGCAAAAGAGACTCTGAAGGTGCGCCCAACACCTCTTGCGGCGCACCTTCGGCGTCTTGCAGAAGGAGCGCTATTTTAGCACTCCTTCCAGGGCCTGAGAAGCTGCAGATTAGGGCCGAAGAGTGCGGCTACCTCAGCCCCAATCCGCAACTTCCCGGGGCGGCCCATGGCCGCCCGTCTGCTTAGGCCCAAAATCACTCAGATTCACTCTGACTTGGATGTTGTAGTTGAGTCAGGTCCAGTGGGTGGAATCTTAATGCCTGCTTGTCCCAAATTATTGGATAAGTGTCAATTTGTGCCGACCGAAGGTGTGGATAGGATTCTTAGAGAAGTGAGGGCCAGCACATGCATATTGGTTTCTTGCCCTTCCTGGCTTCTGAAATCAGCTAGAGGGGAAACTGGCTGAATAGTTAAAGGGAGTGGTGAATGCTTCACTGCAGCAAGGCAAATTTCCATCCTGAGGTGAGGCCATTACTGAAAAAGATAACCCTGGATCCCACCATTCTGGATAACTAATGGCCAGTCTCTAACATTCCATTCTTGGGCAAGGTTCTGGAGCAAGTGGTGGACTCCCATCTCCAGGGGTTTCTGGATGAAACTGATTATCTGGATCAGGGGTAGGCAACCTTTCCCCTTTAAGGGCCGAGGGACTTCAGCACCCAGAATCCCAGGAACTATTGGCCAACATGGGACTACTGGCCAACATGGCTGAGGCTTCTGGGAGCTGAAGTCCCTCGGCCATTAAAGGGGAAAGGTTGCCTACCCCTGATCTAGATCCATTTCAGTCTGGCTTCAGACCTGGCTATGGCACAGAGACAGCTTTGGTCGCCTTGGTGGATGACCTACACAGGTAGCTGGATAGGAGAAGTATGTCCATGTTGGTCTTGCTAGCTCTCTCAGTGGCTTTCGATTCCATCTACCATGGTATCATCTGAGCCACCTTTCTTAGATGGGACTTGGGGGCACTGCTATGCAGTGGTTCCAGTCTTTCTTGGAGGGCGGACCCAGAAGGTGGTGTTGGGGGACTCCTGTTTGACTCCTTGGCTGTTGGCCTGTGGTGTCCCACAGGGCTCTGTGTTGTCCCCCATGTTATTTAACATCTACATGGAACCACTGGGAGAGGTCATCCAGAGTTTTGGGGTGTGGTGTCATCAGTATGCGGATGACACCCAACTCTATGTCTCCTTTCAATCTGACTCCAAGGAAGCTGTTTCTGTGCTGAACCAGTGTCTGCTGTCAGCAGTGGACTAAATGAGAGCAAACAAATTGAAGCTTAATCCAGACAAGACAGAAGTGCTTCTGGTCCGTTGGAAGGCAGATCAGGGAATAGGGACATTGCCTGTGCTGGATGGGGTTACACTCCCCCTGAAATCTCAGGCTCACAGTCTGGGTGTGCTCCTGGACTCCACTCTGAGCCTGGATGTCCAGGTTTCAGAAGTGGCCAGGAGTGCATTTGCACAGCTAAAACCTGTGCATCAGCTGCAGCCATCCCTTGAGATGCCAGAACTGGCTATGGGAACACACGCCTTGGTTACATCCCGTTTGGACTACTGTAACACACTCTATGTGGGGCTGCCTTTGGAAACTGTTCATAAACGTCAGCAGATTCAAAACGCTGCAGCCAGAATGTTGACCGGAACCAGTTATAGGAAGCATATAACTCCTGTATTGAAACAGCTTCACTGGCTACAGTTCATTTCTGAGCACAATTCAAAGTGCTGGTTATGATCTATAAAGCCCTACACAGTTTAGGTCCAGACTATTTGAGAAACCTTATCTCCCCATACGAACCAGCTAGAGCCCTAAGATCCTCAGGAGGAGGCTTCCTCTTGATCCCGCCACCATCACAGGCTCGCTTGGTGAGGACACAAGAGAGAGCCTTCTCAGTGGCTGCTCCCACCTTGTGGAACTCTTTTCCAAGGGAGGCTAGGCTAGCCCCCTTCCTGCTGGCTTTTCGTCAGCAAGCAAAAACATTTTTATTCAAGCAAGCTTTTAAAAATCATGCAGGCCTAGTTTTATGGGGGGGGGAGGTTAAATTATTTTTTAACCTTTGTATGTTTTACATTTTGTATGTTTATATTTTAACCTTCTAGTGTTTTAATTAGGTTATTTTAATTGTTTTTCTAAAATGCTGTTTTAATGTGTTTTTATATTGTAAGCTGCCTTGGGTTCTCTTTTTGGGAGAAAGGCAGGATAGAAATAAAATAAAATAAAAATTATTTAAGAACTCCTAAAAGCATTCTGAAAACAGTCCTAGAATCCAGTTTTGAAACTGTTAAAATGGCAATCTCAAACACTGAACACCATGCAGAGCAGTACTGTTGAGCAACAGCTCAAAAGAGATGGGGGCCAGGCTAACTTCCTTGGGTAGGGAGTTCCACAGTCCAAGCACTTTTACAGAAAAAGCCCTGTTGTGTATATCCATCAACCTACCTTCACGAGGTCTTGGTGTTGCCAGAAACCTTAATGTTGAATGCTGGAAGCAAAATTAAAGAGAATGGATGTGGTAGTCTCTTGCTTTCCCTCCCCCCCCCCCCCGAAAAAAAAAGATTTTAAATTAAAGTAGCCATCCTGGTGACCTATTGTGAAAATTTGGAAAAGAAATTGATTTTTTTCTAGATGCCAGTTCTAATAGGCTAAGCAATATTATCCTTAGAGTCATTTCCTGTCTTTATGTTAATATCAGACAGAAATCTCAGTTAGGAATTAAATAGATAGACGCACTGAGTATCAGCTGGGAACAGATTTCAACAAACAAAATAGCCTTAATATGCAACAAGGGGTGTGTCTACACTGTAGAAATAATGCAGTCTGACACTATTTTAACTGCCATGACTCCACCCTACAGATTTGTAGTTTTTGTGAGGCATCAGCACTCTTTGGTAGACAAGGCTAAAGACTTTGTAAAAGTACAGATCCCAGGATCTTGTAAGATGGAGCCATGGCAGTTAAAGTGGTGTCAAACTGCATTATTCTTACAGTGTAGATGCACCCAAGGAAGCCACAGCCCTGCATTTATAAAATATTAGCAGAGCTCTTGATAACAGGATATATTGGACACCTTTCATTTATAGGATGTCTTGGAAATCTCTCCTTCATTGAGTTGCCATAAATTGAAGCTGATTTGATAGCAATTAACAACAACAACAACATGTAACCCTTAACCACATCTTCTCCTTAACAACAAACCAATTACAGATGTGGCCTATTCTGCTCTCAGCCCGACTCCTCAAGGAAAAAAGAGCAGAAGCACTTTGAATGATTCTGATAAAACAGATGATATGGAAAAAGCAGCAGTTACAAGATCCACAATCATTTTTATCCATCTTTCTCTTAAACCACAATGATAAAGAAAATAAAATAAAGAGACACACATCTTTTTCCTCCCTCTAAGAATAGAAACACCCTGTCCATTCCTTGGCAAACAGTATGAGACTTATTTTTAACTAAGAAAGCGTAGGTGCATATATTATTTATGTAGTTCCTCACCATCTGTGTGGCCTGGTTGGCTAGTAGTATTAACAGTATTTTTCTCTTTACCCATGGTGTTATGCTGTGGAGACCCTCCTGGCATGCTGGCATAGCAGCAAAGTTTGCTTTGCTGGAAGTGGTGGAGCTTTTCAGGTAAAGAGAGAAGAAAAGTAATCCTGATATTCAGATAAACAGTGAAGATAACAAGACTGCTTTATACTATCAGGTCATTGTATTATCAGCTCTCACTTGTTTTCCAGGGTCTTGCTTTTTATTTAGGCATGGATACTCTGCTTTTCAAAGCAAAAAGTGCATACTGAGATATATATATATATATATATACACATATAATTTAAAATCAGGATAACAATCAACAGGGGTGTCACTAGGGGGATACTCACTACACTAGCTGACACCCTAAGGGGGGGTGTGACACCACTGCTCCCTAAACATATGCCTTCTGGCAGAAATGGGCTGTGGTGTTTGCATGTGTCCCTTTAAAATGCTGAAGGGATGGTGTAAGTGGTGCGAGGCTCAGAAAGGAGAGGCCCCAGGTGGTTTTTTTTAATTGTCTTTAAAATCATAGCACCTTACCAAATTTTCACTTTAACCACATGAAATACTGTACGTATAAATACATTTGGACTATCTGCACAATATTATAATTTAAAGGTATGGTTTTAATTTTGCTAGTTATGCCACAATTATTGCCGCTACATTTAGTGATATACCAGAATTACAATTTATGAGTAACATTCATACAAAAACCATTACTAAGGCTTCTGAATGGAGGAGTATGGGAGGAGGTCAATGGGGAGGGCTGAGACCATGAGTTACTGCACCAGGTGACATCAACCCTAATGACCCAACTGACAATCCAGGCAATAAAAGCAATCATATAAAATAGGAGCTCAGCAAAGCAAGACATTTCAATGGTCTTGAAAAACAGAAAAAGCTTTAAAGCACCATAAAGCTTGGCAAATCACCCTAGCAAGAAAGTTCTGCAAGTGGCAACTGTAAGTGGCAAGTCATTGAGCCACTTCCAAGACAATCCTAATCTCATGTACAGATATATATATATATATATATATATATATATGAGAGAATCAGGTAGGGAAATCCAAGCATCCTTTCATACATTACACTTTTATATACTGGCTCAAGTGGTGTTGATTGCAAGATTGGCAGGCTGGCAGTTTGAAGCCTGGGTGATGCATGATGGAGTGAGCTCCTGTCACTAGTCCCAGCTTCTGCTAACCTAGCAGTTTGACAGCATGCAAGTGCAAGTAGATAGGTACCACTTTGGTGGGAAAGTAAACAGCATTTTGTGCAAGCATGCTGGCCACATGATCACAGAGTAGTCTCTGACAACTCTGGCTCTTCGGCTTAGTAACGCAAATGAGCACCGCTCCCTATGGTCAGACACAACTTGACAACTTTGTCAACGGGGAATACTTTTACCTTTAACCCCACTTTCTCCACCAGCAAGCTTTGATATCAAAGGAACAATTGGACCTGGATTCAGGTTCCAGGAGGACAGGGGAGGGTGGGAGAATACCAAGGCTGTAGTAGAAACTACAAATCCCAGGATTCCATAGGATGTTGCCATAGCAGTTCAAGTGCAATATAGTACTATAACAGTGTAGTGTGATAAGGATCAAAGCTGCTTCCTAGCATGGCCAGTGTGGTATAGTGGTTTGAGCACTGGAATAGGACAGTGGGGGACTGGGATTCAAATCCTTGCTCAGCCATGGGAACCCACTAAATGACCAGCAAGCCCCTCTGAACAAATTCTGCCAAGAAACCCCTGTGATAAGTTTGCTTTAGGGTTGGCATAAATCAAAAATGACTTGAAGGCACACAATAACAAGAAAAAGTCAGCTTTCAAAGTCTCACTGACTCTTTGTCTCTGGCTACACAGTCCACAGTGGATGTCTCAACCACAGGCTCCACCTACAAGTATTTGTGCCATGGAACTGCTGCTGAATAAATGATGCTGTGTGGAAACAGAAGATGGCATCTGTCTATCTTGTCTGTTCTAGAGTGCTCTATTTAATCCCCATCCACTTCTTTAATACCCTCAGTCTTTTATTTTTCCTACTCCAGTCTCTAGTTCTCCCCCAGTTCTTTCCCACCCTCCCTTCTTCTCTCTCTCAATCTCCTCAGAACAACAACAACAAAAACTTTTTGTTTCCTGGAGCAACTCCTATGATCCAAAAAGGGCTGTAGTCCAGGTGCATCCCCCAGAGTCATATCACGTTTTTGCTTCCCAGTGCTAAACTGTGCTTCATTGTGCTTTTATTATTATTTTGTTGTGGTTATAAACTGCCTTGAGCACTGTCAATGAAATGATGATTTAGAAAATTTTGAAAAGAGAGTTTTGGATACTTTTGCCTTCACAGTTTGAGAAAAGTATCCAGCAGCAAGTTGTATCCAGCAGCAGTATCCTGTTGACTCCAGACACAAGGAGACACAAAGTGCAGTTGGGCAAAACAGAAAATAATTTCAGATTTTGTGGGGCTGTTTCATACATTAAAATGTAAAGATGAAGGTCAACTTTTAATCTGAGTTAAAGACCACCCTGTTCAGGGAGGCATTCCCAGGCACTGTCTAATATACATATATTCTTTCTGTTATTTGGGCAGACAGTGGATCTTCTTGTTTAATTGTTTTTAATTGTTCCCTGCTTTTAATTAATTTTTATTTTATCTATTGTTTTTGTATTTTTAGATTGTATGCCTTTGGCAGATTTTTATTTATTTTAATGCTTTGATTGTCTCTTTGTACAGCACTGTGTACATTGACAGCGCTTTAGAAATAAACTTTAATAATAATAATAATAATAATAATAATAATAATTGTATAGATCCACTACCTTAAAGGCACCAGATCCTGTCTGATCTTGGAAACTAAGCAAGGTCTACCCTGGTTGGTACTTGGATGAGAGGACACTAATGAATACCAGGTATTGTAGGCTATATTTCAGAGGAAGTAACTATCAAAACCATCTGTGAATATTCTTTGCCTAAGAAAACTCTGTGAAATTCATGGGGTCACCATGAGTTAACAGGTAACTTGAAGACACATAATGCACACATATATTCACTCTAAAGATGGTTAAGTAGGTACAATTATGACAAGTAACAGCTATGGTTATCCATCCAAATGGAAGCTGGAATGAGACTTCCAAATAATTTTGCAAAGCCAAGGTTGAGAACTGGGCTAAGTGCAACAAACACGTTTGTAAACATGCATGTAATAGAAGTACACTTACCTTGGAACTGGTAGAATTTTGTTTCCAGGATATGTGTAACAAACTGCTTTCTGAATTTGTAGCAAACCTGGATTTACTATTATGTAATGTCACTAGTCCCACCTTCTGCCAACCTAGCAGTTCAAAAGCATGTAAAAATGCAGGTAGATAAATAGGTACCACTTTGGTAGGAGGTAACAGTGTTCATGCTTGATGTTGGCCACATGACCATGCAGTTGTCTTTGACAATGCTGGCTCCCTTGGCTTAGTAATGGAGATGGGCACTGCTCCCTAAGTCCAACATGAATTGGAAACCTTGACAAAGAAGTAATGACCCGTGTTCGAGGGGGAAGAAGGTTCCAGGAGTGAGGGGTGGCAAGTGAGAAGGGACAAATCCAGGATGGAGCAGTGGAGATCTTAGGTTGGGACAGCAGGTCTTGAGTACTAGAATGGAGGGTACGGATGGGAATGGAAGGAGAAAGAAGTTCAGATAGGTAAAGAGGAGCTAGCCCATGCAGGGCTTTGAAAGTTGGCAACCAAAGCTTATGTTGTATATGGAAGGGAAAGGGGAGGCAGTGAAGAGAAAATAGCAAAGGGGAAACATTGTCAAAGCGGCAAGCGGAAGCAATGATGCATGCCGCTGAATGATGAACAGAAATTAAAGGGCGAAGATGAGAGAGGGGAAGTCCTGCTAGAAGGAGGTTACAGTAGTCTAATCGGGAGACCACCAAAGCATGGACCAGAGTCTTGGCAGTGGAGGCTGAAAGAAAAGGATGAATTTTGGCAATATTGTAAAGGAAGAATCTGCAGCCCTTGGCTGTGGCCTGGATATAAGAGATAAAAGACAGAGAGGAGTCAAAAGTGAAACCGAGACTGCGGGCTTCCTGGACCGGACGAATAGAGGTGTTGTCGACAGAAACAGAGAAAGAGAATTGAAGGGAGGACTTAGGTGGAAAGACAAGAAGCTCCATCTTGGACATGTTGAGCTTCAAACGCCGATGACGCATCCACAGAGAGACAGCTGTAAGACATGAAGAAACTTGCTGTTCAAGCCCTAGAGAGAGATCAGGGGTGAAAAGATACAATTGAGTGTCATCGGCATACAGATGATAGGAAAAACCAAAAGAGCTGATAAGTTTTCCTAGAGACAATGTGTAAAGCAGGGGTAGACAACCTTTCCCCTTTAAGGGCCGAGGGACTTCAGCTCCCAGAAGCCTCAGCCATGTTGGCCAATAATCCCATGTTGGCCAATAGCTCCTGGGATTCTGGGAGCTGAAGTCCCTTGGCCCTTAAAGGGAACAGGTTGCCTACCCCAGTGTAAAGAGAGAACAGTAGGGGACCCAAAACAGAGCCCTGGGGAACTCCAACAGATAAGGGAATAGGGGACGAAGTCTGACCACCCGTGACCACTGCAAAAGATCTATCTGACTGGTAAGATTTAAAACAGTCAAGAATGGAGTTCGAGAACCCATGTCAGAAAGCATGTCGACTAAAAGACAGTGATCCACAGTGTCAAATGCCACAGATAAATCAAGGAGAATGAGCACAGAATAAAGGCCATTCACCTTGGCCCATAAAAGATCGTTGGAGATTTTGTGAGGGCCATCTCAATAGAGTGCCGTGGGTGGAAACCGGACTGAAAGGGATCGAGGATGGAGTTGGCTTCGAGAAACTCAAGACAGCGAGAATAAACGACCTGTTCCAAAACCTTAGAAAGAAAAGGGAGAAGAGAGATTAGATGATAGCTGGACAGAGAAGAGGGGTCAAGAGAAGATTTTTTTCAAGATAAGGGAAACAAGAGCATGTTTAAAGTCGGAGGGAAAAGAACCTGTAGAAAGAGAGAGGTTAAAGATAGAAAGAAGGGAAGGAAGGAAGGAAGGAAGGAAGGAAGGAAGGAAGGAAGGAAGGAAGGAAGGAAGGGACTATAGAGATTAGGAGACAAGGGGGAATTGGATCAAGAGAACAAGTTGCAGGTTTGGAAGAGTACAGCAGGGTAGAGAGTTCGACCAGAGAAACAAGAAAAAACACAGAGAATTGATTATTTGAAGGTTCCAGAAAATTAGTGGGAGAAGACAAATTAGGAGGAACTATTTCAGATCTGATAGTAGTGATCTTAGTGATAAAGTAATTAGCAAAGTCGGTAAAGGAAAATAATGAGGAAACAGGGGGAGAGGGAGGTTTTAGCAAGGTGTTGAAGCAGGAAAACAAATGCTGTGGGTGCCTCTCATTGGCGCAGATCAATAATTTAAAGTAGTTTTGTTTTGCCATGGACAAGGCACACGTGAAGGATAAAAGAACAAATTTATAATGAATAAAATCGGCCCACTCCCTGGACTTTTTCCAAAGATGTTCGGCTGCTAGAGAACAGGACCGGAGGAACCTAACTATGGGCCTTATCAAACGCTGGCCAGGAAGCGAATATTAAGTGAAGACTTACCGAATCCAAAAGGAAGCGTGGTCTTTCTGATGCCTTTCCGGGGCCTTTCCGGGGCCTTTCCGGGGCCTTTCTGGGGCCTTTCCGGGGCCTTTCTGGAGGAGGCAGAGGCGGCGGCGGGGGTTCCCCCCCTCACTTCCCAGGCCTCCAGCCGGCCCAAGGCACAGGCTGAGAGGCTTCTCCGGCCTCGAGGAGGCGGCGGCAGGGATTCCCTCCCGCACCTCGTCCTCCCTTTCAGGCCTCCAGCCAGCCCAAGGCACAGGCTGAGAGGCTTCTCTGGCCTTGAGGAGGCGGCGGGGGGGATTCCCTCCCGCACCTTGTCCTCCCTTTCAGGCCTCCAGCCGGCCCAAGGCACAGGCTGAGAGGCTTCTCTGGCCTTGAGGAGGCGGCGGGGGGGATTCCTCGCCCTCCCTCCGACACTTTCCATAGCCTTACTTCCCCAAAAAACTGAATGTCAAAAGATCCACTTTGACTTCGGTTCACGGGGAAAGAAAACGTTTTAGCTTTGGATTGCCTTTTGGATATGTGTGGACACAAGGAAAGGAAAAACGTATTAGCTTTGGATTGCCTTTGGGTATGTGTGGACACAAGGGACCTTATCAAACGCTGGCCACGAAGCAAAGAAAAAGCGAAGACTAACCGAAGTAGGAATAAATTTGGTTCCATAGCGAAACGAAGGGAATATCACCCTTTTGGCCATTTCGCAATTAATACCAAGGCTCCCTTCTCTCCCGTCACAAAAAGCCGGGAGGAAAGGCAGCCATGGGAACCGGGGAGGAGGAGGAGGGCTGGAGGACTGGAGAAGGGAAGGCAGCCCATGGAGAGAGAGAGATCGCCTCCCTCTTCCCTCTTCCCTCTTCCTCTCCTCCTCTTCTTTCCAATCCGGTTTGCCTTTTGCCAAGGCAATCCCTTCCCCTCGCTGGGATTTTCACCCTGCCCACCAATTTGCAATGAATGCAAAGGCTCCCTAGGTACTTCCTCTACAAACCGAATGTCAAAATCTCCCTACTCCTTACGGATTAGCTCCGTATTCTGCCGAGTTCTGGGGCAGCGTCGTGTGTAAACACGGGGGAACAATACGGATTAGCTCCGTGTTCTGGGGCAGCGTCGTGTGTAAACACGGGGGAATAATATGTATTAGCTGTGGATGCCCTTTGGATTAGCTCTGCTTCAGACCCCATGTGATAAGGGCCTAGGTAAGGAAAAACGTATTAGCTTTGGATTGCCTTTGGATAATGTGTGGACACAAGGAAAGGAAAAACGTTTTAGCTTTGGATTGCCTTTGGATACCTTTTGCTTCAGACCCCATGTGATAAGGCCCTATGGGAGTAAACCAGGGCTGAGGCCTGTTCGTAGAGGAGGACATGCGAACAGATACCGGGGCAAAGCTGTTGAGAGTTGAAGAAAGAGTGGAGTTAAATAAAGACATCACTGAGTCAGCGGAGTCCCCAAAAGATAAAGAAGAGAGAGAAGAATCCAAGGACTGACTGACAAGATCACAGTTAATAGACTGAAGATCGCAAAAATAGTGTTGAACAGTATGACGAGGAGGTGGGATATAGGTAAGAGTAAAAGAAATTAAATGATGATCAGATAATGGAAAATCAGATGCCAAGTAGTCAGAAATGAAACACTTGGCAGCAAGAACTAGGTCAAGGCAGTGACCAAGAGAATAGGTTGAAAAGTTGGAATGAGGTTGAAGACCAAAAGAAGCTAGAAGGGAGCTGAAGCGAGATGATTGAGGATTATTGGGGTCATCAGGTAGATGTTAAAGTTGCCTAAGATCAATGTGGGTACTGCTTCCAATAGAAAAATTGTCAGCCAAGACTCAAAGTCTGACAGGAATTGGTAGCAGAACCAGAAGGGCGATAAATGACTGCAACCCGGAGTTGTAAAGGAAAAAAAGAGTCTAATGGAATGAGATTCAAACGAAGAGAAACAATAGCTGGAGGGGAAGGAAAGAACTTGAAACTGGCAAGAGCTGGACAGTAAGATAACAATGCCTCCTCCTCGACCTTCAGGGCGGCTAGTATGGGTGAAAGAAAGACTGCCAAAAGAGAAGCAGCAGAGGTAGTGGTATCATGGGCTGGGAGCCAGGTATCAGTAAGAGCAAGGAGATGAAATGAACTGGAAAGAAAAAGATCATGAATTGCAGTCGCTTTTGAATCAGCGGAACGACAGTTCCAGAGTGAACAGAAGAATGGGAGCTGAGAGATGGGAAGGGGTTGAATAGGGATTAGATTAGGAGAAATATGTGAAGCCATGGAAAAATAAGGATTCGGCACCCAATAATCAACAGACAAAAAAGTGACAATAAGGAAAACAGAAAAATAACAACAGATAGTACTCGATGACATTGCCTAAACACCACTGGTGCTGGATCCACAAGTCCCCCAGGTGGCTAGCCCTCAGCTAGCTTGCCTCCTGGTCTTCCAAGCAAGAGGGAGGGGTGAGGGAGAGCTCTCTTGAAGCCTGAGGCTCCAGGCCATGCTCCTCTGGCTGCTGGTCGGCTGCTAGTCCTTCAGCTCCAGGTGTTAGAGAAAAGGGAGTGAAGTACAGCGTCCAGGCTGGGTGACACACAGTTAGCTCGCCTCCTGGTCTTCCAAGCCTACTACACAGGTATAGCAATTTTTACAGCCACAGCTAGATCCTACAGAATTGTGGTCTTTGTAGTTTGGTATCCTGTAGAACCTTTGAGACCAACTGTGTGAAAGAAGTTGTACATAAACTTTTGTAGACTTGGGAGCTTATCACAATTACCTTTTAAAGCAGCAAAAGCCTCCTGGGCTACAGCCAGGATACAGCATGGAGGTGGGGATTATTGCACAGTATCGAATCAACTGTCGCCATCAGCCCGGCTGGGGCCTGGGCTGATGGCGGCTGGTGATCTGGCAGCAACTTACTGTGTAATAATCCCCGCCCCTATGCCATGCCCTGGCTGCAGCCCAGGATGCTTTTGCCACTTCAAAAGGTAATGCGATAATCTGCTTTCTCAGATTTGTAGTACTGGAGAGAACTTAAAATTCTTCCTGCCATCTACGGCACATTCCCGTGAACCAAAGCACTAGACCTTTCTAGTAGTGGAGATTTTTAAAGACTTTCCAAACTACCAGTCCTAGCATTCCATGGGATGGGGTCATGGCAGTGAACATGGTTTTCAAAAACAGTTGTAACTGTGTAGTATATATGCACACTTAATTTCAGTCTAAGCACAAAGAAGAAAGTGGATGGATATTGGGAATATACATGGCCTCAGCTCTTCAGCTGGCCCTGTAAAGTGAGGACTGGAACAAAATTGTTCTGAATCCATGGTTGCCACTTTAAAATGCTGCATGTGATTAGTTTTTCCTTTCCACTATAATAAAATATATTACAGTGGATGTAAAATGTATGAATAAAACATGTATTGAGATGTCATAAAGCCTATACAAAATCATGGTTAGTAGGCTGAGGGAGACTATGGAGATTATTGCACTACCTTTAAAATGCATTAAAAAGAGACTTACCTCACACAAATTGAAGTAAAATTCAGGCTGCATCCAGATGCTATTGCACAGATTTTACCCCTAAAACTGCCATCCGAATGCAGCCCAAATTCAGCCAGGCTGACTTAACTTGCTCTGGTGGCCATTTTTCAAAGTCGGAAGCATTCTAACTTTGAAAAATAGCCGCCGGAGCGAGTTAAGTCAGCCTGGCTGAATTCAAGCTGCATCCGGATGGCGATTTTAGGGGGGAAATCCGTGCAACAGCATCCAGATGCAGGCCAAATTTTACTTCTATTTGGGCGAAGTAAATCTCTTTTTAATGCATTTTAAAGGTAGTGCGATAATCTATTGTGATCTAATTCTTATTGTTAGTCCCAATTAGAGCAGACCCATTGAATCAATGGAATTTACTCATGTGTTGACTCACCATTAAATGACTGATTCTGTGAGTCTACTCTAGTTGGGGTTATTCAATAGGAGTCAGACCTTAGATTCTCCACTCAGTGAGGGAGACATTGCTTCTTGGGTGAGCTTAGCTCAAACATCATCTCTTAGCCCAACCTACTTCACAACATTGTTGTGAAAGAGGAACCTGAATGTCACCCCAGATTTCTTGGAGCAACAACAGACAAATGTGTAAACACAGAAGCCAATGACAAGATGCAAAGATGGTATATAATGTCATACTAATGTTATTGGGAAGATCAGAGGTAGACTAAACATGATGCCACTGTTTTGTAGCAGCAGCTTTGTTGAGCTGGACTATTTCACACTACACAATTATAGTGCTATGATTCCACTGGCAATATTTTATTGAATCCTGGAGTTTGCAGTGTGGTGAGGGTCTAGAGGATTTCTCTAGCTAAGAATTTTAAATATGTTTCAGATAGAGCCAGCATGATGTAGTGCAGGGGTAGGCAACCTTTCCCCTTTAAGGGCCGAGGGACTTCAGCTCCCAGAATCCCAGGAGCTATTGGCCAACATGGGACTATTGGCCAACATGGCTGAGGCTTCTGGGAGCTGAAGTCCCTCGGCCCTTAAAGGGGAAAGGTTGCCTACCCCTGGCCTAGGGTTCCATAGGATGTTGCCATGACAGTTAAAGTAGGATCATAACTGTGTAGTGTGAAATAGCCTGGTAACATGTATTTTGAGCTAAAAACAGACTGATTGCACTAGGAAAATCTCCAGGCCTACAAATGTACTTCAGGTATCGTCCCAGCCTACATTTTTACAAGCAGTTACCCAAAAAATTGCTTCTGTATCTGAGCATCTGTCTAATCTTTTTGAGTCATTTATCCGAAGTATTGGAAAGAAGAATGCAAGTTTAATCCTAATGCCAAAACCAGAGAGAAACTTTTACATTGTCTTCAGTAACACAGGATGCTGGCTTGACATCATTTAGGAGAAGACAATGCTTACGCTCTTGCTTTTATTATTTAGCATTTGGAAATGGTGCAAAAAAATTGGCTGAATATGAAACAACTTCAAAGACGGAATTCTGTGCCAACCAGAATACATCAAAGTTTTTTTAAGAAAGCTGACGACTTAATTCACCTGATCTTGCTGGAGAGACAAGCAAAAGGAATTGTTTTGATCAATGTACCTTCCCAACACTTCCTTCCTCTTCCAGCTGCTATTTAAAATGTTTTGCAATTGCCCGCACCCACCTTCCCAAAGTTGGAGTGTGGCAAGTATAGACTCTAAGGGATGTGAAAGGAAAAAGCAAAGGAAAAACAGTTTTGGAAAGAAAGAAAAAGTACAAAATAAGCACAGGAGGCCTTCTGCTCTTCCCTGAATGAAAAGTATGCATAGCAGATAGAAGGTGCACCTTATCATTTCCTTAGCAAGATTAACTCCTACTTCCTGGAAAGTATTTCTGAGTTTAAAAAAAGCAAAGGTAGTGAAAATGGGGTGGGGTGGCAGAGAGAAAAGAAGGGAGGTAACCGCTTGATCTGTCAAGTTCCATTTTAGAAAAAAAGGGAAGGGGAAACCCCTGAAAATGGAGTGTGTTAAACATGAGCTGTTTCCTGCACTTGGGAGGGGAGACAGCATGCTAGTAACTGTGTGCATGAGGAGATCTCTGCAGTGGTGTTATCTCTGACCTGCAGCTTAGCCCTTGTGTCTCAGCTGCCAAAAAGCTCCTATTCAGTGTTCTGCTGAGTTCATCAATGCTCCACGTGTCAGGATCCTAACAGGAAAAAGCAGGACAGGCACTCTGCTCTATTCAACTGCCAGGGGACCCCATGACAACTCAAATCCCCTTATAGACTGTCCATATCAACGTACGGCAGGTCAGAGCACATAACCCCTCTAGAACCACAAGCCTGGGCCCACACCCTGCCCCCCTTACTTGTCAACGCTGTCACTTTTAAACCGAACATTGTGCCTTATCACCAAACCTGAAGTGAGTATGACAATTAAGATGGATTGTAAAGCTTGCGACTGCTGTGGCGGTGGCTGAACAATTAACAATAACTTGGCAGCATGTCCCACCCAACTGTTGGGTGGTATGGCAAGAACTTTATCCCCGCTTAGGACTGCATTAGCATATTTAGTAGCCTGCAAGACATAATTCCTGAGATATGAACATTTTTATTTCAATTTTTTTTTGTCTTTTCAGAAAATCTGCAATTAAGCTGCAGTGTACAGGTTCTATATAGCAGGCAGTAAACTTATGAGAGGGAGGGGGAGATTGGGATGTTGTCAGGGCATTTTCCGCTCAGTTGAAAGCTATACTCTTATGTACATATGCATCAGGATGAGCCCCCTTGAATAGAGTTGCAAGAGTTATCTTTGCATAAATGAGCAGAAACCACTGTTCTGTTATTATTGTTATGTGCCTTTAAGGCAGCCATACCCTATGGTTTTCTTGGCAAGATTTATTCAGAGCAGGTTTACTACTATCTTTTTCTGAGGCTGAGGGAGTGTGACTTGCTCAAGGCCTCCCAGTGGGGAGAAGAGGGATTTGAACCCTTGTTTCCCAGAGCCCTAATCCAACACAAACCAGTATACCAAGCTGACCCCCAAAACTCTCTTTAAAAGTGTATAACAGCAGTGGTGCACCTAGTCATACATACTAGGCAGAGAATCCCACCAGGCCAGCTTTGAGCTTTGCATACAATCACACTGCAAGAGTCAATATCTTGAATTCCTTATTGTATAATCCTTGTAGCGAAATTTGTAGGAACAGTAACATTTAATGTGCTATCTAAACAATATGATGGTTGACTTTTTAAAAAGAACATGAACACATTTTCTTAATATTTGTCATCTGCTGTTTTTATTGTTGCCATTGCAAAAAGTGTCTTCCAGATCTCACACACTCAAGACATATGCGCACACAGACATGCATGCGCGTGCACAGACACACACGCCATACACGTTCATGGCACATATAGCAAAGGACTGCATAACAATATTTGCTTCTATACCTAGAGCCTCCTTCATGTTTCCACTTAATCAGCTGCATTTTAACATAATCTGCCAAAGAGATTGATTTTGTGGAAAGAGGAATAAAATACTCAAGCTGCAACCAGGTTTCAGGCATATACATGCTAATCCCAGCTTCCTCGGTGTTCTTGCTTTTTAAAAAAAAAAAATGTTGCATGTGGTAATCTTCAAAATCTGCTTGGGTGGAGGAAGAAGCAAAGATCTATCTGCCATAGCCAAGACTTTGTCCTCTTTGACATCTGTGTTGCTGTTGGAGAGGATATCCTGCCAAATGTAATAAGACAACTGTGTGACCCCACCTTTATAAAAAGAGGCACTACTAACTGATCTCTGCCCAACAGAACTTACAGACTCTTTTAGTCCTTTGCTACATCCTTTGCCCATTATTATTATTATTATTATTTGTAAAAGAAAAACCTTACATTAAAAAGAGAAAGAAACAATACCCTTTAAGGGAACAGCTCCACTTGAAGGAAGGATGGCATAAGAGAGTAACAAATGCAATTTTGCATACAAAGTCTTCCTTCATAAAAACCCAGCCAAGCAGCGGATTAAACCACCTGGCAATTTTGGCAGGGGGAAAAGAAGAAGAAGGCGGGGGGGGGGGAATCTTGCAATTCTGACAAAATAAAACAGGTGTACAGGTATAAAACTTTTGCTTTCCAATAATATACAGTCTGCTTTTTCTCTCTCGTTCTCTCCTTCCTTCTCTTTTTACTCTGGAATGCTTTGACAGGTGCAGAAGTTCAAGTTACAGGGTGGAAGTAGCAAATAAATACACAGCATTAGTGTCTGACGTGCTTACTGAGCAACCGGGGATGTTAATAACTGGCAAGGTACACTAATCTCTGATTGCAACATTTGGTTTACCTTAATCTGGAGGGACAGCTGTATTAAAGAGGGAATTATACTAATCAGTTCAAGGCCCTTGCATATAAAACTTCCCATTAGGCTTAAAGTACAACAGCTTACGCTCATTCTCTAGGAGCCTTACATCTGGTTCTGAATAAGTCTGTCTCTCATTTGCAAGGTAGAAACTGAAAACAAGAGAGATTGGGGTGGGTGAAGGAGAGAAAGAGCCTGACAGTTGCTGGAGGATGGCTGATAGAAGAACAAAACTCTAATTTATATATATGAAAGAAGGCAACAGAAACAACAGCACACACCCTCCTTTGCTGTAAGGCAGCTTAATACATTTTTTAAAAAAGACATGTGTTATCAACCCTGGGCCATTTTTTCCTGTTACCGGAGGTGACCAACATAAAATAAAATTGATGATGTCAGTCAAAAACAGCTAAGCACAAGGCTTGGCTTTGTTATCTTAAGTCAGAAGGTATGATAGGCTGTGCCATATGGCTTTAATCCTCCTATATCTTCCATCACCTAACAGGCAACCTTCATGTAGCATGACCTTATTTGGCAGGTCTCAGGTTAGGGCTGCCCAAAGGGGATTTTCACCCCGCTCTGTTTCTGCTATATCCAAAAGGTTTGTGTTGGGGTTTTTTTTCTTTTTTTAGCCCAGCAAACTATAAATCCGACTGATTACTCTGCACTCTTTTGCTTGACTGAGCCTTTACAATCAGACATCCCCGTTAACAATAAGCTCCTAATGAATCAAACATCTATGGCATTAGTTTCACCTAGCTGCCTCTTTCCCATGCGCTGCAGCTCTTTGTCAGACCTGGCTTGATGAGAAAAGCTAGTGACACTTGGCGCACCTATTGATAAACAAGGCAGTAATGAGGGGGCATAACAAAAATTACCTCCAACAACCTGATTAAAAATGACAGGCAAAGACTACTGCAGAGATTCACAGTTAAGGTAACTTTTTTTTAACTTGAGGAGGCAGAGTGGGAGGTAAACATATAATTAAGTGCAACTAAACTGACAGTGTTCTCCCATCAAACTTTCACTGGAAATTAAACCACCATTTATGAGAAAAGTGGTTCTTGCTACATTCAATCATTTGGTAGTATGTTTTGAAAATATGGTCTTTTCTTACTCCTTATTATGCTACAAAGAGTATACAAAGCAAATTCTTCCCCTACAGTTCCAATTTTAAGGGTTCTTAAATTAACTTTTTTAAAAAGAAATGTTAAAACATGTTCTCAAAATGTGTGCATGGGTCAATGCAGAGAATGGTGAAAATGACAACAAATGTCAAAAGTACACATCAAAAACACATGAAACTTTTCTTTTCTTCTTTCTTTTCTTAATACATTGTATGCCTAACACCAGCATTGAGGTAGCAGAAGAATGGTGGGGGGAGATGTGTCAGAAGAGCAGCCTGAACTCTTGAGCAAACTTTAAAACAGTAGCATTCACTTCCAAATGAGAAATGTGTAGGTTTCACATTCTTAAAACAATGTGCTTGGGAGGATTTCCATCACTACACAGATGCACTCAAAAAACAAATATGGACCTGGGCAATATGCTTTGGATATATCAAATGAAGATTGATGGCATGTTTACACTTTGCAGAAGGATCCTGTACAAAGCCATCCTCTTTCAGGAGACATGCGCCACCATTTTCTGATTCCACATCATCCTCAGCAAGATGGTGGCACAAGAAATGACAAATATATGTCAGTTTTCCTATTTAATGTTAGCTTGGTTCCTTGATATTGCAGAGGATCTTTTGCATATCTGTTTCTTTCCGTATCAATCAGGAGTCACAGTAATTTCAGTCATATTTGACATTTGCATATTTTCTGCATAAGTAGCATAAAAGAAAAATTCACTAACAGAAGGCCTTTTACTGAGGTGTAATTGCATCTATGAGAAAACATTGAAGTTACACTTTGAGCTGCCACAAGTTGAATGAGATTCATTGATTTTGATAGTGTTGGGTCTGTTTACACCAGCTGAGGATCTTTTGCTATATATCTTTCGAAACGTTACCTGCTGAGTCATATGTGTGGCAAACCATGCTGGAAATGCTGATAAAAGTTAGCAGCACAGGTGCAAATGTAGTATTATTGCTAAAAACAATCAGTGATAATTATAGAGATGTATATAACTGTTGGTCTTTTTGCCCAAAGGAAAACAGTTGTGTTGTGCACATGCATGCCACACTACTAGAACATTTGTAGAGCAGCTCTGATTATTTTAAAAAAACATATCCCCCCCAAAAAATTATACATGCACACAGGGAGAGAGATTGATTGCTTTTTGTGGGTTTTTCGGGCTATGTGGCTATGTTCTAGAAGAACTTCTTTCTGTTGTTTTGCCAGCATCTGTGGCTGGCATCTTCAGAGAATACTGGAATGGAAGAGAGTGGGTCTATATATATACTGTGAGACCCTGGGTAGGGAGGAGTGATTCCCATGTAAACTGTGTATTGTTCTATGTTGAATAGAACAATACAGTATTCCATTCCAGTTTTCTCTGAAGATGCCAGCCACAGATGCTGGCGAAACTTTAAAAAGAAACTCTTCTAGAACATGGCCACACAGCCCGAAAACCCCACAAAAAACTATGGATGCCAGCCATGAAAGCCTCCGGCTTCACAGAGAGATTGATTGATTGGTATTGGTCTGAGAAATGACTCTCTGTGTTTGAGTAATGCTTAGAATGCACTGATAAATGAAGAAAATTAAGGAATGTTTACTAACAATCAATACAGTAAAATATCTCCATTCTGTCTCAGTTTTGTTAGTCCAGATAACTTATCACAGCTCTGCTATAGTCAACCAGGGTGGGGTCACCAGCCTATCATAGACTAGGTAACTGGATCCTAGAGCCAACACTGATCATCTGTGTGTGTGTGTGTGTGTGTGTGTACTTCCATGATCCTCTGGCATGATAATTTTTGTAAAAATACCACCTGGGGAAGAGCCAACACTACTGCTTAACAGCATGACCAGTGCTACTGCAATAGATGTGCAGGCCAGTCTTTGGCCTTGGACACTATATGCATAGAACAGACATTTGAATCTTCATCATTTTCCTCAGTTATATGCCATAATCACTGATCAACTGTTATTGAGGTACTTTTGGAAAATATGATTCAACAAAATACTGGTCCATTTAAATGAATTTTAAGGTAATAGTTTATTTTGCACCCTAATTTCATTTCCTGCCCCCTTGTATATTAGTGATTTTAAATTTTTTGTGAACAAGAGGGGAAATTATGCATTATTTTAGTTCTTTGTGGTATTGTACATCAGTGCTGTCGGCTTGCGTTAATGTTGCCAAAAAAAG
This sequence comes from Phrynosoma blainvillii, assembly GCA_026167975.1. Lineage (NCBI taxonomy): Eukaryota > Metazoa > Chordata > Lepidosauria > Squamata > Phrynosomatidae > Phrynosoma > Phrynosoma blainvillii. The sequence goes on from JANUYF010000001.1 coordinate 278,900,356, forward strand.
GAAATCACAATATAAAGAAAAATATCATATCAAAAGTCCTATGCTACAGTCTTTCTATATATATCCATGGGAGAATTCTCCATCAAACTCAATTACTATTTTTTTATTATTTATTTAATAAGTTGTTATCCCACCACATCTGCCACAAAGTGGTATTCATGATGATCTCTGAATAAAGACACATAGGATGGTTAATACAACACTTAGTAGATAAATGAAAGTAATGTATCATTATAAATAAATAAAAAAAGATGAATTGACAAATTGAACTGTGTTTGGCTGAATGTTTAACATAACCAGTTGTGTGCTAAAATACTGTGCTAGACTGTGTTCTCAGTTTTCTGCATTCTGAGGATTACCTTGCATGGGAAGCAACATAGAAACAATTACCTATTAATGAGAAGAGGAACAAATTAATGAACATTAAAGTGTGAGGAGCTCACATAAAAAGCAATTTAACCACAGTAGGTTTAAAAGTTTAAATAAAGGGAACTCTTCTGAATTCCAATGCTATATTTACATACAAAATTCTCTCAGCGATTATGAATAGTTCAGTGAATCTCCCTTTCTCTTTTACACTTGCAGTGCACGACTATAGAATGTCAAAGCTAATTTAGTCTTCAACTAAAACATTAGCTAAGAATTGCAAACAGAATTGGCCCCAAAGCTTCTCAGATTCATGCTGCATCCTACAGTGTCTTTGTACTGTATGATCTTTCTTCTGATTGTAAAATGACATCAGGACTGGTCCCGAGTCACCTGATTTGATGACAGCCTACCAAACATGTTCATATTTCTTTCATTTGTATTGCCCTTTGGATTACTAGCCAAATCCAAAACAAAAATTTGGAGGGCATCTTTATCCCCACTGTGTCCAGTATTCTTCAGTTTGTAAATCCACAAACCTGTCAGTCTTCTTAACCACCACCTCCAACCAAGGATCCATAAAACATAACAACCAAGGAAGAACATCTGTGTGGTTTTAGTAGGAGGGAACCACTTAGTAGAACCCTCTATATAAGCAATGTCTGACAAAGACAAAATTTGGGAAACATGGCACATCCCTGAAAGAGAGATAGATGAATCTGAGAAGAGGTAGAACGAAAGAGTTCCTCCTGTGATACAAGGCTACTCCTTGGATCAAGGACAGTCATGTAAACTTATCCACAGAAATAGAAATTCAGGGTAGAAACAAGGAGGTAGAAGAATAACTGAAAAGAGTGATGAATGGAACTTTGTATTTATTATTGCATCCCTGATACAGGTAACCTTTTGGCTAAGAGTTGAAGTTAAGGACACAGAAAATGTACCATTAGAACTGGGATGGGAGACGTTCTTGCCCTCAAGAGCTGCAAGTGGTGGTGTGTTGAGGACTCTCTCATACACATAGGATCCATCTACATTGTAGAAATAATGCAGTTTGACACCACTTTCACTGCCATGGCTTCCTCCTACAGAATCCTGGGATTTGTAGTTTGGTGAGGCATGAGCACTCTTTGGCAGAAAGGGCTAAAGACCTTTCAAAAGTACAAATCCCAGGATGAAGCTACAGCACCTAAAGTGGTGTCAATCTGCATTATTTCTACAGTGTAGATGCACACATTGTATTTCTTGCATTCTTGAGCCGCACCTGTACTGCAGAAGTAATGCCGTTTGACACCACTTTAACGGCCATGGCTCAATGCTATGGAATTTTGGCCTCTGTAAGATATTTAGCCTTCTCTGTCAGAGAGCTTTGTTCCACAACAAACTATAAATCCCAGGATTCCATAGGATGGAGCCATGACAATTAAAGCAGTATCAAACTTCATTAATTTTGCAGTGTGGCAGCAGCCGGACCGGGGGGGGGGGGGAGAATGTTTATTTCACACATAGACAGAAACATAGAAATATGCACATCCACACACATATCTCTGGTATAGCCAATGGTGAGGAATGCTGAAAGCAGAAGACATTGGTTACTGTTGTGCACCTACAAGTCATTTCTAAGTTGTGGCAACCTTAAAGTTAACCTATCATGGGGTTTTCTTGGCAAGATTTCTTCACTTCTGATCTACAATCGTGCTTGCCTCTCTAGCATTGTTCCAATGTCTTCTCAGCAGACTGCAGGCAAAACCACCCATGTTGAGGAAGAGGCTGCTGATATATTGGATGTTGCACAGTGCTGAAGTGGCACTTAGACATATTTCAGATGTGACTGGTGGCACTCTTGACAAAGGTTTGGCCTTCATTCTGTTATACTAATCCTCTCTCTTTCATGCATACTAACATGTGGGGAACATAAGCAGCATAGTTTATTGAGCTCTGGAAACATGGTGATTGTACTCCATTGGAGGCTTTGGCAGTGAAGTTGTACTGGGAGGTTTCCAAGCCTCATAGGTCATAATATCTCCATGCTGAGGACCTTTGAACACATGCACGCACACACACACTAGTGAGACCAATTTTTCTACCTTCAAAGTGACTTAGCATATGGACATTTGAGCAATTAACACATCCTTTAACAATATGGGCCAATATCTTGTCAAACAGCATCCTATCTCATTTTACAATAATAAGAATTCAATAAGAAATATAACTACTCTTCTATGATAGCTTTTTTTTTTAAATATGGCAGAAAGACTTAAGTTTCTCAAATGCATAGTTCACAGATGACTAAGTGTAAAGTTTAATTGTTGTTTGTTTGTTTGTCAGCTAAATGACAAATGCTACTAAAACATGTTATATTTTCCCAGGCTCTTTTAATTAAAAACATATTTTTCTTTTCACTTACAGCACTGAACAAATTAATAATTAGCTGCAAAAGAGGTATTGGGGGCAAATTTTATCTGGTAGAAATCCACTATTAGATCACAGCAACAAAACTTCAGCATTATCTTTAAAAGACATTCTGAAGGGACCAAAACATAGGATAAACCTAGGTCTCACCTTGTGAAACCCAGTTTGCCCTTCATTATAACTCAGCCCACATGTAGGTGCATTAAATCACCATCTTCTCTGCCCTTTCTATACCTCTTCTGGGGTTGGCACTTGCATATGAACATTTATGCTAAAATAAATTGGTTGGCCTTTATGGTTTGGGAAGCCAGTTTCCAGCCCTGGGATCTTTCAAGGTTGTACAGACTGCCAAAATGTCCCCCAATACCAACCAAGAAAACAAAGCAATCCAGAAGTGGAAAAAAGTTTTGGAAAATGGCTATGTTTATGTTCAAGAGTGTAGGAGTAAGTTGTTATTTTAAAGATGAGTTGCTGCTCCTGAAAGCTTCCAGGATAGACAGCTCACCTTTTTCTCATGTTTTGCTACCACAATGGTGGTCTGGGGGGTATTGAAGCTACTAAAAGAGTTTTGAGGTTGCACATATCTCCAAGACCACCCTTGAGCCAGCCCTTTTTTATGGTACTGCACTGCTCCCCTAAGACCTCCTCCTTGCATTTCGTAGTCCCCGTGCATTCATTTTTGAGAGCATGTCACTGTTAGAAGTGGAGATACTATTGTTTTTCTTCATTGGGAGCTTCCGCTTGGGACTTGCAGACATGTTCATGGGGATTTGCATTTATGGTGCATCAAGCATGTGTCCCACATGCTCCCAGCTGTGACATGAATAATTTGTAGTCCTACTATTCTTGGAGATAACTGTGGAGAAGAAGACATACTGGACAAATGAATGGCCTCTATAGCATTCTCATTTGGCTGTATCATAGTGAATCCTTCTTCTCCAAAAAACAAAATTGGATCTCAAGCTGAAAACATTAGGAAAATGCTATCTCTAAGCCAGAACATTGAGGATTTCCTACGAACATAACTCTCCCAAGCTTTGGTTGAAACCCAGTTCCATTTCCTTGCAAATGGGAAACAGCAAAGTTATACTGAACACAAACAAGGTCTATACAGGATAACTATCAGCCCAACTTCTGAACAGGACAAAGAACATCATCTCTTGCCAAGGAAGAAATAGAACAGGAGTTAGGATTCCTACCCCACATAATGGGTGAATGGCACTTGCAGAACATGTTCACTGATGCATGTATGACTGCAGTCCACCAAAAGATGCTATGCACACCACTATGTGACAAAGCACAGCCTTGTTTGCACATTGTCAAAGTACAAACCACACGGAGCAATCCATTTCCACATGCACATCATCCTTAGATAGGGGTATTCCTGTATTCCTTTACATGTTGTTGTTATTGTTGTTGTGTGCTTTCAAGTCATTTTCCAACTTATGGCAAACATATCAACGGAGTGATTTGAGTGTTGGACTCTGGGGACCAGAGTTCAGTTCCTCATTTGGCCATGGAAATCCACTTGGTAACCTTGGGTGAGTCACTCTCAGCTGCAGAAAACCCTATCCTAGGTTCACCTTAGGGTTGCCATTAGTCAAAAATGACTTGAAGGCACTCAACAAGAAATAAGAGGAAACCACAACTCTTAGTAAGGATTAAGCTGAAGTGAAATGGTGAAACTATTAAATACAAATTTCAGTCACAGTACCCCAGCCTGGGAATGGGTACAACTCCAAAAACCAACTAGTGGCCATCCTAAATAGACAATTGTGGGAGCTGTCGTCCAGAAAAGTAAATTTTCCAAGCTCTGCTATTTGACTGAAATGTTTAAACCATAATCTAAATATTCCTGGCTGCCTGAGCCTGAAAAGAACTCTTTTACTGTATATGAGAAGTTGGCCCCAAGCCTGTCAAACTGGGAGTAAATCTCACAGGAACAGGTTGTGTGCTAAGATGTTTAGTTCTCCAACTTCTAGTCCCTGTTGGAAGTCGAACAAGAACAGACTTTCCTCACAGGGCTCTGCCATTTCCAATCTAGGCTCTTCTGCTGCCAGTCCCAGCTGGAAACGGGTTGGAGGATTGGAAGAGTTTCTGAAGTTTTGCTTCAAATTCAATTCTAAGAAGAAACTATGGCACATGGTGAATGGGATGTTTGAATCTCTACTAAGTTTACACACACACACACACACACACACACACACACACTTCCTAGGTCTTAAGCAGTTTATAGCTGTTTCCTAATTTATGTAAATCAAATGTCTTCCAACCCTCTTACTGAGGTTCATTCTTTTCTCTATTGAAATGCCACATCCAATATACAAAGGAATCTATACAACAAAAAGGGGATGCGGAGATACAAAGACATTAAAAAGAGCATTTATTAGTAAATGGGACAAAACTAAGTTATAAAGTCACTGGAAAAGGAAAGAAGGAGACATTCTTGAGGGGATGAAGGCATTATCAGACTGGGCCTAGAAGGGCCTAGATTATAAGAGAATATATTACATTAATGCACAAAGCAGAAAAGAATGAATGAGAGACAGAAACAGTATGTAGAACCAGGTACATTCACACAACATAGCAAACCAAGAATTCCCAGTCACTCCCATTTGCAACAGGATCGGCTAAATAAATCATGGAGCTTTGTACTATCGCTTGTGCATCATGTAGTGTGAACATGGGGAGCTACTCTATACCGGTTTCTTGTTGTTGTATGCCTTCAAGTCATTTCCAACTTATGGTGAACCTAAGGTAAACCCATCATAGAATTTTCTTGGCAAGATTTGTTTAAAGGGCGGTTCCATTATCTTCCTCTGAGGATGAAAGAATGTGACTTGCACAAGGTTACCCTGGGGATTTGAGCCCAGGTCTCCCAGAGTTCTAGTCCAACACACAAATCACTAAACCATGCTGGCTCACTGGTTTCTTCCTCTCCAGTAAACCAGATAAAACCATATTCTTCCTCTGGTTGTTGGATAAAAAACAAACTGTCAAAGAGAAAGCATATGCATTGAGATGACACGATAAACAACAGCATAGCAAGGTTCCAAGATCTCTTTAGCAACTCTCACTCCAACCATGCACAAATGAACAATGTGTACCAGAAGGCTGATCATACACCACAAGCATGGCTTCCCACAGGTCCTTGGCTTACTATGTTACTATGTGGTGTGAGTTGGCCCGTCGTGTCTTGTGAACTGTTCAATACAGAATAGCAACTATGCAATAGGAGGGCTGAATACTTGCTATGTTGTATCTGAAGCCTCAGCCAGGACATTTGGGATTCAGCATGATTATTATTACATAATAGACCACACATGTTTTAAACTTTACTATAATTATTTTAAGTTGTCAGCAGCCTTGCGTTCCAATCTGGAATAAAGGTGGGGTATAAAATAAAAACAACAGAGACCACTTACATATGTGGGCCATAGCTACTCAGGTTTTATTTTGTTGGAGGAAGGGAGAGAGGGAGGGAGAGGGCAGGTGGGCAGGCAGGTAATCCTCATCTTTCAAGACTATAGAAAATACTGGAAGTGGAGCACTTCTGACTTTTTAAAATGTGTGGGATTTATACCAGTAAAAGAAAAAAAGATTTCTGAAGTTTCCCAGCTGTTGGGCTCCTATTACTTAAGTAGGTATATGGATGCAGAAACTGAGGCAGATGGTAATTGTTCATGGTCAGATTGGACAAAGATGTACACCACCAATGCTGCAAAACATGACTATGTGGTCTATTAATCACTTCTGCTGCTGAGGTTATTTAGGTGTGATTATTGATCCCTGGGACATTGGATATTGAATCTATTTCCTGAGACCCAGATGGGTTCCCCAGAGTCCATCGGTGCCAATAGAAGGTGGTCCCCCAACTCAGATTGGATTGACCATGTAGAGGGCAATTTTCAAGATTTTAGCAGGGGGAGCAAAGATTAACCCTGCCCTATCCACATACTGTAAAATCCACATCCTAAAAATTGCGCATACACACACATATACCATAGTAGCTGCTGATAACCTCCACATGAGTGGGGTGGTGAAACCACTCTGGATTTTAATCCAAAAGAAACTGTCCAAGGTGCTGAACCTGGGGGGAGGGTAGCATTACGTTTACTTAAAGAATGGATGAAAGCAGAGTTGATTCACTATAATAGAATATTACACATACACACATGGGGGGGAGGGAACGTCCATTTGTCAATGGGATGGAAAGTGTTCTCAAAACTTTCATGCCAAGTGGGTTTCCAGGAGGGTTGAGATTAGCAAGCCCAAATGTTATGATATCCTCTAATATTCTGCCCAGCTCTGGCCAAGTAATTTTGAGTGGGGAGACTTCTGTTACTTTTTGTTTATATAGAGCAAGGGCAATTTCCCTCCAGAATACAAAAAGAGAAAACAGGGAGTACAAAGAGAAAGAAGTGAAGGAAGGAAGGAAAGAAAGAAAGAAAGACAGGGATAAGTGGAGAAAAGAGAGAAAAATATTTATTGCCATCCATGAAAGTTAAATAATCTGAACAGGAAGTCCTTCTCTAGGAACCCTAAGGCTGTGTCTATCTGTCTGGTGTACAGGTGACTTACCATGATGTCTAAACCATGCCAACATGTTCATTCCTGAACTATCAACTGTCACTCTCTTTAGGGAGTGGCTATAGCTCAGTGGTCCATCTGATTCTAAATTCAGTCCCTGGCATCTTTAGATATGGCAGGAAATCCTCTGGCTTGAAACCTGGAGAGCCACTGTTGCTAGTCAGTATTGACAGTATTGGTCTATCTCTATATGAACCAATGGGCTCACTTCTTTTTGCTGCTGCTGCTGCTGCTGTTATCTCCTTCTCTTTCTGCTTCTCTTTCTTCTTTGCTCCTCCTTCCCGCCCCCATTTCCTTCTTGATTTTCTCTCTTTCTTTTTGCCCTGCCTTTCCCCCCAGATTGGAACTCAAGATGGCTTACAAATTAAAATGATTACAGTATAGGTAAAAACATACTCCAAAAATCAATATTAAAAAAAAGAATCAAATTATTAACAATATGAAAACACATTAGAAATACACTTGGAAAAAAAATTAAAACAGTTTAGAAAAACAGTATAATTTAAAACAATCCAGGAACTTCTTAAAAATCCTTTTAAAAAAAGCCTTCAGTTCTAAAAGCCTGCTGGGATTTTTAAAAAGTCCTTGCATGGTAGTGGAAAGACAGCAAGGAGGGGGCATTCTAGCCTCCCTATGGAGGGAGTTCCAGAGTCTAGGGGCAGCCACTGAGAAGGCCCTGCCAGGTATCCCCACATATTGCATCTGTGGAGGCAATGGGATGGGGAAAAATGACCTCTCCTAAAAATATCAAAGTCTGGGTGGGCTGATATACGGAAATACAGTCTCTCAGTTAGCCTGAACCTAAGCCCTATAGGGTGTTATAGTCATAACCAGCCCTATGGATTGCACCTGGAAACAGATTAGCAGCCAGTGGAGCTGTTACAGCAAGAGAGTTGTATACCTATGTTCCTATATAGAAGAATTGGTATGATTTTGCCTTCCCCCCACATCCTTTCTCTAAAGCACTCAGTTTCCCTTTGCTATTCACCTTCAGTTCCAATTTCAAACAGAGCAAAAAGTGCTGGGAAACTCTCCTGCTTAGAATCTCAGATAAATTCCAGCCTTTTATGTTCATTCACTCATTACCTCTCCAGAAAGAGAATGTGCAGTTAGTAAAATTTTATACAATTAGTGCTCTCAGAGTGCTTTAAATGCAAACCTGTAAGAGGAAAGTAAAAACAAATCAAAGTTAATTGTGACTGGCTGGAACGAAATGCTTAAATCAATACGATGGCGGCTCATCTGCTTGTCATTTAGCCATTACCTGGGAGACGGATACCTCCTACTGTGGCTGATTTTTTGATACACATTTACTCTGCTTTGATTCTGCAGATACTGGTTAAGCCAAAAGCCATCCCTGATTCTCATCCTTGTTATATTGTTTGTTCTTAATGTGCCTTCTGATTCTTTACATGCATTTTTTTTCTTCATCTTTTGCGGGTATGACACATCCAGGGACCAGGGAGCAGGTGGGAGAGACCCATAAGTATTCAATAAGTTAAAATATAGGCAGCACAAAAAGAAGATAATTTCACAGTGGTGCTGAAATTAACATCTTGACTGTATATATTGTGAGGCCAGCATAGAGCAGCAAAACTTTCTGCACAATGTGTAAATCTGAAATCCTTAAATGGTTTAGGATGAGAATACCTGTCTGGAGAATGGATTGCTCCCATCTGAGACTGTCCTAATGGTTACGATCTTATAGCGTGCCTCTCTAGGAAATCCTGTCAGCTACTTAGTTGGTTTGGACTGGAATGACAGGGGGGACTTTTTCCATGGCCACACTGGGACTTGCTTTGTTTACCGTGATCCTGTAGGCCGTTTTATTCCACTTGGGTTGGCCAAATAAAGATATTGCCCTAATATGGATTCTGCCCTTTCTTTCAGATCCTTTTTAATTGAGCTATATGCAAGGGGAAGCTGGCTTGTGCATGCAGACCACCTTTGTCTGATCAGTGGATCTGCTTGCCTTGATGGAGTCAGTTCTTGGGAAGTCACAAGAGCCTCCCTGCTCAAGACAGAAGTGCCTTTGCATGAGCAGATGGAGTGCATTGAGTTTTCTTGCAGGAGAAGGAATTAGACTTGGAGGACATACATAGGAAACCAATGCCCTGCCCTGGGTTAAAATATTATGCTGACCTCCTCTAAAGAACTATTTCTTCCTCTGTCCTCCCACTGTCACTGTCCTTTTAAAAATGTATGGGGGCATTTCACCTGGCAATAGAAAAGATTCTGAAGTGGGATTGTGTTTGAAGGATCATAGAATCATAGAATCATAGAGTTGGAAGAGACCACAAGGGCCATCCAGTCGAAACCTCTGCCATGCAGGAACTCACAATCAAAGCACTCCAACAGATGGCCATCCAGCCTCTGTTTAAAACCTCCAAAGAAGGAGACTCCACCACACTCTGAATTCTCTGAAGATGCCAGCCACACATGCAGGTGAAACATCAGGAATACAATCTTCTAGAACACGGCCTCACAGCCCAAAAAACCCACAAAAACCTACATATACAACACAGTTTGAATGACCTGGTGGCCCAGGCCAGCTCCAAACATTTTTCTGCCAGAGCCAGAGGTGCAAATGGTGCCTCTCCCACCCCTCCTACCCCAACTCAACATGTATAGAAACCTAAGCAAGGCAGGTTATTTGATACTTGAGGCAGAAAAAAAAACTCAAAAAAATATCTCTACCTGCCTGGCAATGGAAACAGAAACTAAATAAATTAAATAATAATTTGTTACCCTTTAGTGAGGATATCACCAGCCCTTACTCTGTCCAAAGATAAAACCATGCCAAATGGTGGCAAGATATGCTATAATAGCTTTCTACATTCTGTCTGAGCCAGTGTGGCCTAGTGGTTTGAGTGCTGGATTACAACTCTGGAGACCAGGCTTCAGCTCCCTGCTTGGCCCTGAAACCCACTAGGTGATCTTGGGCAAGTCACATGTTCTCAGCCTCAGGGGAAGTCAATGGCAAACATCCTCTGAACAAATCTCACCAAGAAAACCCCATGATAGGGTTGCCTTCAGGTTGCCATATGTCAGAAATGAAGACACACAACAACAACAACAACAACAACAACAACAACAACAACAACTATTCTCTTTGCCTCCTTCCTGAAATGCAAGATTCAGCACTATCCATTTCCAAAAGTTATAAACAAGAGCCCTAAATTTCAAGCTGAAACCAGACAAAGAGGATCTTGCGTAAAACAAGGTCCTGGTGCCTGGCAATTCCAGAGTTTCTTTCCTCAAGCTGTTGTACAGACTGCATGGGTTGCAGTTGGCAGGTGCAATGGACACCTACCCTTGAATTAGTCACAGTACCCATGTTAGGGAACAGCGAATCCTCTCAGGCAAGAGCTGGGCGGGGGGTCCCTCTCTCTCCCCTCCTTCCTCCCTTGCTTGGCTGCAGCCCATGAGGTTAAGTGTGGAAAACATGCATGAAACCCTCCTGGGAATGCATGTGTAAAATGGAGTGCAAAGAAGCATGGAGGAAATGGAGGGAGGAAGGGAGCTTTGTGAGCAGCCATGCAAAGGGCAAAACTGTGACTGAGTCAATACACAAAAGCAAGTGAAGAATAGGGGGTGAGAGATTGGATGAAACAGATAGGCAGTAAAAGTATCCAACCTGCCTGGGTGGACTTGCCTTTTTTCCCCCTTTTCCTTCCTCCTAGTGCTGACATTTTTTTAAAAAAAGTTGTTGTTATATGACAAATGACATTCAGGCCTAGTAACACTGTTAGAATGATAGTAAATCAGGGGTTGATGGTACGGCAAGCGCCTTTTAAACCACATTTTTAAAGCCACCAAAACAGGGGAGGGAGTTACCTTGTGTGTTAGGTTCTCTTTAGCAGTGCCCCCCTTCACTCTCTGACTGCAAATCAGCATTTTTAGTGGACAATAGGCTCAGCAGTGGCCTTATGATTGCCTCTTTTCAAATGGAAATGGCTATCCTTACTCCTCTGCCAGAGTTTTTTCCCCCTTTACCAGAGCACAAATTGCAGTTTACAAGGCACTGAGAGGGGGAAAGGAGGGCGGAGGAAAAAAAATCTTAGCTGAATATCTTTTTTTATTATTATTCGACAAACTGACATGTAAATTACCCTTTAAGTGCTCCACTCTAGGGCTCTGATCATCTCCTAATTGTCACAGTCAATTGTAGCCAACAGTCTCTTCATTCCCAAGCGCTTTGACAACAAGCATAAGGATCAAAGCAGCATCAGCTCCCTTCAATATCCTCCTGTTTAGGATGCTACAAAAAGCCTGAAAAGGAAAAGGTGTAAGGGCATTACTGTAGAGGGAACCGAGAGGAGAAAATATTATAACAGTAATTTTCTCCTTCACTAATATGATAGATCCTTCCATGCAGTTTTTGCTCCCACTGATTTGGCACAAATATATAAACAACCAAGGGAAATCATGTGTGCTCTTCACATCAGTTTAAGATCTGGCGACTCAATAAGAAGCAGAATGTCAGCATCTGAATGTGAATCAGTCCAAGCACATCTCGCTCACTGCCCCACCAAGTCTCAAATAAAGAAGGAAAATACTTTACTTAAGAAAATTATTTAAAAAACAAAATTCAGATTGAACTACAGTATGAGTTCTGGTATCATCTAATCTGGATTGGACTCCTGGACTTGCAACCGTGAAACAGAGGTAAAGATCACAATCACTACATGCACTGGCATCATTAACACTATCTCAAATGCCTCAACAATGTTGTAGATTCTCCAGAACTCTTCATACAACAACAATTTGAGGGATGGGTCAAGCAACAAAAAGGACCTAGACATAGGCCTGATGTTGTGGCCAAGAGGCCTAGAATTAGATTCACTCTCAAGATGGGAGATCACAGACTAAAAATGAATCACTGATAGGCATGTAGGCATCTGGTTACACCATGCAAAGTGCACTGGGACAAAGAACCAATGGGTTCTTTTCATTCCTCCAAACAGAAAGGCTCTACACCAGGGGTAGGCAACCTAAGGCCCGGGGGCTGGATGCAGCCCCCCCCCCCCGAGGCCTTTGGACTGGCCCCAGGCCGGTCCTGCCGCTGCCACCGCCCACCATGATGATATTGATTATTGTTGTTATTACTTGTTCTTGGGGTTTTCTTGGCAAAGTCTCCACAGGGGTTTTGCCATGGCTTTTCAGCGCCTGAGAGAATGAGTGTGCATGCATATTTTTTTAATTTTTAATTTTTTAAAAAAATATATTTTTATTTATTTATTTATTTATTTATTTATTTTTGGTCCTTCAGCCCCCCAATTGTCTGAGGGACAGCAACCCGGGCCCCGGCTCAAAAAGGTTGCCTACCCCTGCTCTACACCTTGTCTATCGCTCTCACCAGCAACATGCGTACTTCTCTAGAGGTGAACCTACACCCACTATAGGATAAGGACAAAGCAATGCTGGGTGTCCCATTTCTACTCCCTGCTGAGCAAATTGCTAGAAAAAAGCCAAGGAAAGACCTGCTTTCCTGTTCTTATTGCTGTTGTTCTTATTATGTGCCTTCAGGTTGACTCCAACTAATGGCAACCTTCTCGTAGGGTTTTCTGGACAAAATGTATGAAGGAGGTTTGCCACTGCTATCCTCTGAGGCTGAGAGAGTATGGCTTCCCCAGGGTCACCAAGTGGGTTTCCATGGCTGAGTGGGATTCAAGCCCTGGTCTCCTGGAGTCTCAGTTCACACTAAAACATCATGCTGGCTCACCTGATTTGAACTTGCCTTAAGTCAACCAGATCCTTGGGTCTGACCCAAAGTGTAATCTGCTTTTTTTTACCACATAAGAGTCAAAAGACTAGCATTTTCTTCTATCAACAGTAGTAATAGCAAAATAAGTTGGTTTTATACTAAAAAGAATTCTCCAAATGCACATTTTGCAAAATTGCAAAATTCATTGCACTTTGTGTAAAATCAAAAAATCACAAAAACATCCAGAAGTAATTTAAAAAAAAAACTACAAAAACTCTCATTATCATGCTCCACACAGGAAGAAAGCTTTTGAACATTTCAATCTCTCGTGTAGGACCAAAAAAAAGGAAGACTTTACATCCCTACTCCTGAACTGATAAGTAACATCCTCTACTTCAGCCAAGCACCACAAACATTTCCAGTACTGTCACATCATGCCCTACATTTGGGCTCCCAGACTCTGCCCTCTCTGAGGTTCCAGCACTCAGGAGACCTGTCAACCACAAGCTTTGGCCTGGGCAGTTCAAATCCATTTTTAAAAAACCAGGTCTTTTCCACCTCCTGAGCTTCACTGCCCCCTCAGGAATTTTGGTGGAGTTGTTTCTGTGCAACTAATAAAACTACTCATTGTACATTAATTGGGAAACCCTATTCCTCCTTGCTTATATGGACCTGAGTTCTCCTTTTATACACTCCCTTCTTGCCAACTGCCACAATCCTCTTGCCATATGGACTGTGGAGGTTTTCTTTCCAGTTTCACTCACTTTTGACTCCTTTCCTTAGCTCCACACTCCTAGCATCTCTTAATGAAGAACACAGGAAGCTCCCTGATATCCAGCCAGCCACAGTTCTATTTTGGGGGATGTCCGCATGGAGGAAAAGAAGTGTTCCCATCCCATTCCTGCACTGACCTGTTCAGATGAAGCACAAGGCCAAAATGGGTGAAACATTGTTCCAGTCAGCCCTCCTGGACAACTCTCTGGAGTAAAATGTGTCCCCTTTTTCTCTGGATCAGGCAGGAAACTCAGAAGAATACATTGGGTGTGCAGACTGTGGACAAGCGCAGGGATGGAGGGAGGAGCGTTGGTGGATAGGTGAGCCACCACCCAAGAACTTTCACTTTCATGTTTGCATGCTTCTTCTGACAGCATTCCCATGGAAACAGATAGCACAGCACACATTAGTCCACCAATACCTGGGCATCAATGTTCAATAGAGTGGCCTTGGGAAAAGAGGGAGGGGACGTCTTGGAGAGTGTGTGGTCAGCTCTACCAGTATCAGCCCATTGTGGGCTTTCTGCCCTAGCTCTGGAACCCCTAACTGTAAGCCTAGTTTTCCTATCAGTGGGGACACACCTTAGATTAGCACTGTTGACACTGATTGGCAGCAGCTTTCCAGGTTTCAGGCAAGAGCTCTACCTGGAGATGTCAGGAATTGAAACTGTGGCCTTCCATCTGCCCAAGTGTGTGTTCCACAGCTAGATCTACCCCCCCCCCCCAAATTCCATTTATAGTTTTTCACCTGGATTTGTTTTGTTCCCTTTGTTGTTGTTGTTGCTGTGTGCCTTCAAGTCATTTCTGACTTGTGGCGACCCCAAGGTGAACCTATCATGGGGTTTTCTTGGCAAGATTTATTCATAGGAGGTTTGTCATTGCTTGCTTCTGAGGCTGAGAGCATATGACTTGCTCAAGGTCACCCTGGTCTCCAGAGTCAGTCCAACACTCAAAACACTCTACGACACTGGTCTTACTTTTTCTAAAACACTTTTTAGTATTTAAATAATTGTAAGATACCTTCGAGTCTTTTTTAGATAAAGCTGTATAATAAGTTGTGATTGATGGTGATTGTGATGGTGGTGATCAGTCCACAGTCCCTCAGGAAGTTCTCCTGAATATATGCCGCTGAAATGAACAGAAGCCATGCAAGGACATTACTGTTTCTATCTTTGTGGGATCAGAGCACTATCCAAAAACCCTTTGCCTAGATTCGGTGATACAGGGAGGAGCCTGAGAGCATAGTTAAATTCAGTAGCATTCCTGGTAGAAGTTCAGTGGGATTTTTTAAAAAAAAAATGGGTGAAATCAAATCAAAGGAACAATTCAAAGAGGAAGTTGAGCTGCCCTTTCTCACAACCTGAGTTCTCTGCCTGGTCTACAGATACTCTGGTTTTCTATGCATCTGGTTTTAAAAGCATGCATAATTGCTTATGGTCAACATCCAGTCGCCACCAGATCACACATTAAACAGATAACCACTATTATTATAAGCATAACTTCCTTGACCTCATATTTTGGTCTGGCTCAGTATTCCTGTACCCTACCAGTTTGGTTTGGAAGATTATGCCAACCGTACATCTGTACATGTCATTTTCAACAAGCAGAAGTGCATTCAAAAGGCAGCATAAGGACCATGTTTATGCATTGGGGGGGGGGGGGGGGAGAATAAGGTCAAGAAATATGAGCATAGTTATCCTGCAAATGTTTGCTTTAGTCAGTGTTCTACAATAAAAAACAAAACAAAATTCTAGTTAAGGTACAGTCTGTGTAGTTTGGCAAGAAATCTTACTGGACAATGCTAAATGTTTGGGTGGGTGTATATATGGAAATAGAAACCTTTCCTTAAAAACAAGGTCTCTTTTTTTTCCTCCTTAAAGCAAAATTTCTAGAATCTTCCTTTTCTGATAGGACTGAAAAAGTTTCTGCTGTAATTCAAAAATTAACTTTTCAGGACTCTCTTCATAATAAGGGTGGGCTAGGGCTGATGTGAATGCTTTCATGGCTTACATGGGTTTCTTTTTAATCTTGGGGGTAGTAACTGGGGGATACCTCCTTAAATCTGTCTTTTTTGTGACTGTTTGCAATTCTAGACGTTATCACACGGGGGAAATCTATAGTTTATCCCACACGAATCCCCCCAAAAAAGTGCACGTACGCCTCACAATTTCACACGACGTTGCACAGAAACTGACATTAAAGTGGTCACAAAGTGGTGTTATCCAAGATCTTTTTATTATTGGGAGTTTAGAGGAAATGCATTTGTGATATTACAGTAATTTTGCATTTACTGTAGTGTGAAATTCAAATTCACACGAACAAATCTCCTTTAAAGCTTCTTCCCGGTTTTCCCATGGTTCTATGGGGCTGCATGTACTTCCTGGTTTGCTTGGCTGTCAAACATTCCTGGAAGCCCAGAGGCTTCTCCTCCTCCTCCTCCTCCTCCTCCTCCTCCTCCTCCGAGGAAGGGAGGGAGGGAGGAAGAGAGGCATTGAGACTCTCTCCCCTATAGATTTTGATTGCGGCAGCTCTTCCTCCAGAGGACATTGGCTGCTGGAGAGGTGGAGGCACGGAGATTGAACCGGGAATGGTGGAAAGTATATAGTGCAGTTCATCCCGCTTTGTAATATCTTAAAAACTTTTTAAGTAGTTCTTGGAGAGTCGAGTGATTTCTAAGTTGAGGCATCGAGGTAACATCCTTAAGGTCTGAGGAACTGTACGACCTTAAAAAAACAAAAGAAAACAAAACAAACTTTTTTTCTCCTGGCGGAAGCTAGTGATTCAAGTGATGGAAACTTGGTTTGTGGGCGACAACAGGATGGAGTGGTATTAAAGAGGACGCCGCTCAGGAATAATAGTAAAAGAATGGGGAAGAGATACAATAAATAGGCGGTTCTGTAATAGTTACAATAGTCTTTAAAATTGTTACAGTGATAACACTGGTATAGAATAGACAGGGAGAAATGAAGGTTTGAAATTAGTCTGCAAATGTCCTCCGTTTTGAGCGTTATTGAAAAGCACAGTGAGTGGCGACCAGTGAGACCAGGTGTCCTCCTTTTTCGAGGATACGTGCTGCATTTCAACCTTCTGTCCAGGAGGAATTTCCAAAATGTCCCCCAGAAATCATGATTCTTACTCCTGCTCCAAATGGAGGACAGTTTGACATTTCGTCCTGGAGAGGGAAGAAGGTTGAATGAAATGCAGGACCTGCCCTGGAAAAGGAGGAGTCTGGTCACAAAACACACCCATTTCTAGTACACTTACGGGGTTTTTTCATTTGTGTATGAAAGTTAAAAATGTCTTTTTTTCGCTTTTCACTTAATTCCGTTTTTATTCTAATTATGTGTGAAAAGCTTTTGCACAATTTAGCACTATTTTCGCTTTATTTTTGGGATGCTTTATTTCCACTTTATTATCTCTTTAACCATGAAACTGGCCCCCGTGTGATAACGTCCTCTGTGAAGCCATGGTTGAATCCTTCTGTTGCTGCCTCACACACACTGACTTGCCACTGTTTCATTCCTCTTCAAGTGATTCCAGACAGCCAATTGGAGAGCCTCCTAGAAATGTATACACTTTGGCAGGACTTTTTATATGAAGCCCCAAAAATACAAAAATACAGGGAAAACATTCTAATGCTTTTTTTTCTTTTTTGCAAGAAGCAGAAAAGTCTCTGGCCAGCCTTTCTTTCAGTTCTGGCCCTCATTTATCCACAGACAGAATCTAGAAAAGTTACTCTTTTGACTACAGTTCCCAGAATCTTCCCATCCAGCCAGTATGAGGAACGTCTTCCCTGTCCCTCCTTGTCCTTCTCATCCTCTCTCTTTTTCCTCCTACCCCCTGCTTTCCAAGCTATTCTCCTCCTCCTCCTTCCTTCCTTCCCTCCCTCCATCTCTTTCTCTTTGACTCATTAGCCCCTTGAAAGAAATAAAACTTTCAAAACCATGACTGGGGCTGTTGCCATACTGCAGAAATAATGCAGTTTGACACCACTTTAAATGTTATAGCTCTATCCTATAGAATCTTGAAACTTGTGGTTTGTTGTGACAGAGAAGGCTAAATATCTTTCAAATCTACAAATCCCAGAATTCCATAGCATAGAGCCATGGCAGTTAAAGTGGTGCCAAACTGTATTAATTCTGCAGTGTAGATGCAGCCTATGATTTGTTAGATTCCCTACATTTTAACATTCTTAATTCTCATTAAACTGAATAAGGTTCGCTTCTGAATACATAGGCTCATGTAGGTCTCTATTGCCCTGTTGGTCTTCCGTCACCATCATCATCACCACCACCACCACTGCCACAACCACCACTGCCACCACCATCATCTCCCTCTCCTCAAAATATTTGCTTGTTCTTAGAATCATCAGGTTGGTAGAAACCCCAAGGGCCATCCAGCCTCTGTTTAAAAATCTCCAAAGAAGGAGAGTTCACCACACTACGAGGGAACGGGTTCCACTGTCCAACACTGTCAGGAAGTTCTTCCTAATGTTTAGGTGGAATCTCTTTCCTATTATTTGAAGCCATTGCTCTGGGTCCTATTCTGTGAAGCAACAGAAAACAAGCTTGCTCCATCCTTAATATGACATCCCTTCAAATATTGTCATCTCTTAAACTTCTTTTCTCCAAGCTAAGCACCCAGCTCTCTAAGCCACTCCTCATAAGGCATGGTTTCCAGATCGTTCACCATTTTGGTCACCCTCCTCTGGACAGGTTCCTGCTTGTCAACATCCTTCTTGAATTGTGGTGCCCAGAACTGGACACAGTTATTAGTTGCATGATTATGGCTGTGGTTATTATTGTTATTTTGGGGTGAGGTACAATTCAGCAACCTGACTGTAAAAAAGAAAAGAAAATGTAGCCATGGTGAACACTGCTTAATGAGAGCAATGCATTAAGAACAGAGTTTGAAAACTTTTGTTTGCTTGGGAAAGTTTCTTTCATTGGACTATACCTCCCATGTGTTTAAAAAAAATGCTTAGAAAGTTTTTAAAAACAGAAGTGAGGGGAGGATTATATGTTCAAGTAGAAAACTTCCTTTGGTTGAACAACAGCTCCCCAGTATTGTTAAAAGCAGTATTTATAATAGTGTTCAAAAAAAGAGTTGGGGAAATGTTGTTGAAATGTTGTGTTCAGAAATGTTGTGTTCGGAGCAGAGCTTGGAAATAATTTCCAAACTGACAAACATTGTCTCATTCGATAGACCTGGTTTCCACAACACAGTAATAAAACAGTTTGGCACCACGTTTGTTGTCATGATTCTACTCTGTGAAATCCTGGGATTTATAGTTTGACTAGATATTCAGCCTGGTATGGCAGAGAGTTCTAGTGCCTCACCAAACAACAAATCCCAGAGTTCCACAGGATAGAGTCATGGCAGTTAAAGTGGTGTAAAACTGCTTTATTTCTGCAGTGTGGCTACATGTGTGTGCTCTTTTTTAAAACAATATGCTCTGAGCAACTGTGGTTTTTGCTTAAAGTTATTGTGCCTAACTCTGCAGACTGCCAGAAATAGTGCAAATTCAGTCCATTTTAAGGGTTAGGGTTAGTGCTAGGGAGTCATGGGAACTGTTTTTGTTTTGTTTTTTCTGAGACATTGAGCCTTCTCTCTCAGAGAGCTCTGGTGCCACAATAAAATACAGTTCCCATGATTCCCTAAGCCTAAGCCTAACCTTTAAAGTGGACTCAATTTGCACTATTTCTGGCAGTCTGCAAAGGCCCTATATCACCAGGACCCACTTCTTGTGACATTACCAGAGGAGCATCCCTAGGTTTTGGGTTTGTGTCTCAGGGCCTGGAATGCTCCTGACCTGCCAACCCTGACTTGCACCCAGTTGCCAAGCATTTCTGCTAGCAAGTTAGCCATCAGCTCCAGAGTAATGCCAGATTTTACAGCAGTGTGTTAGAGTAGCTTTTATTCTTGCTTCTTTCCAGGAATGGCTCATTAAAAAGACTAATCTCTGATCACCTTGAGTTCCAGCCAGCCCAATCTCGATTTAAAAGGCAGAATTTTTTTCAACAGAATTCCAGTGGATAATGCTGCCAGTTGATAGGTATGATTACAATCCTCATGTTTGATAAGAACCTAAATGGCAGGTATAGAGATATTTTTAAAAACGACAATTAATGAACTGATATCCATCTCACTCTGAGTATCATCACAGGCCCATGAGAGTGCCTGTCAGGTAAGGCCTTCTGTCTAATCTATGCAAAAGATACAGATTAAAATGTCAAAGGTAAGATACCAAAAGCTGCTGAGGACATCACAATTACAGAGGTCCCAGCCATGGTGGTTTAATGCCCAGCTACAAAGGCAAGATCCAAATCTGCGTCAAAAATGCTCCATCAGCAGCTGTGGGAATCAACACCAGTCGCTGAAGCTCAAACCTGGTCAAACAAAGAGCCTTTTCCTCCATTGCTGAGGGTGGGAAGATCAAAACAGGAAGAGACAGAGATTGAAATCAGGGACAAAAGTAAGCCATAGAAAGGCATTTATCAAGGACAACACAGATGGAAGCCAATACAGTCGAGCAAGAGGCCCAGGCAAGACAGGAGGATTTGGCTGACACAATATAAAAGGAATTTTTAATTGGCCCTAAACTATTGGCATTTCCTTCTTTGAAAGAACTCAGTTCCTGCTGCTGCCATTGCCCTATTTTGATACAGGATTCATGGAAAATGTTTACCTGTGTAAGCATTTTACCCAGAATTGCTCAGGTTTCAATACAATTGCACATGAAATATATATGTGATGATTTTTAGGAACTATTAGTAACACACACCTGTAGAAGCTGTGCATCTATAGTGGGTGTTCTACAGTCACATGTGAATGGGTCAACACATCCAACGTTATTAATCTGATTTGGTACTTGCTGAAATCTTAAACAAGCAAGAGCCCCCCCCCCCCCCCCACATGTCTTCCCTACTTTGAGCATAAAGACAGGCCAAAATCTGACATAGTGAAGAACAGGCTTTGTTCCTTATTAGATAGTATGGATATTGCTCAAAGATAGGGAACATTACCATTGAAAAAGGTGTGAGTGTCTCCAGTCAAAAGGATCCAAGGTAACTAGTGGAAGAGTTAATATGTTTCTTTAATAAGAAGTTTCTTTAATCTTCATTTAAAAAGATAATGGTGAAATTATGATACATGCATGTACACATAATCTGCAAGCTTCTTAGTTCTTGGAGAGCCACCTTAGGCCCTGTTTGCAAGTAAAACGTCCTCCCCAATCCACTTGGCAGAGAGTCTCGATGATGGACAGTCCAAACCCCAGTTCTGGTGCAAACAGTCTAGATGACATCCAACCAGTTCAGCATCAAACCTGGGGTATACTTCCCTTATAACTCAGTTTTTGCTCCAATTTTTCACAGAAGATCCAGAGCCCTCCATTTATGATGCCAGGTGGCTGTTTACAACACATCCTGCTGCATCTGTACAAACCCCACAGCCACTGCCATAGTGAGTTGTTTCCTCTAAGGTCAGAACAAGGTGCCCAGAGTCAATCACATGACTGGGTGCCTTGTTCTAACCCACTGCAGCAGCAGCTATGCCTGGCTGCACAGCAGAACACACATATGAATGGCTTGCCCAGTGGCACAACAAGAGTACCAAGTAACCAGTAAACATCAGAGCAACTCCACAATCAGAATACTTGAGTATTCTGGCCTTGCAGACACCACCTTAGACAGATGGAACAGGTTGGAATAGAGAATCCATAAATTTTGGCATGTTAGATTCCAACTCATGTCAATGGCTAGCAGCATCTGGAGGGCCACAGGATCCCCAGCTCTGAAAAAGAAAACAGTATTTGTTGGCTGCACCGCTGGTCAAACTCTACGTTTGCTTTTGTATTTTCATGTAACTCATGATATTCTTTGCCACATTTGGCCCAGCTTTTAGCACAGATGTGGACAGAGTGTGTTCTTCCAGAAGTTGTTGAAAACTATTCTCAGCTTTCCACACCATGTTGCCTAACTAATGAGAGTTGCAATCCAACAATATCTGGAGGAGCAAAGTTTGCTCACTTTTATTTTAGTGGGAGAAAAGCCAATTGAATTTGTTTCTTCCTGTCCTGACAGGCTTTTCTGCAACTTTGGAATTGTGTATCTTGAATTTGTATAAAGACTTCAACCTATGCCAATCCTGTGCATGAGAGGCCTCCAAGAGTCCTGGGCATCAACTGCCCTGATCAGTTCTTGAAAACTCAGGGCCATGGCTTCCTTGATTGAATCAATCAACCCATAGTGTGATCTCCTTCTTTTCCTACTACCTTTGACTTTGCCAAGCATGATCATCTTTTCCAATGAGTCACATTTTCTCCTGATATGTCCAAAATATGACAGCTTCAATTTAGAGGGGATGCAGATGGGTGGCCATGGCTGCCCTGGGAAGTGGAGGATTGGGGCCGAGGCTGCCCCACACCTCGGCCCCAATCACCCTTTTGCCGGCCCTGAAAGGAGAGCTAAAATGCCGCTCCTTTCGGAGCCGGCAAATAGAGCGCCCGAAGAGCCACCACGCGGCTCTTTTGGGCCTCTTCTAGTGCAGCGTGTAAAATGCTGCACTGTGATGACGTCCTCAAGAAGGGGTTGGGGCGCCTGGGGTGTGGCTGCACCTCCTCTTCCGTGCCTCTACAGATGGCGCTTTGCGCCATCTGTAGAGGCCCTAAGTCAACTTTGCTTCTAGGGAGAGTTCAGGCTTGATTTGCTCTTGAGCTCATTTATTTGTCCTTTTAGCAGTCCATGGTATCCACAGAATTCTCCTCCAGCATCACATTTCAAATGAGTTGATTTATTCCTGCCAGTTTTCTTCAATGTTCAGCTTTCACAACTATACATAGAAACTGGAAATGCTGTGGCCTAGATCAGGGGTCCCCAAACTTTTTGATCTGGGGGCCGGTTCACTGGCCCCCAGATCTCCGGGGGGGCTGGAGGCATGCGTGCATGCGCACAACTCAGACACCATTTTGTATTCCAAAATGGCACTCCAAAATATCTTCCAAAATGGTGCTCGGAGTTGTGCGCATTCCAAAATGGTGTTCGGCAGCACGTGCGAACAGTGGCAGCAGCAGCAGGACCAGCCACGGGCCGGTAAGAAGACCTCAACGGACCAGGTCCGGCCCGCGGCCCGTAGTTTGGGGACCCCTGGCCTAGATGATTCTGACATTGGTATTTAATAGTTTGGTCCAATTGATAGTTTAGTCCAATGTGCAAGAGTTTCAAACTTGCTCTCTCTCTCTCTCTCTCTCTCTCTCTGAGATCTCCCTTACCATTGCTAAGCAGTACAAGGAAAAGAAGGTTGTGAAGAGCACCAGGGAGGGCAATATAGAAAGCACAGACTACCCATACTTCCTGCTGTGTACCCTTTTTGTTGTCCAAAGCAACCACCTGTGATGCTTTATGAACCACACCATCCTGGTTCTGGTGTATGTATCCAAAAAAAAACTGAAGATGTGGCAGCCAAAGGAGAACCTTTCTCCACTTTTCAATCCAGTTAAAAATGGGATTTAAACTATGGTATCACAGAATCCTATTCCAGTGCTCAAACCACTATGGGGGGTTGCAGACTGCCAGAAATAGTGTAAATTGAGTCCACTTTTAGGTTTACGGTTAGTGCTAAGGAGTCATGGGGGGGGGGGGAATTTCTGAGACATTGAGCCTTCTCTGTCAGAGAGCCCTGGTGCCACAATAAACTACAGTTCCCATGATTCCCTAACTCTAACCCTAACCCTTAAAGTGGACTCAATTTGCACTATTTCTGGCAGTCTGCATCATGTTATTCTTGTACACTACTAGAAGCAATATTATTTCCCACAAAAAAAAATGTTACTTTATTTACTTTATATTTGTCCCAGTCATTACAGTGATATCAACCACAAAGAAAGCATTAAAGAGTAGATAATAACAATAATGCATACATTTTTGTTTAGAAAACATATCAAGTTACATTTTTACAATTTAAAAGATATGATTAAACAGTAAGAGAGACCGAACTCTTCCTAAAAACAGAAATCTCACACCTTTACTTCATCAAATATCTTAAAATATCAAATTGGCTCTTTACTTTTCACCAAACTTCAAGCTTTTCCTCAGCTTTGGACTATGGACGTTATCACACGGCGAGTTGCGGGGAGAAAGTGGAAATAAACGGGAAGAGCGGAAGACTTTAATTTATGGGATTTGTCCCGTTCCGCCTCTTCTGATAACTAAATTCGAATTTAAAAGGGGGTTAATTCGAACAAAAACCTGATCTTTTCAAATCCTCAAAAATCCCAAAAATGAAAAGATCAAGTTTTCGTTCGAATTAACCCCCTTTTAAATTCGAATTTAGTTATCAGACGAGGCGGAACGGGACAAATCCCATAAATTAAAGACTTCCGCTCATGCCCGTTTATTTCCACTTTCTCCCCGCGACTCCCCGTGTGATAACGTCCTGTGTTGTCTATAGATACTAGAGGCAATATTGATCCATTCCCCACATGAAGATTTAACTACTAGAGGTCTAGGATTGCATGGTCAGCCTTACAAAAGGATCAAACCTTACACAAGGCAAAAACAGAATCTAAGAAGAGAGAGGGAAGGTACTTTCCCTGCTAAACAGGGTCAGTTAAAGGCTACCAGCCTTTATAATACTAATGAGTTAAAATCTGGCACAGAAACCTAGGAATGTAGAAATAAGCTCCACATTCAGCAAGAATCTTTTCATTTGCACCTTCACATACATTGAGGCCTGCCCCAAGAGGAACAGCAAAGGATGTAAGGAGATGGCTACACATGTTGATGTAGGAGGGCAAGGTCAAAGGATATACTAACAATGCAGAGAGGTGTGTTGTCATCAGTATGAAAAAGGCAGGCTTTTTGGGCCCAAATGTCCTGTTCCCATTCAATAATTCCTTTGCCCTTGTTAGCCTTTCACCTCTGGGCAGCAAGGGCACTAAAAGCTGGAAGAAGCTTTAAGGAAAATCAGTTTGGTGTCCCTATAACAGATTTATCCATAACACAAAACAATCATATGGTTTGGCATGAAACTTTCAGTGTCTGCTCAGGAAAGAGGCCCAGAAAGACATGCAAGGGTTGTTGTTCATTTTAAAAAAAATTGTAAAAGAAAGACAACTATTGAAGCTCATTGAGCTGTGCTTTCTTCAAGAAATTGTGATTGTTTATTCAGATAGACTACAATAGTTCAGACAATAGATTCTATCTTTTCCTTTACTCTATTATATAGATGGAAAGATGGACAGACAGAACATTGCAGGGGCTTTATTTCTAACATGCCCTGCATCAACTCAAATTCCAAGGCATGTAAAACAAGGCATGTAAAACAATAATGAGAGAAAACCCTGACGAAAATACTGTGTAAACAAAAACAAAAAACCATCATAACTTGCCATCCAAAAGACTGCAAAATAGGCAGCAAGAGTATCTCTTTAGAAAAGGCAGACCTCTGGGAAAGGTCTCTCCTCTCTGAATAAATTCCAGGCACAGTTCAAAGTATTGGTTATGATTTATAAAGCCCTATATGGTTCAGCTCCTGACTACCTGAAAGCCTATATCTCTCATGTGAGTCTGCCCAAGTCTTATTGGCTGTAGAGAAGGGTTTTCTCTTGGCCAAACTGCCCTCACAGACTCATCTGGAGAGGCAGAGGCAACAATCATTACAGTGGTTGCCTCCCTCCCTTTCCACTGACAGATAAAAACCTTTTTACTCATGCAGGCCTTTGGTTCTTATCTTATTGCTGCAGAACAATCTTTTAACCGTGTGTCTGGTATCTTTACCTTGGTGGTGGTGGTGTGTGCCTTTCAAGTCATTTTTGACGTATGGCAACCCTAAGGGGACCTATCATGGGGTTTTCTTGGCAAGATTTGTTTGAAGGGAGATTGCCATTGCCTTCCTCTGAGGCTGAGAGAGTATGACTTGCTTGAGGTCAGCCAATGAGTTTCCATGGCCAAACAGAGACTCAAACCCTGGTCTCCAAAGTCCTAGTCCAACTATTGAACCACGACACCACAGGGGCTCTCGTTTATCTTTTTACTATGTTTTAAATCTTTTTAAAGTTTCACATTAATGTTTTAACATGACTGGGTTTTTTTTAAGTTTTGTCCTATATATTGTTTTAGCTACATTTTGTTTCAACCTATACTGTACAACCTATAGTGAACAAGTATGATGTGTTAGACACAGATCTGGCTTTGAAGATGTTTTCCACTGGCACAGAAAGTGACTGCTAAGATGCTAATAGATGAAGCAAGGTGGGATCTTAAAGAAGCTGCATTGGTCACTTCTTTGCTTCCAGGCCCAGTTCTCAAGGTGCCAATGCTTACCCATAAAGCTTTAAATGGCTTGAGGACCCAATATCTCTCCCCATAACAACCTGCCCATAACTTAGGCTCTGCAGGGCACATTCTGCTCATTATATGACAAAGTGGGGAAAGAGCCTTCTCTCTTACGGCACCCCATTTGTATAACACATTCATATACACCTCATGAAAGTACAACTTGCAATTGTTGCCACATCAAAGTGGTTTGCCTGCTTAGGCAAACACAAAGTAGCTTACAAGGTCTAGTAAACCCCATAATCAATAGATTTTTCCAGGGATTCATTTCTGTAGAGTCGGTAGGACAGCCCTCTCACCCCCGTTTTGAACAATGGTTTTTATATCTGCAACATTCTCAAGTGACTGATAAACTATTTATACTTCTTAGCTCAATCTAGCTTTCACAGCTCCATCCTATGGAATTTGTGCTTTCATTAGTTACTTGGAATTCTCTCTACTAGATAGTTATAGTAGTTAATGAGGGTGTGCTCTTGAGCTGTCTAGCAGCAGAGAAATCTAAATACTTCATCACACTACAAACCCCAGGATGCCATAGGATGGAACCACAACAATTAAAGTGGTATGAAACTGCTATAACTATGTAGTGTAAATTGTTGTGGTGTACCTTCATGTCATTTCTGATTTATGGCAACCCTAAGGTAAAACTATCATGGGGTTTTCTTGGAAAGATTTGTTCAGAGGGGGTTTGCTTTTGCCCCCCTCTGAGGCTGAGAGAGTGTGACTTGCCCAAGGCCACCCACTGTGTTTCCATGGGTGAGTAGGGATTTCAACCCTTGTCTCCAGAATTGTAGTCCAATCAGTACATCATGCTAGCTCTCTAGATACACTCTCACAATCTACATTTCCCAAAAGAGGCCACAGTGTGCATGCAACTGCCAGTATGGATAGTGGAACCCTAATTAACCAGACTTCTTCTCCCCATGTTGGAATCCTTACAAAAAATTGTAGGTGCCTGTATTCCATACCAAACAAACTGTACATGTCTCATTCACCACTGAGGAGGACAAAGCTAGTGTTGTATGCTCCCATCAGCCCTGAACATGTAGAGGAGTAACTATCTGAAGAGAGCTAGTGGTGACCTCTTCTCAAGGTACTGGATGTTGGAAGGTGAGGCCCATGCTTGCTCCTTTCTTCTCCCTTGTTCCTGTCCTCCCTGCGTTTCTCACAGGAAGAGATTTTGGTTACATGTTTGACAGGTTATTTTTAATTGGATAGAACATGTTAATTGTTTGTTTGTTTGTTTGTTTGTTTGTTTGTTTGTTTGTTTGTTTATAGTAGGCCCTCCCAATTTGTGATGATCTGTTCCAGACCCCCCTCCCTGCACAAAAATGGTGGCTTGCAAATATTCAGGCCCCATTGAAATTAATTCTATAGCAGGGTGCTGAATAAACTTTGGGAGGTATAAATAGAGGTCATATATGGGTGGTGCACCCCATTTTGTCCCCCTCCATTTGCCGTCCATGAATAGGTGAGGAACACAAACTCGAAGTCCTCGAAAACAGAGTGGCAACTGTATTTATTTCATTTGTATGCTGTCTTTCTCCCAGAAGGGGACATGTCCAGACTCTCGTAAAGGGGTATAGAAACAAGATGGAAAAACAAAATATTGACCAATTTCCTGGACCCATGTGGTTCCTTGTTCTTTTTCTTTTAGAAAACTTGACATGAAATTAGCACACTTTAGAAAATTTAAAGGATCAACCCATATATGACCTCTATTTATATCTCTCAAAATTTATTCAGCACCCTGCTATAGAATCACCAGACATGCTCCCCAACGAAACCTTTGGGACTTTACATATTCCCTTTCCCAAGATAATATTTTTTCACACGTGTATACATCTTAGTTCCTCCTGCCCCCATGAAGGCAAAAAACTTAGCAATTGTGACTGCAAGATGTCTGTGGATTCAACACTGTAGCCATTTCTTCATGGGTGTTATTTGAAATGCATAGAGCTTAATTAAGATGTTATTTGTGTATTTCAACAGCAGAATATTTTGCTGTTTTCAGGTAGCGGAATAGCTAGCGTATACTTATGCTTTCATATACTGTCAATAATTCTAATAAGCATGCAAGTGCTGTATATATTTTTAAAATGGAAATGCTTCCAGTCCTGTACACTTTACACATGTACAGTTCTAAATGAATACAGGAAATATTTCACTAGGATAATCAAAGATCAAGCAGTAACCTCCAGAGTACTTGAGTGCTAGGAAGCCGGTGCAGATGGTTCTGCAATAGTGACTCATCAAGTCAGGCAGAAATTCAAGAGTAGACCTTATGCTTCTTTCCTTCACCTCTACTGTTCTCTGCATTGCATAGCTTTTTCATGAAATGTTTTTAATTGCAACCAGTGGGGCAGGGTGAGTGGAAATGGGAAAACCCACGTAGATAACTTCCACAAATAATTAATTTTTTTAAGTAAACATTAAAGAGGGACTTGAGCAATACAATCCAGATGAAATAACTAGGTCCACTGAACTGCTCATCCTTTGTGTGGTCGAGGAAAAGCTGTATTTTTCCTACAGTAGTTCCCCTATCTATACAACAGGAATAGTAGAATTACTCTTATAGGGTAGTTGTATAACAAACAACCTAAGCAGGTAAAAAGTATTTTGTAAATTAAAGGAACTATTACCAGGATTATGTTGGCTCTGTCAAAATACATTTCCTTTACACTGCACAATTATAGCAGTTTGATGCCTCTTCAGTTGTTATGGCTCTATCCTATGGAATCCTGGGATTTGTAATTTCATGAAATCTTTAGTATTCTCAGCCAGAGAGCTCCTCCAGTGACTCACCAAACTACAAACTCCAAGATTTTACCCAGGCACACAGGATAAAACCATGGCAGCTAAATTGGAATCAGTGCTATAAGTGGTTAGTGTGAAATTGACCACAGTGGCAGTAGCAGCAAGTTGACAAAGACCAGAGGGGCAGTGGCAGGGAGGAAAGGAGGGGGGAGCCAGTGATGGCATCAACCGGAGAAGAATGCTGCCAACTACAGGGCATCATTTTCTCCAGTGCTGGCTTCTAACACAGTCCTCCAAGCCCCACTAGTTTGTGAGGGGATAGCTTGGACAATCCTCAACATAGAGCTCTCCCTTCACAACTCAACTCCAGCTTTTGTTTAAACCTCATTACAGCACATAAGAGGAGCCAGCATGGTATGGTGGTTTGAGTGTTGAGGATTCAAATCCCTGGTTGGCCATGGAAACTTACTGGGTGGGGAGTTACACACTCTCAGCCTCAAAAAATCTGTGATATGTTCACCTCAGAGTGGAAGGCACCCAACAACAGAACACAGCATGTATTTCTGAAATGCACTTCAATCAGTCAGAAGCATGTGAGCACATATCACAGTAACTTCAAAGCAGTTGAGGGAGATTCCTTGCCCCCTCCTGCACTGAAAGCCACATTTCCTCAGAGATAATCTGTCAGGAGCTGCAGTGGCCATCTCTGACTCTGACTTTCTGTCACTCCTCTTCGCCCTCCCTTGCTCTCTCTTCCTCCACATTCAGCAGACTGCCTTGGAAGGAGCAGACCACATTTGCAAGAAGCCTCAACTGAGAGCTTTTGAAGTTAGGTCAAAAGATGCACAAAAATTATGCTAAAGCCCATATAAAACCCTAAGGCCACCAGTTCTCCACCTCTGCTCCAAATATGGGACCCACATGCTTCCAAACTTTGTTCTCCCTTGTTGTAAATCTTGCACATTTGGTTAATAGCATGCATGAATGCTCTTAGGCAGTTACTTTCATCAAGCCTACCTATACTGTTTCTAAATATACCATTCCATTGATACCCACACTGCTACACTTTATATTGTTTTTATACAACATCATTTCAGTATGATTGCCCAGATTACCACATTCTCATGATAGACTTGTGCTTTAAAAAATTATTACCGTACTTCAACAGCTGTACTTTTATTAGACAATAAGGGGCAGGGGAAACTAGGAATGTAAGAACATAGCTGTTGATCTTTTTTCCATGGGTGACACTATAAGTACAGGATGTAACTACTTTAATATACAAAAGAACTAACATTGTTCATGTAGCCAAATGCTGGGAGATTTCTGCTCCAGCTGACCTTCAGTGTTCAATGCCTTAAGATCCAGGAGTATATCTAGAAGGGGCAAGATGAAGATATTACTCCCCAACCCCATATAAGATTGCTTGCTTCCCACCGAAACTTCCTTCAGTCTCCAAATTTCAAACATTGCAGTAACCCAAAATATCAGTCAGGTATCCATAGAAAGGGAACAGGCACAGTTACAAAGGGTATATGTACATAGCAAATATAAGAGTTAAGGATTTTCAGTGTCTCACTCTGTGCAAGGCTACAAATTTGGGGAATGAAGGAAAATTGTATTAGAGGGGCAGAATTCTTATTGGGGCAATTCTCTCATTTAACACACACACACACACACACACACATACAAGGTAGTTACATCCCTGCCAAGAAACTAAAAGCCATGCCACAGTACCAAAATACAATGAAATCCACAAAACATTGATAAGTTTATTGGGACAATCAAAATGTACAAAATACATGATGCAAGCTTTTCAAGCTTCACTGGTTTCTTCGTTAGGTACTGATGTTATAAATCATACAGAAGATGAAAGGTGTCAATGTTAGAGTCACAGGCCTACATTTTGTCTCAGATGCTACTTCTGTTGTCAGTTAAGATGATCTGGAGATACCTCTTTGTCCCCAGTCCCCATGTAGCCAAGAAGGGGAGTGGCCTCTGCTTGCACAGATATCTTTCCAGACCATCTTAACTGACAACTGAAGTAACATCTGAGTCAAAATGTAGGCCTGTGACTCTGACATTGACACTTTTCTTCTCCTGTATGATTTGTAACATCTTTGCCAGGTCAAGAAGCCAGTGAAGCTTCAAAAGCTTGCATGACATCCAGGATTTCATAGCATTGAGCCATAGTAGTTAAAGCCATGTCAGACTTCATTATTTCTGCAGTGCAGATTCAGCCTTGGACTCCCTAGGAAAGGAAAGATCTGAAGAAACCTAAAGACAGTTCTCTGCTATATAGTAGAGAGCTGACCGTCCAATGTATGGACAGAAAACTGAAAGTGAATTATGATGATATCTGTAAGCAAGTGATTCTGTGATTCAGCTGCAATGAAAAACCAGTACTTCTGTACCACACACTTACACATTGGACCAAACTGGACAAGTTAAGCAACAGCTCAGAAAAATTGCTGTTATGGACTACAACTCCCAGAATACCATAACCAGCATAGCCAGTCTCTGAGAAGGTTCTATGAGCTGTAGTCCAACAAATTAATGCTTCTACACACTGTTGAAGAATTAACTGGGACTTGATGTGGTTGCACTAGAGTCAATTTCTAGTTCTGGCTGCTTCCAGGCAAAATGGATACTGCATGTAGTGCATGTGCCTTCAAGCTGCCTGTCAACTTATGGCGACCCCATTAACTTCATAAGGTTTTTTTAGGCAAGGATTACTCAGAGCTGGTTTTGCCAGTTCCTTTCCCTGAAACATATACTGTACCTGCTATTCATTGGCAGTCTCTGTCCTAGTACTAACCATGACTGACCCTGCTTGGCTTATAAGAACAGACAGGATTAGTGCATTTTTAGGTATTTAAGCCTTGGTTACACCATCCCAAACTCTGCTTTGACATGTAAAGAAAGATGAATCTCCATGACCCTCTATCATCATGTTTCTCCCCCTAAAATGATTTTTAACATCCATGCCTGATGAAGAAGCCTGTAAGCTTCAAAAGTGTATGCAACATATTTGGCATCTTTTTGGTCTAATAAAGGTATCACCAGAATGTTGATGTTGGTTTTGTTTTTTGTTTTTTCATTTTACTATATTTTGCTACATAGCCAGCACTGCTAGATACACGTCTTCTGCAGATACTTGCAACATCATGAAATCAGAATTTAGAACAAAATTCTAATCCATCAGCATTTCAATCATGAATGAAATCCAGATGTCTAGAGGCAAGTGCCATTAAAGTCTCCAGATCATTTTCCTCAATAATATTGTTATGTTTTAAGGATGTGCTGTGCAAGCCTGGGCAGGAGTTCATTTACCAGGGCTGGGGAATAGGAGTAGGAGTAAGGAGGAGTAGGAGTAACATTAAGGATAAATATCTTACTCTGGAGTAGGACAAGGAGTAACCCCCAAATCCCCACTACTCCCCAGCCCAGCTATTTACACCTTCCTGGTAATTGTATTTCCTGCAATCCACCTTCCTCTTTTCTGTTTCTTAATTAGATTGGTAAGTGAATTTATTTTCCTTCAACAGAAAAACGGAAGTTACCCAACATCACTCCTTCTAGCCAGGTAAGTGGCTTATAACAGCTTGACATTTCAACACAATTCAAGAGTACAGGCACATGTGCAGTGCAATCCTATGAAGTAAGCCCCAATGAATTTAATAGGACTTATTTCCAGGTAAACAAGTATCAGACTGTAGCACTATTTTGAATAAATGGAATCTCTCAAAGTATAGAAATTAGGAATTTAGAGCTATCATCATTGATTTTAAAATTGAAGCAAAACATAAGGTCTTTATTGTTTACAACGGGACCTCTGTTTCAAGTTGATATATTTGGTTATTGCTGGAAACCATTACCTTTTCATGGGTCCTCTGTCTCAGAACAAACTGGAAGAACCTCCTGTGTTGCATGCACCACAATACTATCTGTGTTTATTCACAACTACTACTTACTGAGTTCAACAGCTTCATTTTCCAGTACTTTATTTGGCTCACACTCCTATACACATCTGGTCTCAACAGAACTTTCTAGCACTCATGTATCAGATTGCATTGTCTCTTTCTTCCAATGTTTAGTTCCAAGATACGCAATAGAATTACAGTATCTTTTGATATCCAAATCTCTCTGCCAGCCCTAAACCTTCTAATCACACTTTCCTATCTGGAATCTTTCTATCACTCTAGTAATCTGGTACCTGTCCTGATCAATAATAACCAGAGGACCTTTTCAATGGCTGCTCCCAGGCTCTGAAATTCTCTGGCAAACAAAGATATTTTTATTCCAGTAGAGAATATTCCAGGTTACTGAGGAAGGGTAAAACACAAAAATCTAAGCCCCATTGGATATAATGGCCTCACACTCCCATGTGTGTGCCATTTTGTCCCTCCTGGCTTCCCATCCACAGAAATTCAAGACCGCGGGTATGAAGTCTGCAAACTAGGATGGGTGACTGTACTATATTTGCCAGGCTGGAGAGAGATGCAGCTGGACTGAGAAGTGCCTAGAGAAAACAATGACAGAAAGGAATAATTACAGAAAGGTTTTTCCCTCCTCAGTGCTGCTGAGATCTGGGCACCTTATTTCTGACCTCAGAGCAAGCAACTGGACACCAGTGAAGAAGAGAGAAAAAATTCTGTTATTGTTCCAGGCCAGGAACTGGCCCAGACATTGAGGTAAATGGTGGCACCTTCCAAGCAGAGATCTGTCCTGCTCAGCCATCCTGAATCATAGGGCTCCATAAACTCCTTGCTCCACTCCCTGCCTGGGAGAGTAAAATGAGGGAATTGTTCAAAGACCCGTGAACTCCAATAAAAAAGTTGGCTGTTTTCAGAATGGAATAATAATAATAATAATAATAATAATAAGTAGACAGGGAATATTCAGCCCTCCAGATGTTTCAGCCCACAACTCCCATAATCCTTTACCATTAGCCAGGTCAACAGGAGCTTCCTGGAACTGAATTCCAAAACATCTGGAAGGCTAGGGCTTATCCAGCCCTGCCCTAGAAAATAGCACTTATATGGTGACTCTCTGTTAAGTATGGGCCTTTACAGACTGCAGAAATAGTGCAGCTTGAGGCCACTTTAACTGTCCTGGCTCAGTGCTAGGGAATCATGGGAACTGTATTTTTTTTTTCCTGGGACATTGAGCCTTCTCTGTCAGAGAGCTCTGGTGCCACAATAAACTACAGTTCCATGATTCCTTAGCCCTGAGCCAGGACAGTTAAAGTGGCTTCAAGTTGCACTATTTCTGGCAGTCTGTAAGGGGCTAAGCAGATGGGCGGCACGGGCCGCCCTGGGAAGCTGCGGATTGGGGCCGAGGTATCCGCACACTTTGGCCCCACGGCACAGCTTCACCGCCCCAGGAAGGAGTGCTAAAATAGCACTCCTTCCACAAATCGCCGAAGGTGCACCGCAAAAGGCTGCCGGCACACCTTCGGTGGCTCTTCCGCTGCAGCGTGTGCGGACGCTGCAGCGGAAAGGCATCCTCGGAGTGCCAGCCATGCAGAGGGTCCGGTGCTCCGACGATGTCTTCAGGAAGGGATTGGGGCACCCAGCGTATGGCTGCCCCTCCCCTTCCTTTTTGCGCTGTCTGCTTCCCCCCTAAGAAATTCATTCAGGAGCAAAAGGAGGGGGCAGATGTGTGATGGAAAGATTTTGTCCGTGCTGTAAAGCAGTGATGGAGAACCAATGTTGTTCATCTCCAGCTCGAATCAGTCCCATTTAATATGGCCAATGAATTCAGAATCTTTTGTGACTGAAGGAGAGATTGGGTAAAGGGACATATTTTTTAAGGCATGCCTTCTTGTTACCCACTGGAGATGTCTCTGACACTTATACTATCTAGTTCAGTGGTGGGCAAAATATATAGCCCATGAGCCATTTTGTTATCCCCATGATCTCCCCTAAATATTTCTTGGGACAAAATTATTGTTTTAAAAAAACACCTTAAAATGGCTCACATGGTTTTTCACCATATGTTGCCCCTTCAACTGTTTTTTACACCAGTAAGCCCTTTATTTACATTTTTAGTTTACTTCATGAAATAAAACCCTTTCCTATGTTGGAGGGAGTTGAAAAAAAGTTTGCATATTTTAATTTTTATTTGGCAGAATAATATTTTCAAAATATTTTAAGAAATATTTTAAAAACTGCTGGGACAGGGTACCACAGGGAAAAGTTCAGCTCACTAGCTTCCTACTGGGACCAAAGCAATACTCCCACAACCCCTAGCCTAAACATAATGCTACTTACATCTGAGTCCAAACACACACAGGATTGCACTCTGACTCTGCATCCATACTGCAGAAATAATCCAGGCTGATACAGCTTTAAGGGCTAAATGCTATGGAATTCTAAGCTTTGTAGTTTTGTAAGACATTTAGCTTTCTCTGTTTGAGAATTCTGGTGCCACAACAAACTACAAATCCCAGGATTCCATAGCACTGAGCCATGGAAATTAAAGTCGTATTAAACAGGATTATTTCTGCAGTATGGATGCAGCCTAAAATGGCTTAAACTCAAACTGAGATTAAATTCAGCCACAGTCTAGCACATCTTTGTGTGGGAAGTGTAATATGAAAATGTTTTTCCCAAGCTTCTTGTTGTTGTGTCCCTTCAGCAAGCAAAGGTATGCCTTTGAGTCATTTCCAACTTAATGGCAACCCTAAACCTCTCACAGGGTTTTCTTGGCAAGATTTGGTCAGAGAGGGTTTGCCTTTGCCTTCCTTTGAAGCTGAGTGTGACTTGCACAAGGTCTCCCAATGTGTTTTCATGGCCAAGCAGGAATTTGAACCCTGGTCTCCAGTGTTGTAGCACAATGCTCAAACCACTATATCAAGCTGGCTCCTGTTGTCAGTACAGTACCACTATTTGACCAACTTATGTTTTTTTTAATGGACTTCACTTTGGTCCAGAAAAAAAAATCTTTCTTAGATCCTATTTATTTAGCTGCAAACTGAGTTCAAAGTGCAAAAGTCATTTGCAGTCAATTAATTCAGGAGGGGGAGAAAAGGGGGGGGGAATCTTGAACTTCCCAACAGGCTCAGGCAAAATAAAACTGCTTCTGCCTCTCCTAGTTCATCTTCGTTCTTCTGCATTACAGTCAGACCTTGGTATTTGTCAGGCATCTGTTCCACGACCCCCTTCAGATACCAAAATACATGGGACCTCAAGTCCCATGTTCCCTAATGGCAGGGCAATGTGCACACACTGCCACTGGGGACAACAAGGCTTGTCGTCCACAGATAATTAAATCCAGGGATGGCAAGCCCACGGATAATGGGGCCCCACTGTAATCTTTTGCCATCTAAACTACCTTCTCATGTTGCTTGGCCATGTGTCCTTGTTAGAGGGTATGGCCTCATCAATGGTGGTAAATTTTCTATGAAATGCTGTTCCTGGGAGGGCTCATCTACAGCCTATATTATGGTATTTTTCATGTCAAGTAAAGACTATCTTATTCTCTCATATACTTGCAAGATTGATTCATTGATTGGTTGATTGATTGATTTTAGATCCCTCTCCTATTTTGCTCTGGTTTTAATTCGGTGGTATATGATGTATTGCTTTTACTCTTTGCTGATAGTTTTTGTCTTGCTTGTAGTATGTGCTGTCTCTAGTTGCTTTATTGTATACTGAGTTGTTTCATTGTCTGCTGTGGAGATTGTATTTTATTTTTTTAATGCATTGTAAATCATCTGGATAATTTTTGGCAGTCTTAAAGCACAATTGCTCTCATAGTTAATTGAACACAATTTCTTCGGTGCTTTAGGAGGGAAGGACAGGTAGATATCTACTTTACCAAGGGTAAAAGATCCTTGGTGTTTTGGGGATAGGACATGTGTAAATTCCATTGATTGAATGAGTCTACTCTAGTTGGGATTAACCATTGGCTTTATTCCCCAGTTACGCTTATGGTTTTCCAAATCATGTTCTCCCCCCTGCCCCCAATGGAACAACTGCTAAGCCCAAGGATTCTGGCCTGGTGCACAGTACACTAAGAATGAACTCCAGAACCCTGCAACTTGCATGGATTCCATAGTTCCTCAATGTAGGTTTCCCAGCAAACATATCAATGGGGAAACAAAATAAGCTTGTGAACTGCTCTTTCAAATTAAAAGCCACTTCTTGGTGTGTGTGGATGTTTTTTTCCTTCATAGGGCCAGAGGGGTTATTAGGGGAGTGCAGAGAGTGAGGGCCATATAAAGTAACACCCTAAAGCAGGGGTAGGCAACCTTTTTGAGCTGGGGGCCGGGTTGCTGTCCTTCAGACAATTGGGGGGCCGAAGCACCAAAAATAAATAAATAAATAAATAAATATTTTTAAAAAAAATTTAAAAAAATTAAAATATGCATGCATACTCTCTCAGCCCCACAAAAGCCATGGCAAAGCCCCTGTGGAGATTTTGCCAAGAAATACCCAAGAACAACCAAGAACAAGTAATAACAACAATAATCAATATCATCATGGCGGGCGGCGGTGGCAGCAGCGGCGGCAGGACCGGCCTGGGGCCAATCCAAATGCCTTGGGGGACCGCATCCGGCCCCCGAGCCTTAGGTTGCCTACTCCTGCCCTAAAGGGTACACCACTGTTCCCCGAAGATCTGCCTGCATCCCTTTCAAATGCTGAAGAGATTGTGTGGGTGGAGTGAGGCCCAATGAGAATATAAAGTTGAGGACCTAGGTTTTTTTAAAAAAGAAATTTTAATTTTAATTTTTAAAATAATTTTAAATTTAAAATGTTTTATTCTTTTTAATTTTTCTTTAAAAACATTATATCTTACCAAATTTTCACTTTACCAAATTTTCACTTTAACCCCCTAAAACTATGTACATGTAAATACATTTAGGATGTGCATATGATATTGTAATTTAAAGGTATAATTTTAATTTTGCTAGTTTTTTATGTCACAACTATTGCCATTACATTCAGTGATATATGAAAATTACGATTTATGAGTAACATTAATGCAGAAACCTTACTAAGGATTCTGTATGGTGTGGTATTGGAAGAGGTCATGAGGGGGTGATATCATGAGTTACTGCACCGGGTGACACCAACCACAGTGATACCACCAGATAGGGCTGCTGGGAAAATCAAAAGTATGTGAGGAGTCAAAAGCTGTTGCACACTGGAATGACCAGGGTGTTTCTTAAAAACAAGTAAACTTGTGGATTCTGAGAGGTGTGGTCCAGAAAAAAAAAATCACTTTCCATAGCAGTCGCAGGTGGTTTCCATGTCATCAGGGCAGAGAATCCACTTGGTAAAGATTCTAGACTGAACTTTAAAGGAGGTTTGCAAAGAATCAAACCCTTTCCCCATAACTGGATAGCTCCTTTGGACAAAGTTTGGACTTTGTCAATTCATTGATATCAAAGCTACAAGGCACTGTTTTTCAGACTCTACCTAAAAGAGGACAGGATGCTATGTGCCATGAAACTACACCAAGTTTCTGTGAGTAAGCTCCACTGGCCTTCATAGGATCTCCTATGAGTTTGTTCAGGAGTTTGTGGCTCACCTATCTAAAGCTGAAATTCTGCATTCACTTACCAGTGATTATTTCCCATTGAATTCTGCAAGACCTAAGTAAACATATACAGGACAAGACCACCTGTCAAAAAAGTGAGATCTGTATAACTCAGAATTCAAATGAATTTAACAAAGTGTGTCCTAGGTGGATTAATTCATGTCAGACGTATCCACATATGTTTTGTGCAGTGTGCCCAAGGGCATATACAGTTTGCTGACAACTTTATATCTTGAGAAGAACTTCTCCCTCAATAAACAGACTTTCACAAATGGGGGGTGGGGGAGGCTCAACTTTTATATTAGGATATTTCTTACTTCATCTTTTTGTCCTAGGAGAATGCAACTAAAGGAACCACATTTAAAAATCAGACATTAGATATGCAAATATGTGTTCAGATCAGAGATACAAAAATTATTCCAATGATTAATTATTCATCATAAAAATGTCAATTAATAATTCTGAAGCATAATAGGCATCTTTCTAATGCATCTTTATTTTTTGAGTCTTAAATACTGTTGAATATATGTATTTGACAGAATTCTTGCAACTTTTAAAAAATTCAACAAAGTAAATAAGAAACTGTAAACAAAGGGAAGTAATGAATGTTAATAACCAAACAACTCCACAAGGGAAAGTGCCCAGAGTTGAATGCTAGTGTCACAGGAGACAGCAGAGCAGCAACTGCCCATTATATCTAAGAATGAATACTAAAGTAACCAGCCTCCTAAATCCACGCAGACTAGCATTATCTAGGTCAGACCTCTGCAGCCCTGCAAATGTTGCCAGGCTGCAACTCTGAGCACCTCTAGCAAGCACAGCCAGTGGTGAGGAATAGTGGGAGCTGCAGTACAAGAACATCTGGAAGACTGTACTAGGCCCACCCCTGTCTTTTTTAGAAGGAGCAGTATACTTTCAGTGCACTTGCAAATATGCAACAGAACCTCAAAAGGCTTAAAACAGAACCTTATTCCAGGTCAGTGCTTGGAAATGTTCCTTTTGGGGACTACAACTCCCAGAATATCACCCCTCAAGCTAGCATGTCCAATGGAAAGAGTGACTTGAGGACTGTGGGAGTTGTAGTCCAAACCTTTTCAAAGCTCTAGATCAGGGGTAGGCAACCTTTCCCCTTTTAAGGGCCGAGGGACTTCAGCTCCCAGAATCCCAGGAGCTATTGGCCAACATGGGACTATTGGCCAACATGGCTGAGGCTTCTGGGAGCTGAAGTCCCTCAGCCCTTAAAGGGGAAAGGTTGCCTACCCCTGCTCTAGATCTAGAATAGATGGACTATTCAGCCACCTAGCTTAGCCCATACCTGTAGCAAGTATTCTCTGGCACTAGTCATTTCTATGAACTGCTACCCAATCCTCTTTTAATTGGACACTGTAAGAACAGGATCTGGGAACTATAACTACTATATTACTGAGCCACTCTGCCTCCTCAAATAAATAATATAGAGGACACATTTAAAACAAATATTGTACACTGGATTAAAAGGAAGTCCTGTAACAGTAAAGATGCTGGGTGAACTGCATATAATCTAGTTTAAGAGGCAGGCAGCTATTCTACATAGGGGTGGTATGGCTGACTCAGGTAACTTTTTAAAATAAACCAGGTATAGCTTTAGCTTCAGGGCCCTCAAAGCAGCTAGCTACGTGAATAGTTACAATTATTTTAAGTAACTCTGTTGTTGTTGTATGCCTTCCAGTGGTTCCTGACTCATGGTGACTTTAATGTGAATGTGTCACAGGTTTTTCTGCTCTTTAGGTAAAGGTAAAGGTATTCCCCATTGGCAAGGTTGTCAAGTTGTGCCCGGCCACAGGGGGCAGTGCTCATCTCTGTTACTAAGCCAAAGAGCCAGCGTTGTCAGAGACTGCTCTATGATCAAGTGGCCAGCATGATTGCACAGAACACTGTTTACCTTCCTACCAAAGTGGTACCTATTTATCTACTTGCATTTGCATGCTTTCGAACTGCTAGGTTGGCAGAAGCTGGGACTAGTGACAGGAACTCACCCCATCTTGCAGCACCTGGGCCTTTACTTTCTTTACTTTCCTTTTATTCAAAAGTAACTAAGATTATCACTTTTAGCTGATTTTGAGAAATTGGAATGCTATAAGCCACTGACCTGTGCTATTCCACTGTTTAAATCCACTCTATGGTAAGAGAACCAGTGTGGTGTAGTGGTTTGAGCATTGGACTGACTCTGGAAACCAGGGTTCAAATCCCTGCTCAGCCATGGAAACCCACTGGTTGATCTTTGACAAATCAAACTCTCTCAGTCTCAGAAGATGGCAAAGGCAATTCTCTTCTGAACAAACCATGCCAAGAAATTCCCATGATAGGTTCACCTCAGGGTTGTCATAAGTCAGAAACAAGTTGAAGGCACAAAACAACATGACCTATTGAGCTTACTGCCTCCTGAACTGAACTTGTTGTCCCTGAACTTTATAAGCAAGACTTTAGTCCATTGAGTTTTTCCTTGTCCCTCTCAATCCCTTTCTCTTTTGTACCATGTCTTTTATTTAGACTGTTAGCCTCTGAACAGAGACTGTCTCTTAACTGACATATGCAAGGCATTCTGGAAGTTTTTTGGAATAAAGAGCTAGGTTAAAAATAAAAAAGAGGAAGAATGAGAGACCTCTATCAAAAAATCGGAGAAATTAAAGCCAAGTTCAAACCAAGGGCAGGGATGCTCTTTGGAGAAAAAAAGATGTTGGAGGGAACACACAGAAGAGTCATACAAAAGAGATGAGGGAATGAATGATATTTGGAATGAGGAGCCATATGAAAATGAACCCCAAATTCTAAGAAGTGAAGTGGAATTTGAAATAAAGGAAATGGGGAAAAATAAATCACTGGGAACAGATGATATCCCAATTGAACTGCTACAGTGCCTACAGACAGGAGCAACTTTACTGCTAACTGAAATATGCCAACAAATATGGAAAACAAAGCAGTGGTCAACAGACTGGAAATGCTCGATATACATAACAATCCACAACAAAAGAGATACAAAAAAACTGCAGCAGCTATAGGACAATAGCATTAATCTCACATGCAAGCAAAATAATGCTCAAAATTCTGTAGCATATATGGAGAGGGAACCATATATGGAGAGGGAAATTCCAGAGGTGCAAGCACGATTCAGGAAAGCAAGGGGCACTAGGGACCATATTGCAAACATATGATGGCTAATGGAGCACACCAAAGAATTCCAAAAAAGAATCAGCATGTGTTTCATAGACTGCAGCAAAGCACTTGATTGTATAGATCACGAAAAACTATGGAATGCACTCAAAGACATTGGGGTGCCACTAGATCTGATAGTTTTGATGAGGACTCTGTACCAAGGACAAGAGGCCACCATCAGAACAAAATTCAGGGAAACAGTGGTTCCCATTAAGAAAAGGGGTCAGGCAAAGCTACATCCTATCACCCTACTTGTTTAACTTATATGCTGAAAACATAAGAAAAGCAGAATTAGAATCAGAAAAAGGAGGAGTTAAGATAGGAGGAAGCAACATTAACAATCTAAGATATGTGGACAACACCATAATATTAGCAGAAAACATTCAGGGATTGGAACAGTTAATAAAGAAGATCAAAGATGAAAGTGCAAAGGCAGGTCTGATGCTGAACATAAAAAAAAAAACACAAAAATAATGACCACGGAAGAAATACACAAATTCAATCTAGATAATGAGGAAATTGAAATAGTTAAAGAATTCCCATATCTAGGATCAAACATTGACTGGAACAGAGACTGAAGTCAAGAAATGAGAAGAAGACTAGGAATGGGAAGGGCAGCTATGAAAGAACTGGAAAGATACTAAAAAGCAAAGACATACAACTGAGCATTAAACTCAGAATTGTTCAGGCCATTATATTCCCAGTTACCATGTATAGATGCGAGAGCTGGACAGTGAAGGAAGCAGACAGAAAGAAAATCAACTAATTTAAATGTGGTGCTGGAAAAGAGTACTTAGGATACCATGGACAGCCAAGAAGACAAACAAATGGGTTCTTGAACAGGTCAGACCAGGGCTGTCCTTGGAAGCAACGATGATCAAATTGAGACTATCGTACTTTGGCCACATCATGAGAAGGCACAGATCACTAGAAAAAACAATAATGCTAGGAAAGGTAGAGGGTAGAAGAAATAGAGGAAGACCACAAACTAGATGGATAGACTTGATCAGGGGGGTTATGGGGAACGGTTTGCAGGATCTGGCCAAGACAGTGGAAGAGAGGGAGATGTCTCATCCACAGGGTCACCATGAGTCGGAACTGACTCGAGGTCAGCTAACAACAAAAATGTATTAAATAAATAATGAATATGGAGAATTTGTCCTGACTTTACCAGTTCATATTCTGAAGGTAATAACATTTACCAAGTGAATCAGTAATTTTTTTTTACAAAAAATGTTGTTCATATTTTGTTAATAGAATTAGTCCCCCTGGTGGAAAATTCAGCATCCCTATGCTGATGGATAAGGAGTAAGAACAGGATCACTGAAGAACAAAAAGATGGCATCAGTATACAGAAAGAAACCTCAAATTTTCACAAAGCACAGCAACAACAGTACCTTCTAAAAATCAAACATAACAGGCTAGTGAGGATTGAATATATTCAGTGGACATTCAGAGCTATAGAATTTTTATTCTCAGTTGTAAACAGAAAAG
Organism: Phrynosoma blainvillii; assembly: GCA_026167975.1. Lineage (NCBI taxonomy): Eukaryota > Metazoa > Chordata > Lepidosauria > Squamata > Phrynosomatidae > Phrynosoma > Phrynosoma blainvillii. The sequence continues at coordinate 278,943,531 of JANUYF010000001.1, forward strand.
CAAAGTAGGAGAAAGAACAGTGTGGTTTCCCATATCTCAAAGAACACAACTGACTAGCAACCCCACAAAGAGAACTGAGTGTATACGGCAACATTTTGCTCCAAGTCCCTCTTGCACAAATCATGTACCTTTCTAGTGTGGGGCTCAGCATAGAAAACTTGCATACACCTCAGTTAAACCTGAAGGAATCAATGCTAAAAACAAACAAACCGTCTGTTAAACTTCAAATTAGCCCATCTTGCCACACACAAATACAAAACTGCATCCAAAACTACAATTAGTGATTGCATCAATGCCTAAGTAAAAGATTTCCTTCGTGACTCCCATTAGCCACTAAAAAGGCATCACACCAGCAACAATATTAATCTTACAGTACCTTCCATGAAGGAACGTGGCACAGTTTAAATCCCCTGCCAACTAGTGTCTTCCAGATCAATGGGGCAGCAAATCTACTTTGGGTTTTAGGCTGAATTTTAAAGGTCCTTCTTTAAGGTGCTGAGCCCTAACCACAAAATATCTTGTACAGTTCAGATTAAAATCCAGCATGGATTCTCCACCACACTGACAGAAAAGCCACCACTACTTAAAACTAACTGAATATAAGTTATACTAGCCCTGTTCACAGAATGTGACTGGAGCCACATGCAGGAATGCTCTCTACACAGACAAAGGTATGTGTATGTATGGTATGTGTGAAGTCTTGAGGGGCAAAGGCATGTACTTGTGGAGCAAAGGCATGTACGTGGGAAGGGAATGCACTTGTTCCATGCATGCAGGCCAAATTCTTATCCACTGGCTGCCTCAGCTGTAGTTACAGGGAATTCACCCATGGGGTGCTTATTTACTACAATCACCCCACGTCAACACAGACATTTACAAGGGTTTCAGACAATGCTCTTTTCCATTTGTAATCCTCACTTACCAGGTTTCCTTGCTGCTGCTTATATCTTTTTTTCTTAAATGAAAAAAAAATCAGGTTGTGAAGACACAGTATATGCACAATGTTTTTTATTTGTAGTGAAGGGGGGAGATACTCTCTGTCTGGAAGAACCTCAAGCCTCACTCCTTTGCCCCGAAGGCAAACCTTCCTGTACTCCCAGTGAACTAGAAATATATAGTACACATCACACAGCTGCAGTCTGAGAAAGCAAACACATGGGTTTACAAATCTGAAGGAAAACTAAACTGTTCATTTTTAGCCTTAGAATATCCCTGTAAATAAGAACACCACGGCTTCAATCTCATCTCATTTACATTGGAAGGTAGTAGAGGTTGCTCCTGAATATGATGATGCTGTAAAAAAAAAAAATGATGATAATGATGGAAACACCAGACATTTGCAATACTAATAATCCAATATACTCATGAATGCCTCTGTTTGTTATCGCAAACGTGTTAAAATCTCTCCTCCATTAATAAAATGCTACAATGGAAAAGCTGAAAACTTCTTTCCTCAATCCTCACTGTAAATATGTATGGATGTAAAGGGGGCTGAAGTGCATTAAGGGTACAGAAGGGTTGCCTGTACTCTTCATGCACTTCAGTGTCCTGTACTTTAAGTACAGAAGCAAATTAGTTTTTATGTCTTAAATTTTGAAACTTTTTAGTTTTTAAGCAAATTAATCCTCTCCTTCTAATCCACATAACTGTATTCTTGAGGTGGGGTGCAGACATATATTATATTCCTGCAGTGTCTTCCTTCCTGCAAGGTAGGTTTCTATCCTCTTCCAAATTATTAAAAACACCCAAAAGTGAAACTTCCCTTAAACCTTAGTTTGGGCAGGAAACAAAGAAAAATGCAGCTAGTTGCCCAAATGAATTAGGGGCATTTCTGACTCGCAAAAACTAAAACTGGAAAGGCCCCTTGCTCACTGGATGCAACTGGACAGCATTTAGGTTTGAAAGATCTACTGTTTTCCTTGGGGGAAGAATTCAGTATCCAAAGGGATCCTGTAGCAATTTTGAAACTACTTGTGAGAAAGAAGTTGTTGCATAAGCTTTCATAGACTTGCATCTGCAGAAGTAGACCAAAGCTTATGCTGCAAAGTCTCCAAGGAACTACAAGATCCCTTTGCATACTGTCTTCCCATTATAACACTACAGCCTGGTGCAAAAGATACAGACCCAGAATTTAAGGATTCTGAGTACAGATATCCATGTCAGGCACCATGGCTAGTATTCCAACAAAATCCACTCCTATTTACCCAAAATGTCATCATTTCAGCAGGATAATGGGGGAGAGGAGTTGGTGCTGTTCTCACTGATAAAGGGAAGAGTCAGATATCCTAACCAATCTACTGTCAAATGATTTACAGTAGAGAAGATCTCCTGTTGGAAAAAACAATCCAATTATGAAATGTGTCCAGCTGAGTTTGTTTATTTTAAAACAAAAACAAAAACAAAATGGTAACAATGAATGCAAGCCATCTGAATCTACCAGGGGAGGGCAGGAAAAAAGATTCCCTGCCATCACTATTCTTCTCATCCCATAGACATTTTCTTGGCACCAGGGCCAAAGAGAGAACAGGCCAGAATCCTAGAGTTCATGGGGTAACCTGCTGGATTGTCTCTTTAACAGACAGACTCAATTGCCCCATGTTCTTACAAAGGGTTGGTGTGGGATCTCCTCCCCTCCAAAATGAATTTCAGGATTAGGATTCAGTTAGGTCCAAGACACACTGCAGAAATAATCCAGTTTGAGAGCGCTTTAACTGCCCTGGCTCAATGCTAGGGGATTCTGAGGACTATAGTTTTGTGAGACATTTAGCCTTCTCTGTTAGAGAGCTCTGGTGCCACAATAGACTACAATTCCCAGGATTCCCTAGCACTGAACCAGGGCAGTTAAAGCAGTCTCAAAGTGGATTATTTTTGCAGCGTGTTTTGGTTTTTAGACAGCAAACAATATGAATTACAATAACATCCAAAATCCACAATACGTTTTGTGATACCTTTATTGAGCCAACCAAAATGCACAAAATACACGTCACAAGATTTGAAGCTCTACTGGCTTCTTCATCAGGCAAAGGGGTGAGAAATCATACAGGAGAGGGGGGGAATTGAAAGCAGAGCTTGGAAAGCTTGCCACATGTAGTTTGTGCATTTTGGTTGGCCCAATAAAGCTCTCACAGAAAGTTTTGTGGATTTTGGATGTTGTTGTACTTTGCTATATGGACAACACGGCCACCTCTGGACAGGGTGATGAGATGCCATAACGGCAAAGGAGGACAAGACACTGCAAAATGTAGAACATCTGAGAGAAATGTAGGCCATTGCAAAATAAAAACTAGCAACACTCATATACATGTAAATTCACGCTTCTTAGTCATGCTCAAAAATGGAGGACATTTTGAAAGAAGGTTGAAATGTAGGACATGTCCTGGAAAAGGAGGACCTCTGGTCATCCTGCCCCTGGAGATATTTCCTGGAAATAATATGGGGGGGGGGGCAATATGAGATCTTAAGAGTTGCCTTTTTGAACCTGGGGCTCAGCCATGCAAACCCACTGGATGACCTTGAGCAAGTCACACCCTCTCAGCCTCACAGGATGACAGCAGCAAAACCCCTTAGGTTGACCACCTTAGGGTCGCCCTAAGTCAGACCCCATTTGAAGGCACACTACTACCACTACCACCACAAATTCTCATTCCAGGGACAAAAAAAGGAGAGGCTTCCTTAGGGCCTTTGCAGACTGCCAGAAATAGTGCACATTAAATTGAGGCACTGCCCTGGCTCAGTGCTAGGGAATCATGGGAACTGTATTTTTTTCTGAGACACTGAGTCTTCTCTGTCAGAGAGCACTGGTGCCACAATAAATTACAGTTCCCATGATTCCTTAGCCCTGAGCCAGGGCAGTGCCTCAATTTAATGTGCACTATTTCTGGCAGTCTGCAAAGGAGTCACACAGGCGTTGTTGTTTGTGGCTGTGGTTGTGCGCCTTCGGGTCTGTGGATGGACTCTATGAAGGAGGTCACCATGGGTATGAAGGGGTTGTTGGAGGGATTAAGCAGAGCAGTGGAGGACAGAGGGTCCTCTTGCAGGTGTCTCTTCCATAGGGTCGCCATGAGTGGAGATGGACTTAGGGGCAGTTAACAACAACAAAGGCGGTGAACCCATCCTGGGGCTTTCTTGGCAAGTTCCTTCGGGGTGCAGTCGCCCTCCCCTCCTATTTTTGAGGGTGTGGGTTCCCCCTCCTCCTCCTCCTCCTCCTCCTCCCCTTGGAAACCCCTTGCTCTCTTGGTGACTCCTGCCAGCTCTGCTGGGCCAGCTCTCCAGATGCGCAGAGGGCGCGCGCGCCTTTTCTCATGCTAATGAGCCCCTCTCTGCCAGGGTGCGCGCGCCAGGAGGGCAGGTGGCCTGGGAGGGGAGGGAGGGCTCCCCCACCAAAGCCCCTCCACCAACCGGAAGTGGGGCCGCGGTGTCACGTGGCCTTGGCCTGGCGGGAGAAGGGGGCCTGGGAAGGAAGGAAGGAAGGAAAGAGGGCGCGCGCTCCTGCTCTCCCCTGCGCAGCCCTTTGAGCAAGTTGCAGCTCAATAAAAGAGAGGGGACTGAGGGGGGTGTGTGGGGGGGGGAGAAGGACAGGTTAGGTTAGGGGGGGGACATGGAAAGCCTTCTTTTCAATATTAGTTGCCTTCATGGAAAGCCTTTTTTCAGTATTATAGTTGCCTCCATGGCAAGCGTGGGACCCTCCACAGCTTTGCGCTTTGACACCCCCCAAGGCTGAGCCTCTTTCCATCCCATTATTATTATTATTATTGCAACTACATTATTATTATTATTATTATTATTATTATTATTGCTACAAGTACGACATTATTATTATTATTATTATTGCTACAACTACTACTACTATATTATTACTACTGCTCCAACTACATTATTATTATTATTATTATTATTATTATTATTATTGCTACAACTACTACATTATTATTGCTGCTACAACTACTACATTATTATTATTACTATTGCTGCTGCTACTACTACTACATTATTATTATTTTTATTACTACTGCTACAACTACATTATTATTATTATTATTATTATTATTAATTATTATTATTATTTACTACTACTACACTGGGGAAGCCGAGGGCCCCAGCAAAATCAGACCTTCCCCAGCTCAGTTGGTTTACGCCTTCCTCACTCCGAATTAATTCCAACTAGAAGCTAATGGTTGTGTTATTTGTGGGTTTGTTTAAAATGAAAAGAAATACCGACTCCTGTGTGTGAGAGAAAGAGAGAGAGAAAAAAAATTGTTCCTGAAGTGTTAGTTGGCTGCGGAAGGCCGGGCAACTTACTTCTGAGGAAGCCAGGAAGGGGGAAAATGGGTTTGTTTTTTCCCTTTCCTCACGCTCCTCAGCAACCCGAGGAACCTATTCCTGGGTACTCGAAATAAACCCACGAAGGGTCTTCCTCGAAAGCACAGAGTTGGAAAAACTTATACAGAAGGAAGGAAGGAAAGAGAGAAGGAACGAAGGAAGGAAGGGGGGGCAGAGAAAATGGGAGTCAGTAAATACGAGAGGAGTGATTCGCTTTCCCTCTGCTTTCGGCACAGATGTCAACGTCTTTGCTGAGCTTCGACCAAGCCCAGATTTTTTTAAAAAAATAATAAAAATAATAATAACAATAACTGGGCTTTCTCCTCTATTTGTACGAAGCCGCACGTCCAAACCAGAGCGCGTTAGATGAAGAGCGCATTGAAGGGCTTCGAGAGTTTCCCGCTGTCTCTGTGAGGGAAGCTGTTTTGGGTTTGTTTGCTTTTTTAATTACATGGGTTTATTATAAGAGATGTGTCTCTATAAAAGTCGTAACGTTTCTGCTATTTTACATATATGTCATGGATTGCTTCAAGGAATATATATTAAAGCCTCGCCAGCGCCTACCTTTCCCGCCCTCCCAAGCAAGGCGCGCTCACTTTTGACTTCGCAGCGTTAAAAAGCATCTTAAGAGCTAAGAGGAGCTGAAGCGCTCAGCATCAATTTGGGGACAAGGTTGCAGTGCGGACACACACAGACACACACACACACACACACACCCCTTGGATACCTCCTCCTCCACCACCCCTTCGTCCTTGTTGGGTGTTTCGCATTGAAAAACTCAAGGCTGGGGCTGCCGAGGCTGCGGAGAGAAGTTCATAATAACTCCGTCTAGCAAAGGTTTTTTTGGCAATCGCCAAGTCTTTTCTCCAAATCCGCGCGGACGTTCCCACGGTCTGCTTCGGTCTCTGTCCTCCGAAATGATGGCCCCTGGAGGTCCGTGTCTTTAAAAACAAATTCAAAGGTCATTCCCTTCTCTCTCTCTCTCTCTCTCTCTCTCTCCC